>JAQQTP010000057.1:11982500-12305000 GCA_029884605.1 Ormosia emarginata
AAAAAAGAAAAGGATTGGGAAATGAATATGTAAAGGGATATACATTAGAGTTGGGATGAACTTTTATGCTTGTTATTTGAACTCAGCTCTCATTTGCTTTTATTCTCTTTGGTATTTATCCTCTCATATCCATTTTATCCTCTTCTGTTACCTTAACCTCACTACAACCTTGAATAAAGTCCTCATGATTTGTGTATGCATGTGTTTTGAGTAGTGGAGAAGTAGAAGATAAGCAAGCTTATGGTAGTATAATTTTCATGGGTTGAATTGAGTGAAATACCTACCTTTTAAACACTTGAGAGATTGAGAGGGAATCTTGTGAAGATGTATCATTCTCGATTCATGTTGAAGATACCTTGCTTGTTGGTTTGAGATGTGGAGAATTGTTAACTCATGAATGTTTTGATCCCTTGAACCTTTGGTTGTTCTTCTTGATTGTAAAATTTTGGGTTCTTGAATGTCGTTGGAATTTAAATTTTTGTTAATCTCTTATGTCCTTGTTTTGGTCTTGAGTTTTGCCCAGGAGTGCAAAAAGCTAAGTGTGAGAGAATTTGATAAACACAAATTTTATTCATTAAGAAACCCTTATATTTAGTCATTTACACTCTCCATATTCTTAATTGATTGAGTTTGACATGATTTTGTGAGTTTGAGCTCAAATTGGTCCTAATTGAATATTTTCAGCATTATTGAGATTTTACATTATTTCTGTATTTTGGTCATAACTTGAGTTCCTGATATCTGACAATCATGAATTTTATCTTGTAGGAAAGCTAAGAGGAAGCTCTACAACTTTGATGAAGAGCTCGAAGTCCGATTCAGATGTCTAAGGGACCTAAGTTTACATGGAAGTCAGAATACGAGTTCTATCAGTAGAATCCGAACAGTGTGCACTCATAAAATCATATCTCAACATGTAATAATGGAGATGGGCTGAAATTTGGACAGTGGATATTCAAGATCCAAATAAACAACTTTCATGAAGAACAAATTTTGAGAAAAAGAAGTCTAGTAGGTCATTTTGAGCTTGCAAGTCGGAACAGAGGTGCTGAAGTTGGGTTTGAGCAACCTACGGTATTTGGGACATATCTTGGGCTTAAGGAAGCCAAATTTGACGAACCAGCTATCCATTTTATAGCCAAGACAAGGATCTACAACTTTCATGAAGAACACTTTTCGTGAATCTGAAGTATAGTGGGTCGTTTTTGGCTTCCAAGTCAGACACGAAATTTTTCCATCATCCATCCACTAATCCACTAATCCACTCATCCATCCACTAATCCATCCATCCACTCACCCACTCAACCACTCAACCACTCATCCACTCAACTAACCCACTCAACCAATATTTAATCCACTCCACTCATCCACTCAACCACTCAACCACTCACCCACTAAACCAACCCACTCAACTAAATCAACCAATCAACCAATCACCCACTCAACCACTCAACCACTCATCCACTCAACTAACCCACTCAACCAATATTTAATCCACTCCACTCAAACCAACCCACTTAACCACTCACCCACTCAACCAATCCACTCAACCACCCCACTCCACTAACCCACTCATCCATCCACTCACCTTTGTCATTTTGTTACCCTAGACTTCTATAAAAGGGCACCATTGGTTATCATAGAGGGGGGAACTCTCCTTCATTTTCTCTCAGTTTTTCTTGTGATTTCTTTCTAGCTATGTGTAACTAAACCTCCCTTGGTTAAGGGGGTGATGAAACCGCTAGTATTAATGTTGTAAACTTTGCATATTTGATTATTTCAACACAGTTATGTTTTTATTCATATATTTCTGAATCTATTGTTGGTATGAAGGTTTTTGTACTTGTTCCTACTTTCAAAGTAGTAGATCTAGGTTTATTATGCGCGGTTGCGGTAGTAGATCTAGTGGGATGTATGATGTTCATGTGGGTATAATTATCTTTGTGCTATTTGCAGTTATAAAAGTGGTAGATCTGGGTTTATTATGCGGTTGCGGTATTAGATCTAGAGAAATATATGTTCTAAGTAATTTAATCCCGGTGTGTGATTAGACCTTAGTGTAATTGGTTTTCTAAATCTTAATGCAATTGTTGGATAGTTGTAAGAGCGGTTGCTTTATGACTAATCAGTGATTAGGAGTTGATTTGAGCGGTTGCTAAATTGGCCAACACGTAAGGAAAACAGAGATTTACTCTCACAATTGCATAAAAACATAATTGAGCATATTGGAATAAAAAGGATATGTGGATTTACATTATCATATAAATCGAGTGGTGGATTCAATCTCTTAACCAATTTTCTTATATTGTTGATTTCAGATTGTTTATTGTTATCTTTGAAGCTGTTCATTGTTCATCAAAACTCCAAAACCCCCCTTTTACTGTTTATTATTAATCAGAGTCTAAATTGGGAATTGTTTAATAGTGTTAATTGAATTGGTTCTCTGTGGATCGACCCTTACTAACTACAACTAGTTGTAAGGTTTTTATTTTCTGGTGGGCCTGACAACTGATTTTTATCTTAATTTTAATCACTACATCCGTACGCATCACATATATAATTGAACTTTGAATATTATATTTTTCGATTAGAACTTTCTTTATGTGTAAATTTCAATTGAGTTATAAAGAGAAATAATCTTGCCTCTAATTTATTACCAAGAGTGGATCTCCTAACCCAAGTAAATCCTTTTTCATTTGTGAACAACTTTTATTACTTTTGGTGTTATGACAAATCCTTTTCTTACCTCAATTAATTTTTCTTCATCAATTTCCTATGGATCGACCTCGGACTCTCGAGAATTTATTACTTAAGACAACCTGCACTTGGTTTTGCATCCTTTCATTTGCATCACTTGCATTATTGAGCATATTTTCCCAGTCTTTGTCACATTGGTTTGCATATTTACACCACAAAGTGAGCTCAAAACATAGTAGTTTATAGTTCACACAGAACAAACATCACTAATAAATTGCCATTGAACTCTAAACTTTGGTTCATGTGCAGCAGCTCCTTGGTGATTATTCTAGACATAACCACAAAGGTATATCATGTCAATGTTCATTCTTCACAATTCAACATAAAACATCATACTTACAATATGTGCTCATAAGCTTTTATTTGGAACATCAGTATGTACCATCAAAATTCACATAGAACTACATCTGTTATAATGTACTTCTTCAAGCACTAGTCATGCAAGTGTCTCAATAATCATGCACCATTTGTTCCATTCAGAAGCTAACACATGAAACTTTTACACATAAAAATTTCATATTTCAACTCCTTGGCCAGTACCAGTTTTCTTTCAAAATCAAGTCTATTCTTGTATAATCTAGTTTGATTAACGTGTTTTTCAATCATTTAAATGTTAACGAAAGTTAGATAGTGCAGCCTCCTAGTTTGGATTCATATGAAGTCCTTATTAGTTCTTTTCTTCAAGTTATTCCTCTACTTTGATCTTAAAAATAGATGTTTTATTCTATATCTCTACTGAATACTTCCATCTTTGAGCTGCTATAGTGTAACTAAGATTCTTCTTATTGTGTCATTGCATATTAATTTGACTTAGACATGATTATTACAAACTATATCTTTTATTATATATTATTCATAAAAAAATTCCTATATAATTATCAAATATATAAGGCATCTGTATATTCAGGCAACCGGACACTTGGAACAGAGCAGGGTTGGTGGCAAGCTAAATTTCCCAAGTTGCAATTGAGCTAATTAGGGTGGGCATCTCTATCTACAAGCTTTTTATGAATGAATATGTGTCTTTCTAGTTGTTAAATGGCTATTATTCTTCATTTTACATGGTGACTGCGGGATTTAAAGGATGCAAACCCAAGTGCAGGTTGTCTCAAGTAATAAATTTCTCGGGAGTCCGAGGTCGATCCACAGGGAATTGATGAAGAAAAATTAATTGAGGTAAGAAGAGGATTTGTCACAACACCAAAAGTAATAAAGCAAGTTCACAAATGAATTTAAGAGCTTGCTTGGGTTAGGAGATCCACTCTTGGTAATAAATTAAAGGTAAGATTATTTCTCTTTATAACTCAATTGAAATCCACACACAACGGAGATTCCAATCGGAAAATATAACATTCAAAGTTCAATTATATATGCAATCATATTATGATTCCTTTATTTATCTACCAATATTTGTAAATGAGTTCAAGCATTCATTGTGCCAATCCTATTGTCTACAATAAATCAAGATCTTCATTATACAAAGAAGGTTTCTAAATTGATTGAAAACAAAATATAACACATATAATGTCCAATTGATAATATATCATTTAAGCACAAGAAATAAAATAATCTAACCTTATTTCATTACCAAGAGCTTCACTTTTTCACCCAAGCAAGATGAAGATTTAGTTACACATGGATAAGAAGAAAGAAAGAGAGAAGAAGAGAAAGATGAACATAGCTTCACTTTAGAACAAGAGAAAATTATAACAAAGTAAAACAAGAAACAAGCATAACCACAACTTGTAACAAACTAAGCCTAACACCAAGTGTCTAACTCCCCTCTACATTCAACTCATGGTGCCTTTTATAGAGGAGTAAGAATACAAAATGACAAGGAGAATGATTAAGAATAGGTGGATGAGTGGTTGGATGATTGGATGAGTAGTCGAATTATTGAGATTCTTTGTCTCTGAAATAATGCATTGCTTAAGTCATTAATTTCGTCATTTCTGAGCCAAGTGGTCTTCACGAATAGGAAATTGTCTAAGTTTTCCAATGGCTCTATAATCACCCAAAAATTCGTCCAACAGCCCAAGATATGACCCAATTACTACAGACTGTTCAGGCTCAGTTTCAGTACCTCAGTTTTGACTTTCAGACCCAATATCACTATCAAGGAGCCCGAATCAAGTTTTGTGTTCAACATGAAAGTTTTAGATCTGGGTCTTAACTTTCAAATATCCAAATTTCAGCCCAAAATAATTATTGCAGCCCGAGTTCTGCTCTGATTACTGTACACTATTCAGGTTTCAGACACAAAACTCATGTTCTGTCTTCCACACCCAATTAGCTCCACTAGATGTCTGAATGAGACTTTGAGCTCTTCATCAAAGTTGTAGAGCTCTCTCTTATCTTTCCTACAAGGTAAAATTCATAATTATCAAACATTTATAACTCAAGATATGGCCAAAATACAGAAACAGCATAAGACTAAAATAGTGCTGAAAAAATCAATTAAGTCCAATTTGAGTCCAATCTTACAAAACATAACCAAACTTAATCAATTAAGTACATGAAGAGTGTTAATGACTAAAAATGAGGGTTTATTAATGTATAAAATATATGATTATCAAATTCCCCCACACTTAGCTTTTTGCACTCCTAGGCAAAACATAAAAGACCAAAGTTAGGAGACAAAGAAAAATGACACAGACTCAAAAGTTATAAACTCTAAAAGACTCGATGAAGCAAGAAGAGCAACAAGAAATTCAAGGGATCAAAGTATTAATGAGGTAACATTTCTTCACATCTCAAACCAACAAGCAAGGAAAGTTTAGTTGAAAAGAATGAATCAAGAATGATAGATCCTCACAGAATTCACTCTCAATCTCTCAAGTGTTTAAAAGGTAAGTATTTCACTCTATTCAATCCATGAACAATTGCACTACCATAAGCTTGCTTATCTTCTACTTCTCCGCTACTCAAAACACATGCATACAAAAATCAAGAGGACTTTATTCAAGGTTGTAATGGGGTCATGGTAAAAGAAAGAGGATAATATGGATATGAAAAGATAAATATCAAAGAGAATAAAAGAGCATTATGGTATAGTTAGCGTGGAGAAAATGTTTAAGAACATTCATCATAAAGGACAATCACCAATATTTGACTAATGTTTTGTTGAAGATCAATCCCAAATTGGTGAATTGAATTCATTGTTAGACTTGAACATTTTCCTTTTCTTTTTATTGTTTCCAAGCATCCACCTTTATTCTGATAATCCTTTGATTGCAATGGTGGTCAAATTTTTTTTTTGATTATTTTGCACACACACCCCCACACTTGTTCAAGAACAAGGTCAATGCTCTCTTATTTCCTAAGGTTGGGTAAAAACATGTTTTTTTTTCTTTTTTTTTTCTTTTTTTTTGAAGGATAAAATGAGTTAAAAACAAGAAATGGTCGAATAAGTTCAAAAGGGTTATACAATGGAAAATATACAAGGATGACTATTTGGTCAAAGTAGCTATTTCAAAATGCCTCAATCATATTATTGTATGCATGTGAAAATGTAGCCTCAAAAAGAATCAAAGCAAGTTCTAGAGGAACAATTCTATGAGTGAAAATCACACAAGAAAGAAAAGAATGGTACAGATATTCAATCCATTCATCAATAGACTCAAAATCTCACTAGGCATATTTCTATCATCCTCAATCCATCATATCAACATTTATTTCCAAGCTTGTGATTTTTAAGAAAGAAGACAATTTATGCTAAGATCCAAGAATCTCAATTGCTTCAAAGGATGTGAGAATGCAGTCACTTGAATCTTTTAAAGGAAATCAAAAGACAAAAACTTTGTTACTTCCACAAATCAATACTAATTAATTATTACCTAAAAACTCCTTACTCTGCCACCAATGAAGATGCGTCTCAAGAGTAAAAATTATTTCCAAAATTTACTCTTTACTCTACCATCACTAATTAGTTTTACTACAAATAGGTTTCTGATAGTCATATCACTAAACACACTTCCAAATTTAAATGCATCTCAGAAGTAAAATTACTCTTTATTCTGCCATCACTAATTAGTTTAGTAAGTCCATGACAATCATATCATACTTCCCAAATAAAAAAAAAATTTTTTTGGTCAACTATCCTTCCCCCCCAACTAGATCACAACATTGTCCTCAATGTTAAAATATAGATGAGTAAAGGATAAAAGATATTACCTGTTAAAGAAATCTGACACAAATTTAAATAAAAAAAAGTATGATAAATCCAAAGTAAAGGAAAGCTATAAACGAAGTGTCAAATCTAGCTCATTTTTCATCTTGTTTCCCTCACTGCTTCTTGCTGACCAATCTATCTGAGCTATGGCTGGATCAGGATCAAAGATCAAAAGTAATTTTTTTTTTTACTTCAAGAAAATCATCAGGGTAAAGAAGTCTAGAAACCCCTGAAGGACCCTGCTCAAAGGATCGTCTGTCCAAAACCAAAATACAGCAAAATCATACAAAGATAAAAGAAATATAATAGTAAATGATGACATACCTGTATATATAACTTTCATGGCGTATCTTTATACTACGCGTCACGAGTGCAGTAGTGGCATATCTTTATACTACGTGTCACCAGTGCAGTAGACACTCACGAATTTTTTTTTTTAAGGACTAGCATGCAAAGGTTCACCCGAGTCAATAACGGGTCACCAAAGGTACAGGGCTCCACAACTAATTAAAGCCATAGTACTCCTTTCGGATTGCCCTTGTTCAGACTCTTTTTTTTCATTTTTTTTAATTTTTTTTCTTTTTTTTTTTTTTTTCATTTTTATTCAATTTTTTTTTCATTTTTATTCACTTTTTTTTCTTTTTTTCTTTTTTTTCATTTTTATTCAAATTTTTTCTCATTTTTATTCAATTTTTTTTTCTTTTTTTTTTCAAAAAGAAAACATGAAGAAGAAGAAGAAGAAGATAATATGTACAGATTGTTGTGGATATGGCTCACGTCTACGCCTCACTGGTTTCACGTCCGATGCTTGGCTTAAATGCCTTCTATGAGTCGAGGATAAGCTTCCCATCCAATTTTCTTATAAATTGGCAAACAGGGTCTTTTAGAGTCAAATTCCCAAGATTGTAGCGTTTTTCTTCATCATGATTGCAGGATTCAGAGGCATCATGTTTCTTTTTGAAATTGAGCCCAACTTTTGACAATTTTCACAACTTTTGCAAAAAGTATAGCAGTCTTTAAATAAAGTGGGCCAATAAAATCCGCATTGCAAGATTTTCGCAGCTATTTTCTTTGAAGAAAAGTGACCTCCACATGCTTCCGAGTGACAAAATTTAATGACACTATCTACCTCACTGTTGGGCACGCATCTCCGAAAGATTTGGTCAGGACAATATCTGAACAAGTATGAGTCATCCCAATAAAATTTTTTTACCTTTGTCAGAAATTTCCTTCTATCTTGGTGCGTCCATTGAGGCGACATTTTTCCTTTTCGTTCTTTAGTAAGAGACGAGGAAATTACCACAGGACAGCTTTGCTTTTCTCCCAAAAATGTGTACTTCAACCCAGCAGGTAATGACTTTAGTTCTGATGTGAGTACTTCTTTATGGGCATTATCATTCATGGGTTTTAACTCTTCGAATTTTGGCTTTCTTCCTCTGTATTCTATTTCCTCTGTACAATCAAGCAAATCAAATGAATTAATTAAACAAACTTCTAATGGGTCAGAAGAGCTCCCTTTTTGAAGATGATCATCTACAATGGCTTCAATTCCTTCAACTTCCTCATTTTCATCAAGGATTTCCTGTGGTTGCTTGCACATGTTAAAAACATTGAGATCCAGTGTCATGTTTCCAAATGTTAGCTTCACCACTCCATTTCTACAATTTATCAAAGCATTTGATGTTGCTAAAAATGGACAGCCTAAGATAATAGGAATTGACTTGCAACTATCAACCATAGGTTCAGTATCCAAGATAATGAAATCCACAGGATATATGAATTTATCAACTTGAACCAACACATCTTCCACTATTCCTCTTGGAATTTTAATTGATCTATCGGCAAGTAGAAGAGTTACAGAAGTTAGTTTTAACTCACCTAAGTTGAGTTGCTGGTAAATTGAATATGGAAGCAAATTGACACTAGCACCAAGATCAAGTAAAGCTTTTTCAATTTTATGTTCTCCAATAATGCATGAAACTGTAGGACAATCAGGGTCTTTATATTTCAACGCTTTATTATTTTGAAGAATGGAGCTTACCTGTTCAGCTAAAAATACTTTCTTTTTCACATTTAGTTTCCTTTTAACAGTACACAAGTCCTTCAAATATTTGGCATAAGAAGGAATCTATTTGATAACATTTAATAGAGGAATATTGACCTTCACTTGTTTCAAAATTTCAAAAATTCCAGTGTTATGGTCCAATTTGTTACCCAAGTGGCTTCAGTACTCAAGAGGGGGGGTGAATTGAGTATTTAGAAAACTTTTTCGCAAACCCTTTTTAATACAAATTTCTTGAAGCAATATGATGAATATGTGCAAAGATAATAAAAAGCCTTAAAAAAATAGTAAATAAATAATTAAGCAATAATAAATAAATTACTGAAGATAAAGAGATGAAGGATAGAAGAAAAGCAGGCACGATATTTATCCTGGTTCGACCACCAACCACTTGTGGTCTACATCCAGTCCCCGAAACACAGTTCGAGATTTTTTACTATTCAACACAAGCTTAAAACAGGTGCTTGTAACATTTACATAACAGGGATACCTCACCCTATTTACTAGAGGGATACCTCACCCCCTTTGAAGGATACCTCACCTTCTTCACAATAAGGGATACCTCACCCTTTACTAGAGGGATACCTCACCCTCACAATTTCACTAAGGGATACCTCACCCTTTTTACAGAATCAGAAAATAGATGAAGAGAATCTCTCACTTAGAGCAAATGTTACAAATTGAAGCACTAGGAAGCTCTCTTATGATATCTCAAGGTTTTTGGCAAAAAGAGCACATAAAATATGTAAAATTGAAAATCACGTTTTAGCACAAGCAAAGAATGATTCAGATCATTGGGCATAATGTAAAAGATGACCAAAACTATGTATTTATAGTGTTCCAAGAAAAAGAGCCGTTGGGTATTAATTTCATTCATTTAAAAGCTCCAGAAAATAGCCGTTACGTGATTTCTGGGTTGTGGTATTCGAATACCTTATGTGGTATTCGAATAGATCCTTCAAAAATGTGTTTTGGAACGTTTTCTATGTTGAGGTATTCGAATACCTTATGTGGTATTCGAATAGATCCTTAAAAACACGTTCTGGAGACTTTTCTGAGGTGTGGTATTCGAATACCTATGTGGTGTATTCGAATACACCACTCTGATTTTGAAATCTAACTTTAAATGGTCATAACTTCTTCATTTCTTATCCGTTTAAAGCAAATGACCAGTCATTGGAAAGATATTTGAGTCTATTTTCAAATGAAATAAATTTCAAAACAAAACTCAAATTATTTTAAAAGTTATGATCAAAAGAGTAACCAAAGGTCAGATTTTCAAAACTCAAACTTTGCTATTTTTCATAAATTTGAACTACCATCATAACTAAACCTTCAAAACTTGTTTGTTGGGTATTTTAATATGTGAAAACCATTTTTAAATATTTGAAAACATATTTGAGATATCTAGAGGCCTTCTTACAAAAAGACCTTAAGTCTTATAAGCTATACCATTTAATCTTCCTTTGGACTTGGTCTTCGATATGATTTTGTTGTTATCAAAACCTTCTTCTTTGTGAGTTAAGCATAAATCAGATTTTTGCTTTCTTGTTGCAATGCTTACTCTTGGTACTTGAACTATACATCATGTTTGTTATCATCAAAACTATTTTCCATGTCAGCTAGCCAATTACACAATTTCTTTGGATTATTCAATGCTTGAGGAAATGGGGGTGAAGGCGAGAGTTTGGTTGCCTTTTGGTCAACTTCTTCATTTTCTTGGGGAATTGGTTCATCTTCTTTCTCACAAGATTCGAGGATCTGTTTTTCAACAACCTTTCCACTCCTAAGAGTTATCACTGACTGGACTTGGTCCATTTGTTAGTTTTCTGAACTCACCTCATTTAGACTGTACTGACCTTTGGGATTTGGTTGAGGTTGAGAAGGAAATTTTCCTTTCTCATGAATGGCGAGTGCAGAAGAAAGTTTAGAAAGAGTGTCTTTTATGTCATTCATAATTTGATTGTTTTGTTTATTAATGGCCTCTTGCTTTTCCATGAATGCATGCAGTATTTCTTCAAGGTTTTTCCTATATGGTGAGACATAAGGTGCATATCTTTGAGAATTTTGAGAGTCCTGTTGTGCCTGAGGAGGTGGTGGTTGCACAAATTGTGACTGATTATTATTCCTCCAACTGAAATTCGGGTGATTTCTCCATCCGAATTGTATGTATTTGAAAAAGAAGAAGTAAATGGCTTATTAAAATTATTCATTGCATTTACCTGCTCATGGACAACTTCTTTAAAAACAGGAATCTTAGGACATTCATGTGTTGAGTGTCCTAAGTTATCACAAATGCCACAAATTTCTTCATTTTGCATAGATTTGATTTCTTTTGCTTTTCTTAATACCATGGCTTCAACCTTTCTAGCCAAACTGACAAATCTAGCATTTAGATCTTCCTCTTGACTAAGGTGATATTTTCCTTTATTAGCACTTGCAAGATTAGATCTAATTAAATTTTCAGAAGGGTTAGTACTATGTCAAGATTGAGAATTTTCAACTAACTGGTTCAAATAGTCTAAAGCTTCATCAGGTTCTTTATCAAGAAACTCACCATTGCATATTATTTCCACAAATTGTTTAGTTTCAGGTGTTAAACCTTCATAAAAGAAGCTTATAGTACGCCATTTTTCAAAACCATGATGTGGGCAAGAATTTAACAAATCTTTAAACCGTTTCCAACATTGAAAATATGCTTCATTTGAATTTTGGGTAAAATTTTGGATTTGTCTTTTCAAAGCATTGGTTTTATGTGTTGAAAAAATTTCTTTAGGAACTCACCTTGCATTTCTTGCCATGTGCCAACTGTTCTTGGATTCAAAGTGTTAAGCCAAGATTTTGCTTTATCTTTTAAAGAAAAAGGAAACAATTTAAGCTTAACAATCTCTTCAGTGCAATTTTGATCATTGAAAGCAATACATACTTCTTCAAATTCTTTCAGATGTAAATATGGATTTTCAGATTCTAAACCATGAAAATTAGGAAGTAAACAAATCATACTTGGTTTGAATCTAAAATTGTTGGCATTGAGTGGAAAGATAAAACATGATGTACTAGAATTTCGAGGTGGTTGCAAATATTCATGCATGGTTCGCAACGGTTGATTTTCATGTTCATCATGTACACTTTCATTGTTAGCCATTGTGTCAATTGTGTGTGATTGTGATTCAAACAAATCAATATATAAAGTACCAGAATTAATTTTAACTAAACGAATTTGAATTTAAATCACGATACCAATTAAGCATAAATACATAAATAACTTAAAATAAATAAACAAAAATAATGTACAAGTTGGCGGTGTAACCCACCATTAAATATTAACATGAATGTGGTATAAACCAACCACCCAATAAATATGTACAAAGGCGTGGAATAAACAAACCACCAAATAAAAATTAAAAAAAATAGTGTGGTAGAAACCAACCACCAAAAATATATAATATAACAAAGGTGGGGTAATAAACCAACCACCAAAAAAAAAATAAAATAAAATAAAATAAAAATAAAAATAAACTACAGAAAATAAAATACAAAAATTAAAATGCGAAAATTAAAATACGAGAAAATAAAGTGTAGAAAATAAATTTAAATATGAAAATCGGAGAGAGGCAAAGCCCCACCAGTCTTAGGCGAAAGAGAAGAGAAGAAGAAATATTATTTTATTAAGTTAGACTATCACGGAAAAATAAATAACGAGAAAAGTAAAAGGGAGAGTTTCCCCACTAAGTTAGTGCGTAAAATAAAAGGAAGAATTACCCCACTAACAAAAAAAATTGACGAAAATAAATAAAAAAAATTAAAAAATAAAAATAAATGACATAAATATAAAAGTTAGCAAGTTAGTATGTTAGCAAGTTAGTAGGTTAGTACGTTAGATAGTTAGTAAGTTAGAGAGTTAGTAAAGAAACCGAAGGATCGGCAAGCTGATCTTTTGCTCCGGTGAGGGAGAAGAGAGAATAGATTTTATTAAAGAAAACAAATCTCAATAAATCAAAACTTCAAATCAAGTCCCCGGCAACGGCGCCAAAAACTTGACTGCGAGATTTAAAGGATGCAAACCCAAGTGCAGGTTGTCTCAAGTAATAAATTTCTCGGGAGTCCGAGGTCGATCCACAGGAATTGATGAAGAAAAAAATTAATTGAGGTAAGAAGAGGATTTGTCACAACACCAAAAGTAATAAAGCAAGTTCACAAATGAATTTAAGAGCTTGCTTGGGTTAGGAGATCCACTCTTGGTAATAAATTAAAGGTAAGATTATTTCTCTTTATAACTCAATTGAAATCCACACACAACGGAGATTCCAATCGGAAAATATAACATTCAAAGTTTAATTATATATGCAATCATATTATGATTCCTTTATTTATCTACCAATATTTGTAAATGAGTTCAAGCATTCATTGTGCCAATCCTATTGTCTACAATAAATCAAGATCTCCATTATACAAAGAAGGTTTCTAAATTGATTGGAAACAAAATATAACACATATAATGTCCAATTGATAATATATCATTTAAGCACAAGAAATAAAATAATCTAACCTTATTTCATTACCAAGAGCTTCATTCTTTCACCCAAGCAAGATAAAGATTTAGTTACTCATGGATAAGAAGAAAGAAAGAGAGAAGAAGAGAAAGATGAACATAGCTTCACTTTAGAACAAGAGAAAATTACAACAAAGAAAAACAAGAAACAAGTATAATCACAACTTGTAACAAACTAAGCCTAACACCAAGTGTCTAACTCCTCTCTACATTCAACTCATGGTGCCTTTTATAGAGGAGTAGGGATACAAAATGACAAGGAGAATGATTAAGAGTAGGTGGATGAGTGGGTGGAGTGGTTGGATGATTGGATGAGTGGTTGGATGATTGGATGAGTAGTTGAATTATTGAGATTCTTTGTCTTTGAAATAATTCATTGCTTAAGTCATTGATTTCGTCATTTATGAGCCAAGTGGTCTTCATGAAAGTTCTAGGAAATTGTTTAAGCTTTCCAATGGCTCTAGAATCACCCAAAAATTCGTCCTACAACACAAGATATGACCTAATTACTACAGACTGTTCAGGCTCAGTTTCAGCACCTCAGTTTTGACTTTCAGACCCAATATCACTATCAAGGAGCCCGAATCAAGTTTTGTGTTAAACATGAAAGTTTTAGATCTGGGTCTTAAATTTCAAATATCCAAATTTCAGCCCAAAATAATTATTACAGCTCGAGTTATGCTCTGATTACTATACACTATTCAGGTTTCAGACACAAAACTCGTCTTCTGTCTTCCACGCCCAATTAGCTCCACTAGATGTCTGAATGAGACTTTGAGCTCTTCATCAAAGTTGTAGAGCTCTCTCTTATATTTCCTACAAGGTAAAATTCATAATTATCAAACATTTAGAACTCAAGATATGTCCGAAATACAAAAACAGCATAAGACCAAAATAGTGCTGAAAAAATCAATTAAGTCCAATTTGAGTCCAATCTTACAAAACATAACCAGACTTAATCAATTAAGTACATGAAGAGTGTTAATGACTAAAAATGATGGTTTATTAATGTATAAAATATATGATTATCACATGGTGTTGTAGTTTGATGGCCAATTGTAGCAAGTTACATTAATGTGACTTGGTTCCTTGATCATAGACTTTGCCTCAGTGTTATTAACATACAGGCAAAAGAATTGGTTACTGTCATACTGACTTGTAGATTGTTGTTTTATTAGGTTAGTTATCTTTTTCTTTTTTATTCTGTAGACGCATTCAACTGGTACCTATGATGTGAGAACATATTTAAGCCTTAATCTTTTAATTGATGCTAATCGTGGAAACTAAGGTAACCATTGTTTATATAGAAAAATTTGGATTATTGTAGTTTTTGGGATTCTTGGACTCCACTTATCACGTAGTGCAATTTAGCATTTTGTATTTTATATAGAAGGATTATTTCGAAGTTAATTAACTGACAGTATTATAACGGCAACAACGTTATAACAAAAGTTAATGATAAAAACTATTTCAAAATTTTTTATAACTGTGAGAATTAGTTTAAAAAAATTATAAAGACAATAAAAAATGTAGATAGTAGTTTAGAGTAAGAAATTTGACTTATGTTAAGAATTTTTCCTTAATCCATTTCAGTTGTTTGAAAATCACTCATATTAACTCCAATGATATAAGTTGCAAAAGAATTTACCCAAAATTATGGACGGGCATGAATCAATCATTTTCATATAAATTTACAGAAATGTTGTACTCTTTGACTATTCTTGTAATCATTTTATGAACAGAGTTCTTTGTATTTAGTTTTGGACTGGACTGGTTTAAAGTCACTTTTCGCTTAAGTGAATGAGCGGCTTTAATTAATTTGGAAATGACTGAAGATGAAATGTTTGTGGATGTATTTGGACTTGAACATCATGGTCGAGTTAGAGGCTCTGGGGTGATGTGACTCCTTCGGAGTTAAAACTGTTAAGTTTTAAAATAAGAATATTGAAGTCTCATAGGAGCAACGTATTTGTAATTGATCTTGGTCAAAAGGCCAAGAAAGCTATATCATCACAAAATTTAATCGTGAAATTAAAGATCAACTTATTCACAAGATTGTTTTGTGCACACTACTAGAAATTTTTTATTTCGAGACAGAATTTAGAGATGGAAAAAATTTCATCTCTAATAAAGACGGAAACAGAGACAAGTTTGATGAATGAGAGAGGAAAAATAAAATTTTAAATTTAGAGACAAAATTTAGAAATGAAAATTATCCGTCTCAGAATTTTTCATCTCTAATTACGTCTCTATTTGGTCAATTAAAAGTCAAATATACTTAAAGACGGATTTTAGAGACAAAATTTATCCGTATCATATTTTTTCATCTCTAATTCCATTTCTATTTAGTCAATGTGATGTTTTAAAAAGTCAAATATGTGTAGCGATGAAATTTATCCGTCTCTGAATTTTTCATCTCTAATTTTGTCTCTATTTAATAAAATAAGTGTTTAAAAATGTCAAAATATATTAGAGATAGAATATTATTTCCGTCTCTAATATTTGCAACTAAATCCCTAATTCTAACTCAGAACCCCTATTTCTCTCGATCCTTAATTCTCTCAAAACCTCCATTTCTCTCGTTCTCCCTCATCTCTACTCAGAACTGCCATTTCTGTCGTTCCCTCATCTCCACTCAGAACCCCTATTTCTCTTATTCCCTCATCTCTGACCTCGTTCCCTCATCCCTATCTCTGAGCTTGTGCTAGTTCTGGTATGTTCTCCCTCCATATATGACCTCGTTCTCCCTCCATTGTCACCTCGTTGTCGATCACGTTCTCTGCTCGTTCTCGCTCCATCTCTTAGGTCGCGCTAACACGTTCTCAGCTCTCTATTTCTCAGGTCGTTCTAGCTCATTCTCATCTCTCAATCTTAAAGCTCTCTCTCACTTTTACACCTACAGCTCAGATCTGATCTAAATCTCATAGCTCTCTCTCAAAATTTACATAGTATGCTCTCAATCAAATTTTTTATTTGGCTTCTCCTGGTCACCTTGTAGTTGCAATTTAAGGAGATTTTGGATTTGGAATTAGTGCTATTGAAGTTGAGGTATATGCTATACTCATGTCCATGCTTCTTGCTATACATTCTAATCTAAACTCGAGAATGTGTATGTGTTTGTTTGTATGTGTTTTATGTTCCTTTTATTGTCTGATTCAAATTGGTTTTTCCCCCTTTAACTCATGAATTACTGTAGCTGGCATAATAGGATAGTTTTTCTTATGAATCATGTGTAAACATCCTCTTAAAACATCCTATGCACCTGTTGATGAGAACATTAGGGGATGATGGAGAATATTGTAAGTAATATGTATTTTCTCATTTAATGGTAAGAACAGATACGTGAACTAACCAAAAATAGTCATCTATTCCTTAATGAATACCCTTACCTATTCTATAGCTATTACGAAAGCTTAAACTGAGCAAAGATTGAAAGACATGGTTATGGAGGAAGGAGAAAACATAGATAAATTAACAATCTCATAAATTAGTCATATAGATGAGGTGCCAATATGAGTGATAAAAAGCAAACAAACTTACCAAGCACCTGTTCAGCTGTCAAGCGATTTTTAGGATCCGGCTCCAATATCTGCCACACAAGGCTTTTAGCACTATCCAATATCTGGGGCCAAGGTTCCCTCTTGAAGTCAATCACGCCCTCAAAATTGCCAAAGCCACACCTGGTTCGGTCTCTGCCATAGCCCACAAACAAAAACAGTCCAAAACTTCACTTTAAAAATAAAAATTTTCATAACCAAGCGTACCCAAATCACAAGACAAATTCACAAAACCCAAACACAGTACTATAGTAGCATTAGCACCACCTACCTACCCAAAACGAAGGAACCCGACATAACAAAATATAAAGAATCATTTCACTTTTGGTAAATATGTCATGACTAAGCAGTGTTAATTCCTGGTGCAACAATCTAATTCAATTGTTCAAAGCAAGATAGTCAAGGTTCATTAATCTGTAAAGGAATTTTTCCACATAATTTTGTCTATACCTTGTTTGAATAAACTCGTTCATAAGACTCATCAAGAATTATGTTTGTTGCCTGGTCAAAACCTCACTTCTCTGCTTATCTGGTCCTTAGTTAAAATAAGAAAGTAACAATCACATATTGGGAAAATAAACCATGTACATATAAGACTAGTAATATGTAATAAAATTATTTGGAAAGTGTGATCCTATACATATCTGCTAGCTAATGCATTAATTACCATTCTCACCACTGAAAGCATGATGTCATCAAATTTTTAGTCTTTGGAAAGTCCTCATCATGGTTCCAGCTATGATGCCACAGAGATCAAGGTTGTACTTAGTCACATAATCATCAAAATATAAGAAAAAATCAGTTAACATCTTTAGCTCAAAACACTCAAGGGAGTGCATTTATCTTGGACCCTTCTCTTGGCTTGATCATGACGATATTTGGCCAACATTCTTAAGACTTCCTTCGTTATTGCTCTCACTTTTCTTGGCCAGGTTCACACACAAGGCAGTCTTCCATAGGGTGACCACTTTCATGACCTTAACTTACACTCGACTCTTTTGTTTTGAGTCTAAAACTCATAAAACTTTGAAAGAGTAAAATTTCTGGGCTTTAAATTAGCATATAACCATAATGTAAGCAAGTAACGAAGCCTTAAAGTCATGAACATAGAATATAAAAATTTAGCATAAAACTAGCAACTTTTTCAATTCATTTAAAGACTATGAGTTACACCTCAAGCTCTTCGATAGGCCAAACTGAAAACAGTTTGAAAAGTCAGTCAAGGATAGACTTCACAACATTGAAAACAGAGTATAAGATGAGTAGAATGAGAAGAAACCATGAGTATAAGGGTACAAGTAGGATTTAGGAGTTTTAAGAAAATAGTGAGAATTCCCATTTCCTATCTATGCTTGTGTAAGTGGGATGGTTTATAAATTGTTAGTGGTTTGGTTCAGGGAATTTGTTTAGGAAATGTTTGACTTATGTTTTTGTATTGTGATGCTTGTTCAAACAAGGTCATATTGTAGCTTAAAACTTGAATCATTGGATTTACTTGAGATTAAGTAAATAAAGAGGAGGTGTTCTCATTTGTTATCTTGTAAATGAGGTTAACTGTTGATTTGGATGTCAAACTTTATGTGAAAAAAATGTTTTCAGCAAGCAAATAGTAGATGTTGCAAGTTTAACTAGAGAATGCATAATTAGTTTTAGTTGTGTTGTCAATTTTATAAGTTGTTAACTGCTGGTTCTTTCTTTTCATATGGTTCTATTTGTAAACACATCCTTATTTTTAACTTGATCATATCACTTCTTGTTAGGCTTTTGGTTGCTAGGTCACCATGTTGTCCTCTTGTCAATGTCCGTTATTAAATTTTTTTTATTCTTAGCTATAGAATGCTACTGTTTTGGAAGTCTTAATACTTCTGTTTTTTAGTTTTCGGTTTGTATCAATCTTGTTTGAATAGGTAAATATTGTTATACTCCTCTTTATTTTTTCTCCTATATTTACCTGAGTTAATGCCTAATAGAATCATGTGTGTTCTTCGTGGAGTGCCACAAATAAAACTTGGGTCTTGATCCAACCAAAGATGAAGGGGCCAGAGTTCTATTTTAAAGACGGTACATATTCTCAACACATGCTATTTTCAAATGATAAGGCTTAATACCATATTCCATAATCTATACATAAAGAAATTTATGTTTTCTTCCTCTCTCTCTCTCTTTATATATATATATATATATATATATATATAGTGTATATTATGATTAATATATTGTTTATGTGACTATATGTTAAACCTATTAGTATGTTATGAATATATCATTTTGATGAATATGTGGTTATTTGTTAATTAAATGAGTTGTTTGCTTATTAAGTAAGCAACTCATTGTTTAAATGAGCTGAGTTGTCTTTTAGGTCATGAAAATTGAAAAATAAAAAAGAAAGAAGTTAGGTATGCCTTAAAACACAAATTTGGACTAAACTAAAAGATCGATCTAATCTAAACTAATTTATTTTATTGCTAAGTTGAATGTGTTTGTGGTTGCTCTTGAATTGGTTCTAGTATTTGACTATTTGAATGTTTTTGTTGAGGCTATATTGCGACATTACCTCCATTGCTACTAGGCATAGAATTCTTAACTTTCAGCATATCCAGAGTTTCAACATACTTTTGAACTCTTTCTACCTTCAAAATGTTTTCACTAACATCAGAACCAGTAATTTAAGAACTAGTAACAAAAAAGAGCAAAATGTATCAAATGTTTACCTGCATTTTCTTCTACAACTTCACATCCCCATCAGATGGAGAAAGCTTGTGTTGTTCAATAGGTAAAGAAAACTATAAAAGAATCAAAATAATCAAATATCAACTAAAGCAACAAATTGAACACACAATCAATCAGCTGACTACTAAAAAGGGAAACTGATCTTATCAAAATGTCTTTCATCTAGGTTTGTTTCACTTACATAATAAAAAATATTTCAAAATACCAAAGAATATGACAAAACACTAAAAAATATATTTACTTAAAAAAATGGATGAAACTTCCCTAAGCATGCTTTGACAACCTCTTGTCCAACACTTAAGATGTCATTAATATTACTAGCAACAGATATAAGCTTATGTGTATCATCTTCTGAACCAGCATTAAGGAAGTGACCTAACTCAGAAATGAACTTATCCAAAGCTTGGAATGCTACATGAAGGATAGGTGGACGTTAAAACTTAGAAAAATCACTCGGAAGAAAATCACCTGGATCACTGAGTGCTTCCTTAAGAGGCTTAAAGTTCAACACCTTCGGTTGTTTGACCTGTGTGACAATTCCACCTTTCTCATTGATACCATAATTTGTGGTGTCATCTTTAAGAGTAAATGAATATGCTCTAGCATTTTTAATCTTCATTGGCTTTCCATTATTCAATTCTTTCATACCAAGAACTTCAGAGAATACAACAAGATCTCCATCTAGAAACTCAAGCCTCTTATTATCAACAGTGGATACTAGAGCAAGGTTATCATTGCTGATGGATGCAATAATTCCAATATGAGGTTCTTCTCCATCAACATCAACAACAGTGAACTCAGGCCCGAAATCACAAAACATAGAACTAAAAAGGCCTCTAACTTCAGTTTTAATAAAAGCAATATGAGGCTGATGATTATGCCAATAATCATTGAACTCAATGGCTTTCTCAAGACTGATATCAGTGGAAACAATAACCTACAAAACAGTAAATAAACAAATGTAAATATATTGAAATAAATCAGATACAAATGCATTTATAGAGATAGATTTTGCAGCTTTCTCCATCTTAGCATTCTTCCTCATCTCTAAGTACCTCTTCTCTTGGCTAATTGGGTCTTCCACTAGCATTATCTTTGATTTGTCCTTGACCCCAACTATGTCAAGGAAAGCTTTTGAATCCCTTTTCCTTGTCTTTATAAAATAGCTTTTGATCTTGGTGGTGTAACCCAGTTGGCCCTGACAGCATTTTCTTCAATTCCCCGGTAACATCAAGAATAAAAATAAGCTTTTTGCATAATTAGTCAAGAAATATTGCTAAGTTGTATTACTTTATTTTATTCTTGGCTTTACTATCTTTTTTTTCCCTAATTTCTGTCTCTGATTATAGTAAAGAAATTAAATTAGGAAATTTTGTTGAGTTGCTATAGTTTTCATTATAGGAGAAATGCCTAAATATATTGAATAATTTATTTCTATTACTCTTAAATAAGCATGTGGCCTAATTCGACTCATTTATGTTTTTTAACTCTAAACTAAAGTTTACTGAACTTATTGTTAGGAAAATGTCAGATGAACATAAACTTTGATTATATAAACTATTTAAGCTATTATTTCTTGATTTCTGTTATTTTTCATCTGCTGTTTGAGATGCAAATGACTGAGTAATAAATGAGCTACCAAGTAAAAGTAACATGATCTGTATAATAAGATCTCTATTTTAGTTCCTTGGCTATGTTCCCTTTTCCTTTGGGCTATGTACTTGATCTGTGTATGCTGAGAATGATAATATGTTATAATCCTTAGAATGTTATGGTTTGTGTACTTAATCTATTTTAGTTTTGATATCTCTATGTAAGGTCTGCCTTATAGTAAAAGCACTCTTTATTTTTGAAGTAGGTTATTTCTATTTCGGTTTAACTATTTAAATTTTATTTAAATAGTGGGCTATTGTATTTTGATTGACATGTTACTTGTCTATCTTTAAATTAGAAACATAATGGAAGTTCCTGAGCATCAAAAGTGGATGGATAAAAAGGTAGGTCCTGATAGGAGAAGAGTTACAGATGAGTTCATGGCAGGGGTTAACGAGTTTGTTGAGTTTGTTTATGCACAAGAACAATTTAAAATAATAGGAAAGTTGAGGTGTCCATGTAAAAAATGCAAATGTAAGGCATATCACTTTGTTGATGACATCAAGGCACACTTGTGTATGAAGGGGTTTATGAGTGATTACTATTACTAGACTAACCATGACGAACCAAAGCCTCTCATTCCCCCAGTGGTTGCAAACAACTCATACTATGGAAGTAGTGGGTAAGGGAAGACTTCAATAGGTATGAGCAGATGGTAATGGATGCTGCTAGACCCTCTATTGGAAATTACATTGAGCAACAAGGGTTTTGTTATGTAAAACAAATAATGGAAGATCCTAACCCAGAAGCCAAAAGATTTTTTGAAATGCTACCAGTTGCACAAGCTCCTTTGTATAATAGTTGTGACAATTACTCCAAATTGTCAGCCGCATGTGAAGCTCTAAGTATCAAATCTGATTCCAATATCTCCAAGACTTATTTTAATCAATGGGTGGAGTTAATGGGAAATGCATTGCCAAATGATAATCGAATGCCTAGAAACTTCTACCGTGCAAAGAAAGTAGTGGAACGACTAGGGCTGGGTTACAAAAAGATTTCCTGCTGTCCAAATGGATGCATGCTTTATCGTCCTCCTTATGAGAATTTCGCAATTGTAGATTTTGTGGCAAGGACTGTTATAGAAACATCATTAGAAACGGTAAAGTCGAAGAAATTCCTCAAAAAAATATGGTATTTTCCACTTATCCCAAGGCTACAATGACTTTATTCCTCAATGTAAACAGCATCTCAAATGAGATGGCATCGTGAGAGTGAGAGAGAGACGGGGTCTTTGTCCCACCCATCTGATGGAGAAGCCTAGAAATATTTTGACAAAACATATCCCAAATTTACAGAAGACCCCCGAAATGTGAGGCTAGAGTTATGTGCTGATGGATTTGCTCTATTTGACAAAACAAGTAGGACTTATTCATGTTGGCCAGTAATCGTTACTCTTTACAATTTACCTCTGTGGATGTGCATGAGAAGAAAGTTTATGTTCTTAACTATCATAATGACATGCCCTTTCAATCCAAAAAGTAAAATTGATGTGCACTTGCAGCTGCTTATAGATGAACTGAAACTTCTGTGGAATACTGGTGTCATGACCTATGATGTCTCATGACAACAAAATTTTGTCATGAAGGCTTGTTTAATGTGGACGATTAATGATTTCACTGCATATAGGATGTTATCAGGTTGGATGACAATGGAAAAACTTGCTTGTCCAATTTATATAGAGCACTCAAAAGCACTCACACTTAAACATAGCCGAAAGACATCATTTTTTGATTATCATCGTCAATTCTTGCCACATGATCATTGCTATAGAAGGAACAAAAATGCTTTTAGAAATAGACTTATTGAAACTTTATTACCCTCACGAAGGTTGACTGGTGAAGAAGTATGGGATAGGGTAAGACATATACCTAACATAACTGAATCAGTAGGAAAAAGTCTACCAGGTATGGTGTTTATCACAACTGGACAAAACGAAGTATCTTTTGGGAATTGCCTTATTGGAAAACAAATTTTCTCCTGCATAATCTAGATGTCATGCATATTGAGAGAAAAATGTTTCTTAATATCTTATACACAGTTATGGATACTAAGGGCAAGACGAAAGATAATTTTAATGCTAGACTAGACATGGCAGAATATTGTAGATGAAAGGATCTAGAGCTGCAAGATGGTGGAGGTGGAAAGCAAAAAAAACCCAAAGCGCAATACACATTGACCAAGCAACAAAGATTAGTCATGTGCGAATGGGTTAAACAATTGAAGCTACCAGATGGATATGCCCCCAATTTGGTTAGATGTGTTGACATGAGGGAAGCAAAGTTGTTTGGTATGAAGAGTCGTGATTGCCATGTGTTCATGCAACGTTTGCTCCCAATTGCATTCAAGGCATTACCCAAGCCCATTTGGAATGCACTTACTAAGTTCAGTATATTCTTTAGAGAATTAACTTCGCAATTACTGAGAAAGGATAAATTACATAAGATGGAGCAAAACATTGCAATTATTTTATATAAATCGGAACAAATATTTCCTCTGAACTTCTTTGATTCGATTGAGCACATTCCAATTCATTTGCCCTACGAAGCATGGATCGATGGTGCTATGCAATATCGATGGATGTATGATAATCATATATTTTATACATTAATAAACCCTCATTTTTAGTCATTAACACTCTTCATGTACTTAATTGATTAAGTCGGGTTATGTTTTGTAAGATTGGATTCAAATTGGACTTAATTGATTTTTTTAGCACTATTTTAGTCTTACGCTGTTTCTGTATTTCAGCCATATCTTGAGTTCTAAATGTCTGATAATTATGAATTTTACCTTGTACGAAAGATAAGAGAGATCTTTACAACTTTGATGAAGAGCTCAAAGTCTCATTCAAACATCTAGTGGAGCGAATTGGGCGTGGAAAATAGAACACGAGTTTTGTGTCTGAAACCTGAACAGTGTACAATAATCAGAGCATAACTCGGGCTGCAATAATTATTTTTGGCTGAAATTTGGACATTTGAAAGTTAAGATCCAGATCTAAAACTTTTATGTTGAACACAAAACTTGATTCGGGCTCCTTGATAGTGATATTGGGTCTGAAATTCAAAACAGAGATGCTGAAACTGAGCCTGAACAGTCTGTAGTAATTGGGTCATATCTTGGGTTGTAGGATGAATTTTTGGGTGATTCTAGAGCCATTGGAAAGCTTAGACAATTTCCTAGAACTTTCATGAAGACCACTTGGCTCAGAAATGACGAAATCAGTGACTTAAGCAATGAATGATTTGGGAGACAAGAAATCTCAATGATTTTTCACTCTTATCTTCACCATTTGGCATTTTCCACTCATTCATCCACTCATCCACCCACTCCTAATCAGCCCCCTTGTCATTTTGTATCCCTAATCCTCTATAAAAGGCATCATTGGCGGACCATTTGAGCACTTGGTGTTAGGTTTAGTTTGTTAGAAGTTGTGGTTATGCTTGTGTCTTGTTTTACTTTCTTGTAATTTTCTCTTGTTCTAAAGTGAAGCTATGTTCATCTTTCTCTTCTCGCTTTCTTTCTTCTTATCCATGAGTAACTAAATCGTCATCTTGCTTAGGTGAAAGAGTGAAGCTCTTGGTAATGAAATAAGGTTAGATTATTTTATTTCTTGTGCTTAAATGATATATTATCAATTAGACATTATATGTGTTATATTTTGTTTCTAATCAATTTAGAAACCTTCTTTGTATAATGGAGATCTTGATTTATTGTAGACAATAGGATTGGCACAGTGAATGCTTGAATTCATTTACAAATGTTGGTAGATAAATAAATGAATCATAATATGATTGCATATATAATTGAACTTTAAATGTTATATTTTCCGATTTGAACCTCCGTTGTGTGTAGATTTCAATTGAGTTATAAAGAGAAATAATCTTACCTTTAATTTATTACCAAGAGTGGATCTCCTAACCCAAGCAAGCCCTTAAATTCATTTATGAACTTGCTTTATTACTTTTGGTGTTGCGACAAATCCTCTTCTTACCTCAATTAATTTTTCTTCATCAATTCCTTGTGGATCGACCTCGGACTCCCAAGAAATTTATTACTTGAGACAACCTGCACTTGGGTTTGCATCCTTTAAAATCCCGCAGTCAAGTTTTTGGCGCCGTTGCCGGGGACTTGATTTGAAGTTTTGATTTATTGAGGTTTGTTTTCTTTAATAAAATCTATTCTCTCTTCTCCCTCACCGGAGCAAAAGTTCAGCTTGCCGATCCTTCGGTTTCTTTACTAACTCTCTAACTTATTAACTATCTAACTTACTAACCTACTAACTTGCTAACATACTAACTTTTATATTTATGTCATTTATTTTTACTTTTTAATTTTTTTATTTATTTTCGTCATTTTTTTCGTTAGTGGGGGTAACTCTCCCTTTTATTTTACGCACTAACTTAGTGGGGGAAACTCTCCCTTTTACTTTTTTGTTATTTATTTTTCCGTAATCTAACTTAATGAAATAATATTTCTTCTTCTCTTCTCTTTTTCGCCGGCTCTGTGGGGCTCTGTCACTCTTCGGTTTTCATATTTAAATTTACTTTCTACACTTTATTTTCGTATTTTAATTTTCGCATTTTAATTTTCGTATTTTATTTTCTCGTAGTTTATTTTTATTTTTATTTTTATTTTTATTTTTTTTTAGGTGGTTGGTTTATTATCTCACCTTTGTTATATCTATATATTTTTGGTGGTTGGTTTCTACCACACCATTTTTTTTTTATTTGGTGGTTGGTTTATTCCACGCCTTTGTACATATTTATTGGGTGGTTGGTTTATACCACATCCTTGTTTATATTTAATGGTGGGTGACACCGCCAGCTTGTACATTATTTTTGTTTATTTTAAGTTATTTATGTATTTATACTTAATTGGTATCATGATTTAAATTCTGGTCGTTTAGTTAAAATTAACCCTGGTACTTTATATATTGATTTATTTGAATCACAATCAAACACAATTGACACAATGACTAACAATGAAAGTATACATGATGAACATGAAAATCAACCGTTGAGAACCATGCGTGAATATTTGCAACCACCAAGAAGTTCTAGTCCATCATGTTTTATCTTTCCACTCAATGCCAACAATTTTAGATTTAAGCCAAGTATGATTTCTTTACTTCCTAATTTTCATGGTTTAGAATTTGAAAGTCCATATCTACATCTGAAAGAATTTGAGGAAGTATGTATTGCCTTCAATGATCAAAATTGCACTGAAGAGATTGTTAAGCTTAAATTATTTCCTTTTTCTTTAAAAGATAAAGCAAAATCTTGGCTTAACACTTTGAATCCAAGATCAATTGGCACATAGCAAAAAATGCAAGGTGAGTTCTTGAAGAAATTTTTTCCAACACCTAAAACTAATGCTATGAAAAGACAAATCTACAATTTTTTTCAAAATTCAAATGAAGCATATTTTCAATGTTGGGAACGATTTAAAGATTTGTTAAATTCTTGCCCACATCATGGTTTTGAAAAATGGCACACTATAAGCTTCTTTTATGAAGGTTTAACTCCTAAAATTAAACAATTTGTGGAAACAATGTGCAATGGTGAGTTTCTTGATAAAGAACTTGATGAAGCTTTAGACTATTTAAACCAGTTGGCTGAAAATTCTCAATCTTGGCATAATACTAACTCTTCTGAAAATTCAATTAGATCTAATCTTACAAGTGCTAATAAAGGAAAATATCACCTTAGTCAAGAGGAATATCTAAATGCTAGGTTTGCCAGTTTGGCTAGAAAGGTGGAAGCCATGGAATTAAGAAAAGCAAAAGAAATCAAATCTGTGCAAAATGAAGAAATTTGTGGCATTTGTGATGACTTAGGACACTCAACACATGAATGTCCTAAGATTCCTGTTTTTAAAGAAGTTGTACATGAACAAGTAAATGCAATGAATAATTTTAATAAGCCATTTACTTCTTCTTTTTCAGATACATACAATCTGGGATGGAGAAATCACCCGAACTTCAGTTGGAAGAATAATAATCAGTCACAATTCGTGCAACCACCACCTCCTCAGGCACAACAGGACTCTCAAAATTCTTAAGGATATGCACCTTATATCCCACCATATAGGAAAAACCTTGAGGAAACATTGCATGCATTCATAGAAAAGCAAGAGGCCATTAATAAACAAAACAATCAAACTATAAATGACATAAAAGACACTCTTGCTAAACTTTCTTCTGCACTCACCAATCAAGAGAAAAGAAAGTTTCCTTCTCAACCTCAACCAAATCCCAAAGGTAAGTACAGTCTAAATGAGAGGAGTTCAGAAAACCAACAAATGGACCAAGTCAAGTCAGTGATAACTCTTAGGAGTGGAAAGGTTATTGAAAAACAAATCCCCGAATCTTGTGAGAAAGAAGTTGAACCAATTCCCCAAGAAAATGAAGAAGTTGACAAAAGGAGACTAAACTCTCGCCTTCACCCCCATTTCCTCAAGCATTGAATAATCCAAAGAAATTGGACCACAACACTGGAAATTTTGAAATTTTGAAACAAGTAAAGATCAATATTCCTTTGTTAGATGCTATCAAACAGATTCCTTGTTATGCTAAATATTTGAAGGACTTGTGCACTGTTAAAAGGAAACTAAATGTGAAAAAGAAAGCATTTTTTGCTGAACAGGTAAGCTCCATTCTTCAGAATAATAATGCGTTGAAATATAAAGACCCTGGTTGTCCTACAGTTTCATGCATTATTGGAGAACATAAAATTGAAAAAGCTTTACTGATCTTGGTGCTAGTGTCAATTTGCTTCCATATTCAGTTTATCAGCAACTCAACTTAGGTGAGTTAAAACCAACTCTCGTAACTCTTCTACTTGCTGATAGATCAATTAAAATTCGAAGAGGAATAGTGGAAGATGTGTTAGTTCAAGTTGATAAATTCATTTATCCTGTGGATTTCATTGTCTTGGATACTGAACCTCTGGTTGATAGTTGCAAGTCAATTTCTGTTATTTTAGGCCGTCCATTTTTAGCAACATCTAATGCTTTGATAAATTGCAAAAATGGAGTGGTGAAACTAACATTTGGAAACATGACACTGGATCTCAATGTTTTTAACATGTGCAAGCAACCACATGAAGTCCTTGATGAAAATGAGAAAGTTGAAGGAATTGAAACCATTATAGATGATCATCTTCAAAAAGGGAGTTCTTCTGACCCATTAGAAGTTTGTTTAATTAATTCATTTCATTTGCTTGATTGTACAGAGAAAATAGAATACAAAGGAAGAAAGCCAAAATTCAAAGAGCTAAAATCCATGAATGATAATGCCCATGAAGAAGTACCCATACTGGAACTAAAGCCATTACATGTTGGGTTAAAGTACACATTTTTGGGAGAAAAGTAAGGTTTTCCTGTGGTAATTTCCTCGTCTCTTACTGAAGAACAAGAAGGAAAGATGTCGCCTCAATGGACGCACCATGATAGAAGGAAATTTTTAACAAAGGTGAAAAACTTTTATTGGGATGACCCATACTTGTTCAAATATTGTCCTGACCAAATTTTTCAGAGATGCGTGCCCAACAATGAGGTAGGTAGTGTCATTAAATTTTATCACTCAGAAGCATGTGGAGGTCACTTTTCTTCAAAGAAAACAGCTACGAAAATCTTACAGTGTGGATTTTATTGGCCCACTTTATTTAAGGACTGTTATACTTTTTGCAAAAGTTGTGAAAAATTGTCAAAAGATGGGCTCAATTTCAAAAAGAAACATGATGCCTTTGAATCTTGTAATCATGATGAAGAAAAACCCTACAGTCTTGGGAATCTGACTCTAAAAGACCCTGTTTGCCAATTTATATGAAAATTGGATGGGAAGCTTATCCTAGACTCATAGAAGGCGTTTAAGCCGTTATTGGACGTTAAACTAGAGGCAGATGTGAGTCATATCCACAACAATCTGTACATATCATCATCTTCTTCTTCATGTCATCTTTCAAAAAAAATTCAAAAAAAAATCAAAAAAAAAAAAAAAAAATATTTGAACAAGGGCGATCCGGAAGGAGTACCATGACTTTAATTAGTTGTGGAGCCCCAGCCTTTAGCTGACCCGTCATTGACTCGGATGGTCCTTTGCACCCTGGTCCTTTAAAAAAAATCATGAGTGTCTACTGCACTGGTGACACGTAGTATAAAGATATGCCACTTTAAACATTCCATTTTCTCCACTTTCCTTCAACTCAGAAACATTCAAAGGGAGGAAGAGTATAGAAATGGGGCCTTCTATTCGTAACCTTAAAAATATTGTGTTTTTTGTGGGTCAAATTATGGGAAGGGTTTAGAGTTTGTAAACGCAGCTAGCACTCTTGGTCGATCACTTGCTGCGAGGAATATTCATCTTGTATATGGGGGAGGTTGTCGTGGGTTAATGAGGGTTGTATCACTTGTTGCATGTATAGGAGGCAGTCAGGTTTTAGGAGTCATTCCTGGACCTTTAGCTCAACAGAACATCACTGGAAAGATGGTTGGAGAAGAAATTCAGGTAACATCTATGCATGGATGAATGAAAAAAATGCTTGACAACTCTGATGCATTCATTGCTTTACCAGGTGGTTTTGGTACTTTGGAAGAAATTTTTCAAATAGTCTCTTGGGCCGAACTGAACATCCACCATAAACCCATTGGTTTATTGAATGTTAATAATTACTTTGATATTTTGTTATTTTTTCTTGACAAAGCTGTGGAACAGAAATTTATCACACCTTCGGCAAGAAAAATTCTTATCTTTGCCTCCACTATTGATGAGCTGATTGATAAATTAGAAGCTTTTGAGTATGAACCTGATAAAGTAATAGCTCAGATAGATTGGTCAGCAGGAAGCAGTGAAGGGAGCAGGAAGAAAAGCAAGCCAGATCTAACACTTCATCTTTAATACCTTTGATTTTATTTATTGTACTTTGTTTTTGTTTAAATTTGTGTCAGATTTCTCCAACAGGTAATATCTTCTATCCTTTACTCATCTATATTTTAACATTGAGGACAATGTTGTGATCTAGTTGGGGGGGAAGGATAGTTGACCCAAAAAAAATTTTTTTTTGTTTTGTTTGGGAAGTATGATATAATTATCATGGACTTATTAAACCAATGAATGATGGCAGAGTAAGGAGTAATTTTACTTCTGAGACGTATCTAAATTGGGAAGTATGTTTAGTGATATGACTGTCAGAAACCTATTCATAGTAAAACCAATTAGTGATGGCAGAGTAAGGAGTAAATTTTGGAAACAATTTATTACTCTTGAGATGCATCTTATTTGGGGTAGTAATTAATTAGTATTGATTTGTGGAAGTAACAAAGTTTTGTCTTTTGATTTCCTTTGAAAGATTCAAGTGAATGCACTCTCACATCCTTTGAAGCAATTGAGATTCTTGGATCTTAGTATAAATTGTCTTCTTTCTTAAAAATCACAAGCTTGGAAATGAATGTTGATATGATGGATTGAGAATGATAGAAATATGCCTGGTGAGATTTTGAGCCTATTGATGAATGGATTGAATATCTGTACCATTCTCTTCTTTCTTGTGTGATTTTCACTCATGGAAATGTTACTCTAGAACTTGCTTTGATTCTTTTTTAGGCTATATTTTCACATGCATACATTAAATATGATTGAGGCATTTTGAAATAGCTACTTTGACCAAATAGCCATCCTTGTATATTTTCCATTGTGTAACCCCTTTGAACTTGTTTGACCATTTCTTGTTTTAAGCTCATTTCATCCTTCAAAAAAAAAAAGAAAAAAAAAAAAGAAAAAGAAAAAAAACATGTTTTTACCCAACCTTAGGGAATAAGAGAGCATTGACCTTGTTCTTGAACAAGTGTGGGGGTGTGTGTGCAAAATGATCAAAAAAAAAATTTGACCACCGTTGCAATCAAAGGATTATCAGAATAAAGGTGGATGCTTGGAAACAACAAGAAGAAAAGGAGAATGTTCAAGTCTAACAATGAATTCAATTCACCAATTTGGGATTGATCTTCAATAAAACATTTTTCAAATATTGGTGATTGTCCTTTATGATGAATGTTCTCAAACATTTTCTCCACGCTAACTGTACCATAATGCTCTTTTATTCTCTTTGGTATTTATCTTTTCATATCCATATTATCCTCTTTCTTTTACCATGACCCCATTACAACCTTGAATAAAGTCCTCTTGATTTTTGTATGCATGTGTTTTGAGTAGCGGAGAAGTAGAAGATAAGCAAGCTTATGGTAGTGCAATTGTTCATGGGTTGAATAGAGTGAAATACTTACCTTTTAAACACTTGAGAGATTGAGAGTGAATTCTGTGAGGATCTATCATTCTTGATTCATTCTTTTCAACTAAAGTTTCCTTGCTTGTTGGTTTGAGATGTGAAGAAATGTTACATCAATTATGCTTTGATCCCTTGAATTTCTTGTTGCTCTTCTTGCTTCATCGAGTCTTTTAGAGTTTTTAGCTTTTGAGTCTGTGTCATTTTTCTTTGTCTCCTAACTTTGGTCTTTTGTGTTTTGCCCAAGAGTGCAAAAAGCTAAGTGTGGAGGAATTTGATAATCATATATTTTATACATTAATAAACCCTCATTTTTAGTCATTAACACTCTTCATGTACTTAATTGATTAAGTCAGGTTATGTTTTGTAAGATTGGACGCAAATTGGACTTAATTGATTTTTTTCAGCACTATTTTGGTCTTACGCTATTTCTGTATTTCGGCCATATCTTGAGTTCTAAATGTCTGATAATTATGAATTTTACCTTGTAGGAAACATAAGAGAGAGCTCTACAACTTTGATGAAGAGCTCAAAGTCTTATTCAGACATCTAGTGGAGCTAATTGGGCGTGGAAGACAGAATACGAGTTTTGTATCTGAAACCTGAATAGTGTACAGTAATCAGAGCATAACTCGGGCTGCAATAATTATTTTGGGCTGAAATTTGGACATTTGAAATTTAAGACCCAGATCTAAAACTTTTATGTTGAACACAAAACTTGATTTGGGCTCCTTGATAGTGATATTGGGTCTGAAAGTCAAAACAAAGGTGCTGAAATTGGGCCTGAACTGTCTGTAGTAATTGGGTCATATCTTGGGCTGTAGGACGAATTTTTGGGTGATTCTAGAGCCATTGGAAAGCTTAGACAATTTCCTAGAACTTTCATGAAGATCACTTGGCTCATAAATGACGAAATCAGTGACTTAAGCAATGAAAGATTTGGGAGACAAGAAATCTTAATGATTTTTCACTCTTATCTTCACCATTTGGCATTTTCCACTCATTCATCCACTCATCCACCCACTCCTAATCAGCCCCCTTGTCATTTTGTATCCCTAATCCTCTATAAAAGGCACCATTGACTAACCATTTGAGCACTTGGTGTTAGGTTTAGTTTGTTAGAAGTTGTAGTTATGCTTGTTTCTTGTTTTACTTTCTTGTAATTTTCTCTTGTTCTAAAGTGAAGCTATGTTCATCTTTCTCTTCTCGCTTTCTTTCTTCTTATCCATGAGTAACTAAATCGTCATCTTGCTTGGGTGAAAGAGTGAAGCTCTTGGTAATGAAATAAGGTTAGATTATTTTATTTCTTGTGCTTAAATGATATATTATCAATTGGACATTATATGTGTTATATTTTGTTTCCAATCAATTTAGAAACCTTCTTTGTATAATGGAGATCTTGATTTATTGTAGACAATAGGATTGGCACAGTGAATGCTTGAATTCATTTACAAATGTTAGTAGATAAATAAAGGAATCATAATATGATTGCATATATAATTGAACTTTGAATGTTATATTTTCCGATTGGAACCTCTGTTGTGTGTGGATTTCAATTGAGTTATAAAGAGAAATAATCTTACCTTTAATTTATTACCAAGAGTGGATCTCCTAACCCAAGCAAGCCCTTAAATTCATTTGTGAACTTGCTTTATTACTTTTGGTGTTGTGACAAATCCTCTTCTTACCTCAATTAATTTTTCTTCATCAATTCCCTGTGGATCGACCTCGGACTCCCGAGAAATTTATTACTTGAGACAACCTGCACTTGGGTTTGCATCCTTTAAAATTCCGCAGTTAATGTATCCCTTTGAAAGGTTGAGTCATCTATCTATCTTTATTCTTTTCAATTAAATGCTCATAATGTATTTGTTACATTGATGTTCTCAATTAATATGTTTATACGTACCTTAAAAGATAAGGTCACAAACTCAGCTATAGTTGAAGGTTCCATTTGTGAAGCTTATTTAGTAGAGGAGACCTATACTTTTGCATCTTACTACTATCCACCCACTATTCCATCTAGTAGGACAAGAGTGCCACGAAATGACGATGGAGGTGAAGGTGGTTCAATCAATCCTCTATTCATTATTTTTAATTTTCCTGATCATCCTATTGGAAAGCGCAAATCTTACATCTTACAAGAAAAGAAAATGAGTGATGCATACTTATATGTTCTTCTAAATTGTCCTGAGGTGGAGCCTTTTTTAAAAGTAAGCTTCTGAGTTTTTCTTTTAATTTCACATATCATGATTAAATCTATGAAGTGAGTTAATTTGTGATTTTAATTTAGCATATATGCAAATTTGCTACGAGAACTTGTTCTAAATGACTTGGAAGTGGACAAACAAATCTCCACAACATTTCCCACATGGTTTAAAGAACATGTATGCTAAATATCATCTACTTAATTTCCATGTTAATTCCCTCATTACTTGTTTAGGTAGAACTGATCTGTCGATTATTTCTACACTCTAAGTGCTTTGAGTCTAACTTAATTGGACTCCACTAGTGCTTAATTGTTAACATTTGGCTAGTTTCTAGATTTCAAGCTTAATCAGATCTTTATTGTGAAACTATGCTTAAATGTGATTATAAGCTATCATTTGTGCTTTTCAGGAAATCATTGAATGATGGAGCCCTCAAGGAGAAAAGACCAAGAATGAAGAAACTAGAAGACATGGCCTATGTCCTCAGACACAGGGTAGGTCGTGTACTTCTCTGGCATCACAAGGAGATCCAGTTTTTGAGCATTGAACAACAACACGGTCCATGTCCTTAGACATGGGGTGTGCTGTGTTACTCTCTGACTTCTAATTTTGCTTAAATTATGCTAACAGACCCTGACACGGGGTAGGTCGTGTCATATGACACGGCTCGTGTCGTCGCATCAGGAAAGCAAATACAAATTCTAATGATGCACTAGGTATCCAAAAATATAAATAGGGTTGCCTAAGGTTCAAAAAGGGGGATCTCTGGATTAGGAGCGCCAAGGAACTGAAGGAAAGACGAAGAACAAGCAAGAGGAAGATTCGATCAAAGATTAGAGACTCAGGTTCGAGCAATCGAAGATCAATCAACCTCAAACCTTGAAAACTAGTTTGATCTTTAGCTTTCTTCTCTTCTTTTATTCTGGATGATGTCTTTCTTCTGTTATTCTTTTGATTTTGAATTTTCCATGTATGGCTAACCTTTTTATTTGGTTAAGGAAAGATGAAACCCTAGTTTTGATTATGTGAACCTTGCATATCTCTTTATATCAATTCAATTGAGTTTTTATTCATATGTTTTGATCTTAATTCGGTATAAAGGTTTTCATACTCTTTGCCAATTTCGAAAGTGGTAAAACTAGGATTACTATACGCGGTTACGGTGGTAGGCCTAGTGAGACATATGATCTAAGTAATTTAATTACAGTGTATGATTAGATCTTAGTGTGATTAGTTTTCTAAATCTTAATGCAGTCATTAGGTAGGTGTAATAGCGTTTACTTTACAAATAACTAATAATTATGATTTAATTTGAGCAGTTACTGAATTAAGCGAAACTTAATAAAAATAAGAGATTTATCTCACAATCACATAAAAGCATAATTGGTTATATTGGTATAAAGGGAATGTAAGTTAGCATAATCATATAAATCTAGTGGTGAATTCTATCTATTAACCATTATCTTTTAATTGATAATTCAAATCGTGTTTATTATTATTGTTTTAGATTCAATTACTATTTTTAGTTTTAACAAACAAAACCCCATTTTTACTATTTTCTATTTTTAAGAGTTTAAATTAGGAATCAATTTATAGTGTCAATTGAACTAGTTCTCTGTGGATTGACCCTTACTTACTACAACTGGTTGCAAGGTTTTTATTTTTGGTGAAACTTGGCAACTGATTTTCATTCTAAATTTTAATCACAATCCACACCACACCAAGAACCAATTAACTTACCCATTTGTGATATAGGTGTTCAGTAACAACATTGAAGATGAACTTCTAAGGAGTTTGGCATGGGGGCCCTCAAACAAAGTAAACATGTGGCAAACATATTCAATAAACGGTTACAAATTCAATACAAAAGATCACGATCAAGGGATGGGCACAACAAATTGTGGTGTATGAGTTTGAGGTGGAGAGAATGAGACAAAAGAGAATGATTACTACGGGGTTTTAACTGATATTGTTGAAATGCAGTATATCGGGTGTGGTGTGGTGTGGATTGTGATTAAAATTTAGAATGAAAATCAGTTGCCAAGTTCCACAAAAAATAAAAATCTTGCAACCAGTTGTAGTTAGCAAGGGTCGATCTACAAAGAACTAATTCAATTAACACTATAATTTGAATCCTAATTTAAACACTCAAAAATAGTAAACAATAAAATGGGAGTTTTGTTTGTTGAAATTAAAAATAGAAATTGAATCCAAAACAAAAACAGTAAATATAATTTGAAAAATCAATTAAAAGACAATGGTTAAGAGATGGAATCCACCACTAGATTTATATGATTATGCTAGCCCACATATCCTTTATACCAACATGATCAATTATGTTTTTATGTGATTGTGAGTTTAATTCTCTGTTTTTCTTAAGTTTTAGTTAATTCAGCAATCGCTCAAATTAATCCCTAATCAATAGTTATTTGTAAAGCAACCACTCTTACAACTACTTATTGATTGCATTAAGATTTAGAAAACCAATCACACTAAGATCCAATCTCAAACCGGGATTAAATTACTTAGATCATATGCCTCACTAGTCCTACCACCGCAACCGCACATAGCAATCCTAGTTTTATCACTTTTGAAATTGGCAAAGAGTATAAAAACCTTTATACCAAATTAAGAACAGAAACATATGAATAAAAACACAATTGTATTGATATAAAGAAATATTCAAGAATCACATAATCAAAACTAGGGTTTCATCTTCCCTAAACCATATAAGAAAACTAGCCACACATGGCAAATTCAAAACTAAAAGAATAACATAAGAAAAACATTGTCAATAATAGAAGTGCAGAAGAAAACTAAAGATCAAACTAAGTTCCAAAGGTTGGGGATGATTGATCTCCAATTGCTTGAACCCGAGACTCCAATCTTCGATTCAATCTCCTTCTCCCTTGTTCTTGGTCTTCTCCTCAGCCTTTTGGCAGTTTCCCAGTCCAGACAGACTTTTTAGGACCTTAGGCAACCCTATTTATAACTTTAGATACCTAACACATCATTAGAATTCGTATATAATATTCTGATACGACGACATGGGCTGTGTCGTATGACACGGCCTACCCCGTGTTAGGTTCTGGTAACACAAATTCAATAGGATACAAGTCAGAGAAGTACACGGCCCACCCTGTGTCATATGACACGGGTCGTGTTGATGGTCAATGCTCAAAACTGGATCCTCTTGTGAAGACAGAGATGTACACGGCCTACCCCGTGTCATATGACACGAGCTGTGTTGTTGGTCAGGTCCATGTTGAAAATTCAGAGAAGGACACGGCCCACCCCGTGTCATGTGACACGGGCCGTGTCACTCACTTTCTTCAATTCAATCTTCTTTCTTTGCTTCTAGGGGTGATATTGATCTCCTGAAAAACACAATGCAATTATGATTGCTTATAAACATACTTAAGCATAGTTTCACAATAAAAATCCGATTAAACTTCATATCCAGAAACTTAGCTAAAAGTTAACAATTAAACACATATGAAGTCCAATTAGATCAAACATATGACACTCAAGATATAAAAATAATCCACAGATCAGGGTGGCCCTTAAAGATACTAGTTCTATTTGAATGTGATTGGTTTGATTCCAACCCAAATCAAGGGACAAGGATAGATAATTATGGAATTGTTGAAGTTAAAGCATCTAAAAGATATAAGAATTATAATCCATTTATTCTTGCACAACAAGCAGAGCAAGTGTACTACACACAATATCCTGAAGGGCAGTAAGGGTAGTTGGTTGTGATTAAAACTAAGGTACGAAGCACACTTCAAACTTTAGAAACAAAAAACCCTGGAATAAGTAATCCATACCAAGATGAGTCAGACCTGTAAATGTCTATGATAGTAGTAAACAATGATCTTGAACAAAGTCTTGTTGATATAGCTAGTCCAGCAGAGGAAGTACACGGTCCAACCTTGAACCAGTTTGATTTGGAAGAAGTAGATGAAGATGTTGAATTAGAAGAAAAAGAAGAAGAAGAAGAAGAAGAAGAAGAAGAAGAAGAAGAAGAAGAAGAAGAAGAAGAAGAAGAAGAAGAAGAAGAAGAAGAAGAATAGCAAGAGGGGGAAGAGGAAGAGGAAGAGGAAGAGGAAGAAGAAGAAGAACAAGAACAAGAAGAAAAAAAGATGATTCTGACTAGATTTTGTCCTATTTTTTAATGAAATTATTAACGAAATCATGTGTTTTGTATTCATGACCTATTAGTTAATATATGCTTACGTGATTGTGGATTTCTTTAAATTTATTACTCTTCTAGTTTTGTACTAATTTTCTATGTTAATTTAATTGTACCTAATTGAATTTTATCATTACCCTTTGCATATAGATGGTAGGTAGAGGGAGAGGCAGAGGTATAGGAAGAGGTACCTCCCAAACTAGGCCTACACATACCCTATCTCTCTATTCTCAAACTGAACCTACATCTACCCCATCTCCCCATTACCAGATTGGGCTTACACCTATCCTATCTTCACATACCCCATTTCTCCATTCTCAGACTGAACCTACACCTATCCCATCTCCCTATTCTCAGATCAGACCTACATCTATCCTATCTCCATACTCTGAGACTGGACCTACATCGATCCCATCTCCCAGTCTCCCTATTCTCATATTGGACTTACACCTATCTCATCTTCACATATCACATCTCCCTATTCTTAGATTGGACCTATCTATCCCATCTCTTCACTCTCAGATTGGACCTACATCTATCCCATCTCCCCAATCCCAAATCGGGGTTATACATATTTCATCTTCATATACCCTATATCCTCATTCTCAAATTGGGCCTACACCCTCCTCAGCTGTAGCTTTACATATATCGGGTGACCCTTCAGCTAGTTCATTTGCACCTCGACACCCTAACGCAATAGCATCTACACCAGAGAACATCAGGTAGGGGAGAAAGGATGTAAATGGACATATTTGGATCAAATCGGCAAACAAAGATCGGTAAGTTATTCTAATTATGAAATTTAATTCAAAAAGAATAGTTTTATATATATATATATATATATATATATATATATATATATTCATATTTTGACTTCCAGGTTTTATCCTGATGTTGGAACGACACGTGATATAACTACCATCTTCAAAAAGAAGTATGAACAGCCTTGGACAAGTTGGACAGATGTGCTTGAAGGTTTTATCCTGATGTTGGAATGAAACGTGATATAACTACCATCTTCAAAAAGAAGTATGAATAGCCTTGGACAAGTTGGACAGATGTGCTCGACACTGTGCATGATATGTGGTTTAGAGATTTTGGGGTAATGTTCTTTTAATTCTTGTTATTAATCTATTATTAATTTACAAATATTGTACTTGATTAATTAATATTTTCATCAATATAGGCAAAATACAAGTGTTTAGCTAAACATAATGATATGATTAGAAAAATCTTTGAAATGAAGGGATCTGGTGCGCTCTCAAATAATCTATTCATGGTGCGTGATAAAAAGAAAAAGGGTATATGGATTCATCCAGATGCTTTGGCACAGTTGTGGGTTAAATGGAGTGATCCTGCCCGGTGATCAATCAATTTTGAGCCATTCATTATTGCTTCATATTTGGCCTAATTGATGATTAATTATGTCCAATATTATGTTTGTAGATGAGTTTTAGATGATTGGTGGGCATTGAGCTTAATTGTAAAAACTTCATTAATTTTCGGATTTTAACTCATTTTGACCTTTCTGTCTTGTACAGGCCATAACTTGGGCTAAAAATATCGTATTTGGATGATCTTGGAGTCCCCTGAAAGCTGAGATGAAGATCTACAATCTGGTGTCTAATGCAATTTTTCTAATTCAGCTGGATTCAAGGCGAAATTGGGCCTCAAAGTCAGGATGCTGTTGCTGTCACAATGCTTGGACCTTTCCTCAATGATTTGGGCCTATCTCTCTCAATTTAAGCCCAATTAAGGCAAATGATATGTCTCTGAAAAGCTTATTCAGAGGGCTACAGTTTGGGCTAGGGGTAGATTAGGAATTACAGAAGAAATTTCAGTTACAAATAGGTTTAGGCAGATTTCGAATTCAGCTTTTTGGTTGTGATTCAGTTTTAACAGATTGAGCAGAAACCCCTTTCTCTTTTCATCTTCTCTCTATTTTTCGTTTTACTCTCTTCTCTGCAATTTTCGTGATGGCCATGGAAGGCTAAAGCTCCAATCAATCTAAGGAATTCAATGATGGTGGTTAGAATTTTGAGTTCTCTTGTTTGATTATAAATTCTGTTGTGTTCTTCCCTCTTCTCCTTCTTCAATTGAATTCTGATTGGAATTTCGAAATTGAAGTTAGTATTAGGGTTTATTAATCTGAATCTAAGGGAGAATAGATCATCGATTGATAATCTATGTTAATCTAAATTTGTTCCTAAATCAATCTTAATCAAGAATTGCGATTGTGATTCTGTTTGAATTGATAAATTCTTTGGGTGATTATCTAGTTGATTTCGGATTAACAGAGGTGTAAACAACAGAAATTCTCTTGAACAATGATTGATTCTGCCACTTGAATTGAAGACCTTGGATTGGTGTTTCCTTAATTGAATTTTCTCAATTTAAATTCGTTTTCTGTTATTGCAATGAACAAAACCCCCTACTTATTGATAATTTCTAATATGCTTGAGAAATCCGAATTGGTCCTTGGGAGATGACCTAGGTTATGCATTATGCTACATTCCATGAATCCTAGTCTATTTTGAGGCGAGTGCGACATCGCTGATCACCCGGCAAGCAGTGTCCATTAGAAACAGCAGAAATAGACAAGCTAAAGAAGGTCTCAATGTGCACACCAGAGGATCCATATATGCAACAGAGCACTGCAGGAGAATGGTAAGAGGTGTGACATCCTTATAATTATACCATATACTCTTTGTACTATTGCTAATGTTGAGTAGTTGTGGATAATGTCGTGAGTTGTGTTTACTCTTAGATAAATTTGTATTTATATTTAACTAGGGTAAATGAAGCAGATAAAATTTAAGAACTACTGGATTGATTTTATAAATGCAATAATAGTAAAAGCAAACTGAGATACTACAGTAAATGTGGGAAGAAGGAATTTATTTTGATGTGCATCATAAAGTAAGTGAGAGAAAATTAACTAAAGGGTAAGAGGGAAGCAAAAAGCTTAAGATGCTCAAAAGAAGAAATTGATATGTAGCATGAAATAACTGAAGACCAATCTGTGCGAACATAACTCAAATTAAGCATTTATGTTGTAACAAGTAGATTCAAGGAAGCCAAATAAAAAATAGATAATTGAATAATCTAACCAACAAGATGCAATTGTGGTGCCAGCCAGTTGAAGCTGACTCAAACATTTCCCACATATCAATAATAGCTTTATAACTTTTACAAATAAAAATGACAGATAATAGTCTTGGCAGTCCAGTTTGTTCATTGGCTGCCCTTAGAGCACTAATAAAATCCCTAACAGGAGGAGCATTTTCGAAGCCTTTCTTCAGCACACTGAGGGGTTTTCTTTCTTTAAGATGAAAATAAAAAATGCTCCCACGTATTACAGGCAGTCTATTTCATGAAAAATAATATATTAAAAACGATAGAGCACAAAGCAAATCAATCATGGCACTTATGAGACTTCTATGTCCTTGTTCCACACACTCAGGGTCTACATAATGCAAAGGGGGGTCCTGTTGGAGGCCTTCTTCTTATTCTTATACCCTGGCTAGCAGCAACTTCATCTTACAAACCTCAAGCCTCCATCTTTGTCCTCTGTGTGTGTGTGTGTGTGTGTGTGTGTGTGTGTGTGTGTCTCCCTCCCTCTCTAAAAATGTATGTGTGGGTATGTATCAATCAATGAAAAGATGAATATGCCTCCAAGTCAAGACATGCCCATATCTAATGGCACCAACAATATGATGATGCAGATGCAGATGAGCTTCTATTAGGGCAAAGATGCCATAGTGCTTTTCTCTGGGTGGCCTAACCACAGTGTTGGCATGTACATCTTAGCTATCTTGTTAGTGTCTCTCCTTGCCATTGCTGAGGTAATATCTAATAAGCCCATCATCAAGCACGGGACTAGTCCCATCATGGGAGGGTTGACTCAGACTACCTTCTACATCTTTCGCATCAATTTCCTTTACTTGGTGATGCTGGTTGTCATGTCCTTCAACTTGGGAATCTTCATAACTGTTGTGGTTGGCCATACCTTGGGATTCTTCATCGCCAAGTATCATGCTCTTGCCATTGTCAACAGTGAACAACACGAGTCCTTCATTACTAATAAAGTTTAAATACTCTACTCAGCATATCATGTACATAGTTTAAAAAAGTTCTCTCTTCTATTATAGATGATCGATGAGTGGTGCCTGCTAGTGTTTGTTAAGCTTCCTCTTGCATGTTGTGTTCATAATTTTCTACCATGTTGTGTCCATCTCTCTACCTATGCAAATTTCATTTTTTCTCCCGAATATTCAAAAATCAAGTATGTGTAATTATCCTCTGCATATTGTATTTGTTTTGTATTATATTGCCTTTTGTTAAATTATAATTGTAAGTGACAGTGACTACAATGTGCATAATAAAATTCCTAAAAGATAACGATTACCATTTTTTAGACTCATTGGGCTGGTAACATATTTGTTGTCATTTAGGGGTTCTTTTAATTTTTTTTCACGTCTTTAGTAAACTAGCATTTACTGCAAGAGGAAGTGTGGAACACTGATAGCCATCAAATTTTAATTACCTTGGACCTTTGAATGGTGAGCTATCAATGACTGGAGTCGAAATGACAATACCACCTGTCATTTAACACAATCATTTAACAAAATAGTAGCAAGGTATTGTCTTTTTTTTCCTGGTGGTTTTTTTTGGAGCTAAAGTTTTTACTTTTTAGCTTCTCCAGAAGTTGTATTTTTCTAAAAAAGAAGATAATTTTTTAACTAAGAGTTATTGGGTTCAGCTTGAGATTGGTCATATAGCCAGGAAAATTAATATTACATAAGATCAAATCAATAATCTGTGATGTAGAAATTTATTGGCTGTTGAATTACAGTTATAGTTTATATTTTGTTTGTTGATGTGTTGAAAAGCTCAATGAGCTAGTTGATTTTGGCTTAAGATTTACTTATTAGGGAGTTATCCAAAGACCATTAGTCTCTAACTAGAAGTTATAAAGCAAGCTTGAACAGCATAAGCAATTTGCTTCTCTACTTCTCTACTTATCTTTTTTTCTTTTTTGGTTTATATTTAATTTGTTAAATTTGTTAAATTGGTTTAGCTTTCTTCCACAAGAATGAACAATGTTATATAGGATGCCTATGGAGCACGTATTAAGGGAAAAATAGAAAATAAAGTAGTGCTATTTTTTTAAAAAAAAAATCCAATAGAGCTGTTATACTACTCATTGTCGAACTTATAAAATATAATAAAGATAAACCATATTTTGACAAGTTGCTACCTTAAAAAATTGATTAAGATGTGTTGTGTATTACTGGAATATACTAATTGCTCATTTCATTAGTCATTCACTCATTGCTAGTTCTGATTTGGTCAGCAAGTGAATAAGTGATGCTCATAAATGGTTGTCATATGTTGAAATTTGTATATTTAGTAATACATTTGTGGCCTATTGGATGCATTTTTGTTGTGTGGCCCAAACTGTTGTACATAGAATGGTTAGATATTATTGATGAGCTATAGTGTCCTCTTATGTTTTTGAGCATCAGCCAGTTGCTAGTATATGAATTGCACTTGTGTTGCTCGTCCAATGAAAGTGGTGGTCAGGTAATAATATTTGCAAGTAGTATGGTAATTCTCATATTACTTCCTAGTAATTCTATGGTTTTAACCTTATCACAAGATAAGAATAGAATTCATATTGAATAATGTGGAATCTCCATTGCAGATATTAACTGGACTATGAGAAATATGACCAAATGAAATACAGTACAAAAATAGGTTCTAGCTTAGGAAATAGTGACAAAATTCAAGCCCAACCTTGATATATTCAATTTTTATTCTAAATGATCGGGTTTATGAATATTGATATGCAATTTAAGTATTTGACAACTTTGGATTTAGAACTTTTTGAACATGCCATTACCTATCTAAATGTATTCAGCACTAACAACATTTACGTATTCTCTAGCTGAAAATAAATTATTTCATCTTATCTATATAAATGAAAATATTCCATTACCATTTCTCTGTTCAATATCTGACATGGTTGAACTAAACTGTGCTTGCTTTGGAGCCGGTTCTTCATTTTTAATGTTTAGTTGCCATATGGTACTTGACTGGTTATTGTTAGTCACTTGTTTTGATATGTTACTTTACAAGTTTCTGTTTTATAAGGTGTTTTTGGTATTTTCATTCCAATTTTTTCTGTATCTTGTGATAAGGTTAAACGAAACTATGTTTCCTTTTCAACTTAACCATGTTATTTATTCCACTACTATGCTTTGCAAGTATTGTTAAATTTTGGTCATGTGTAAACTTGTTAAGCTAAACTAGTTACAGCTAATTGCTTGCTTACAGTTGCAGAGATGCTAACCAGCCGAACAATTTTCATAGTAACCTTTTCTTCTAATAAAATACTTTTAAGTTGCAAGCCTTTTTAACAATTATTTAATGCAAATGATTTACAGTAACACTGGTTTTAATTGGATGGAAATTACATTCAGAACACTTTCTTACTTTTTGTCTTTTCAGGCGAATTAGATGTCCAGGGAACCACACTTTTTTGACATCTACAAGCGGCTTCATACATCTAAGGAGAATTCATAAGAGTTTAACACTTTGGAAGTAGCAAAGATTGCGGTAAACATAAGTTAACATTTAAGTTACATCAAGTTTTAAGTACAAATATCTTATAACTACTTTTTAGAAAGAGTATGAAAGGCAGATGACTGAGTGGCAATCCCAACATAGTGAAGGTAGCAGCAGTCAAGATTCTTCTAATAGTATCTATTTAGATGTTGTTGGAGGCCCCAACAAGAAAGGGCGCATAACAAGAAAAGGCGCATATACAGATTGGGTTCACAAGTAACTAATGTCATTGGGTCGTCTTCCACTCCCCCTCCTCTTCATTTGATGGAGTATCACTAACAGAGATGTCTACAATGCATGCCAAAATTCTGGCTTTAACAAATGAGCTTCATCAAAAGAATCTTGAACAAGAAATGATGAAGCAGAAGATAGAACAACAGGAGGAGAGGTTTAAGATTCTTCTCGTGGGTAGTCAATTTAGAGCGCCATCAGTTGCAGATTCACAGTCTGAGCCTTCTCATACTGCACCTAGAGAAGATGATGACCATCATGATGAGGAGATGAGTGGTGATGTTAATGATAACCCAAATCTGTGATTAGTTTTATTTTTTATATTTTCATTGACAATTTCAGTTACTATTTAAATATTTATAAAGATAATTAATTATTACTTTGCATTTTGGTACAAATATTTGTGATGATGTTAACAAATTGTGATTTCTTATGCTATATGACTTATTGTGATGGTTAACTGCATCGAGTTTAGTTATAAATATAATTTTGAAAAATTTAATTTTACAGACGGAATAGATTGTTTTCTATTTTTTTTTAAAAAAATTGATTTTAGATTTAGAGACGGAATAATGTCATCTCTAATTTTAGAGATGGAATTAGAGACGAAACCTTGTTTTGAATTTAGAGACAGAATTAAAGATAGAAACTACAGAATAGTGTCGTTTCTAATTTTATAGACGAAATTAGAGACAGAAGAGTGTCATCTTTAATTTAATCATTTTACATTTTAAAAATAATATCCGTATTTAAGTAGAGATGAAATTTTTTTAATTAGAGACAGACTTTAAAATTAACGTATCTAAATATTTAAAAATAAAATTTTATACATTTAAAAATAAAATTTATTCTGTTTCTATATTTGAAAATTCTAATAGTGACAGCGAGGCTAGCAAGTAGCAACAGATCGATATCATTACCATTTTCTTACGATATCCCCATCCAAATAAAGATTGAATTTCAAAACAACCAAAAAGTTATTTTTAAAAGGACACAGAAGTTATCTATTACAATAAAGATCATCTTACATCTTTAAAAAAAGTGTAAATATTATTCATATCATTTTTAAAAGATATAATCAAGTGAAAAAATGTGATAAAAAAAAATATGTATAATAAATGGTATTAAATAAAGAATAAAAAGAAACATATATACTATTTGATGTAAAAATATAAAAGTTGTATCTATTATATTTTGATAACCAAAGTTATTTATTTATTATATAAGAAAGTTGTTACAATAAAACTTATACATATGAGCTGCTATAATGAGCTCAAATTATTAACGAAACGATACAACACACAGCACACTGTAGCCCGAACGTTGACCATATGTCAAAACCTCAGGCGCCACAATCTACGTCCTCAGCCTTCAAAGTATATATATAAGCTGCAGATAATAAATTCTTGACAATGCAGATAATAAATTAGAACAAAAGCAATGAGCATAGGACACTTTGTATGTAGCACCCAAATTTGATAATTATACTAAAGGTTTTGTTAATATGTTACTTAAAAGACAAATGTTAATAAAAATAACATCTATTATTCTCTTTCATAAATTTTTTTTAAAATATTAAATATTTTAATTTTAATTTTAAATTTATTAACACGTATCCTCAAAACATAAGTTAACAAAATCCTTAAACTAATTCAACTGTTTACTTTAATCTTTTTGTGTATATATATATATATATGGAAAATATAGTTTCATTATTTTTTAACTAAAATACATTTAATTTTATTTAATTTATTTATAAAATTATTTTATTTGTCATAAAAATATTACAATTATATATAATATAATTTAATATCTCTTTTACATTAATATATGATATAAATATAAAGTATACATTCTAATTTACATAAAATATTTTCCTCAAAGATAGGTACCTGAGTGTGTACTACTAGTGAATAGTAGTCTTAGGAGGGTGAACCTCAGCGTAATGGCAACGTCGGGGAATGGTGATTGCAACTTCGGGGTTGATGCCTACGTCCTTGAACGCGTCGGAAGAGAAGATAGCACGCAGGCAAGGGATGGTGACCTTTTCCAGCGCTTTGCAGCACTTTGGAGAAACTGGAGCACTCTCGTCTCGTGCAGGTTTTTCACAGTGACGCAGCTTATGCGTCAACATTCTATCTGTGCTAAACTTCCCGCATGCACCATCTTTCTCGCCTTCATGATCGGATTCAGCAACAGAAACAGCCACAGTGATCATCAAAAGCAGCAGGAACCAAATGAATTTGTTCATGGTAGCTTCCATTTCCTTTATTAGCTAGCTTCAAGGCTTCAAGCTAATTAAGCAGGCAATTAACTCACAAACGCTGCTTAGTGTTAAGCTCTATATATAGCCATTAGCAAAACAAGTAAAAAGCAAAGTGTTCTGCAGAGTTGACAAAAACTTTGTTCGAAAGCATCTGGTTTAGAATCCACAATTTCTTGGGACAGGGGCTATTGCTGTAGCTGCCCCTACCCGCAGATTCTTACTCTTCTGCATGTGTTTAAAAAGTTAGGCCGGCAAAAGAAGCACCATGGAACATCTTGATTCAGTAAGCAGCGAATCTTCGTTGACAGTAGGTATAGGTTATTCGGAAGTGGAAATGAGAACAGCTAGCCTGAGTTGCACTGGGGGAGAAAAAGAAAAGATCCATGGAGGCTTAATTTCTCTCATAAAGAATAGAATAACAAATACTGTCTGAACTTTGGTATTTTGCAGCACATCATGTTGGAATTAGACGCTCTACGGTTTATGAATAAGATAAATGTAGTTTCCATATTGTTCACGTTGATTATCCTTGAAGTCACATTAATTAGTGATAAAGAATAAAAGTACCAGCTGCCATCTGATCTAGTTAACATTTTATATTCTTTAAAGGAAATTGTATATATTTTTTTGGTGAACAAAGAAATTGTTAAATTAATTACTTGAGATATCCAAGATTTGAAATCCCTTTTTTATTTACAAATCTACACAAATATATAAGAATATTTTAAATTAAATTTATCTCTAAAGTGAATAAGTAGAGAAATATTCATCATTAAATTTTAGTGAGTTAAAATCATAATATATTTTAGATTAGATTAAGAGTGAATAAATTCTTTCTTTCTTAGTTTAGAAACAATCTCACTTTAAAAAAATTTTTGTAACTGTGGGATTGTCCAAAAGGGTGTAAGAGCTCATTAAGATTGTTAATTTTGTTACTAGTGTATTTGATGAATTTTAAGCTAGAAGATTATTCTTAAACTATAAGTTTCTTTTCCTAGGTTGCTGCTTTGAAGGACAGTGATCATTGGAGAGAGATTCTAAAACTGTATTAGATGAATTTTGAGTTAGAAGAATATTTTTACTCTCAGGTGGAAGATCATGCCCTTAGCACTGTTCCTTTCTACTACATTGTGCTCTAAAGAGAAATGTTGCCAAATCTTTGAATAGTTTGACATTGTTGGGGCTGAAGATTGCAACTATTTAGATTTTGCAGCATTTTGATGGGGAAGTCCCTAATTGTTTGCAACATTTGGCGCAGAATACTGCAACTATTTAGATCAGGGCTTGCTAGTGTAAAGAATTAGGACTTGATAAGATTCAAAGGCTTGTTTCTATTCAATAAACAGACTCCTTACAATGTAATGTCTGCATCATTTGTACAAATTGGTGACTTTGCTTTAGATGATAGCAAATATGTTTATTGAAATTGAAAATCTTGCCTATTTATATTTATTTCTTGGACATCCATAAGAAAATTAAGAAAATAAAAGGATGGCGCATTTTCTTCAAGTTATATAAAACAATTTAAATTTTATTAAAAAAATCAGAAGGCATTTCCTTAACTCAACTAATATAAAATAGAATATAAAATCTTATCATGGGAGTAATAAAATCTTATATTGAGAGTAATAAATCACAAAAAAGTGGTGTTATGGACCATAATCTAGGTTCATAACCCGTAGGTCAACCCGGCACGCAGTACTCTAGAATCTGACATCAATGCCCTCAGCAAAAGTACGCTTATCATGAGACCCCAGTAATATATGTCGGATCCCAACACTGGATATAGTAACAACTTTAATATGAGATCTGCGCAATAGATAAATCTTTATGATATTTATTATTGTCAATTATGATCTTACGAAATATTAGCACCATAACTATCATACCAGTATTATGATAATATAGAGATCCTCTTCAACTAAATAAAGAACATATCTCTTCCTGTTATTATTACAGGAATGTATCTCTCTATTATGAGAACGTATCTATCCAACCTCTATAAATACTAGGCTAAGTAACCTTAAACAAGTATCAGTAAATTATCAATCATAACATAACCCTACTTGTGCACAGTCTGACTTGAATGTTGGAGTGCCTTTGCAGGTACCAACCCCCACTGTTTCAACACACTCTACTGCAGCTGCTACGCAAGGAGGAAACCACAGTGACGTTCCTATCTCAGGTACACCTCTGAATCCACTTCAGAACATTGACGTTATCTGTGGGAAACGTTAAACTTTTATTCCCACCCAACCATGGTGAACACGAGGCAGAACTCAAGAAGAGACATTGCGCAAACCTCTACAAACCAAAGGCAGGGACCAATGGTGCAGCATCCTCCCCATCCTGTTCCACGTCCTACTGTTGAGGCCTCCATTGCAAGAAACCAAGCACTCAACACAGAACATCCACGCGATAGGCATGAAACCTCGCTTTCTAACGAAAGCCCCCACCCATCGCGCATGGTTTCTTTAAGAGATAAACTTGGAATCTCGATGCAAGGAGTCAACCCTAACGTTTAGGGACACAGAATTCCAATGCATTAGCGCTTGGGAACCCCGAACAATGAAGCTGATGATCGTGTATCTCGCCTAGAATGCACGAATCAATCTCATGTATCCAGACACTAGTTCAAAGATATGTTGCAACAACATATGACCATGCTAGATGAACAATACGCATACTAGAGAATATACAGTCGTTCATGAAGAACAGTCTGGATAATAACATCATATCGGAAGATGAAATGCGAGCAATAGCCAGAGGGAAGTACGTGTCGATGCTACAATGTCCAACGTTGCCAATAACAACCCGGACCGTGGCATTCAAGAACAACCCTTTTGTGCTCAACTTTTGGAGTATTAAGTCCCGAGAAACTTCAAATTCCTAGCGAATATGGAGCTTTATGATGAGATCACGGACCCCCAAGAACACATAGACCCTTATGAACAGTCTATGTGCTTCCACGGGAGACCCATCTAGTTGTTATGTCATGCCTTCCCTCTTTCCCTGAAGAAGAGAGCCTTCAGGTGGTTTATGACTTTGCAACGAGGGTCTATCGTTGACTAGTCAGACCTTAAACAACGTTTCTTGCTTCAGTATACAATTAGAAAAGAACAACTCGAGTCCATTGAATCTTTGTCAAAGGTTTGACAAGGGCGTGATGAACCCTTCCATGACTGCGTTAGATGGTTCATAGCGGCATGTACTAATGCGGAAAACTTCAATGACTGAATAACCTTTCATTATGCCAGGAATGGTCTCCGAGTCGGTTCTGAGTTCTTTGCATCTCCGGCAAAGAAGAAGCCAAAGAACTTGTAGGAATTTCAGAAGCGGTCTCAAAATTATGTGAGCCTTGAGAAAGCAATGGAAGACCAAAGGAGATAGGACAAAGGTGAGTCCTCTCACCAGAAATCTAACCACAATTCCTCACGGTCCCGGTGTTCCGAAGGTATTCCACCCCAGGGGAAATACTCTGACTATAGTCCTTTGAGCACCCGTGAAAAACAATCTTGAGGAAAGTGTTGCAGACCGAGTTCCAGGAAATCAAGAGGCTACCCCCTATAAAGAAGCACAAGTAGAAAGATCAGTCTAAATACTGCACATGGCACAAAAGCTATGGTCATGAAACTGAGGACTGTTATCAGCTCCATGACCTGATTGAGTTCTTAATTAGGGCAGGATATTTAAAACAATATATCGCCCAAGTCCAAAACAACAAACGTCGCGGAAGGAAGAGGAAGGAAAGATGCAGCCCTCGTCGAAGCCCATCTCTATGCCACAAGAGAAGATCCCAGACTCCATCTAGCCGTGATACAAATTATCGGTAGGGTAGGAACAAGGACTCTCCACCCAATGATATCGACGACCACCGTTTTAAGCTAAACAGAACCATCAACACAATTGCTGGTGGATTTGCTGGAGGTGGTTCGTATAATGGCGGTCGGAAGAAAGTCCTCAGAATGGCAGTATTCAATGTCTCCCACTCTGAGTCTAGATCATGAACTGCAAAAAGGAAGACGCCTTCTATCACTTTTTCAGACGAGGACCCACTAGTCATCTCGGAAACAATCTCCAATGTTGAAGTCTGACATATTTTCGTGGATCAAGGAAGTTCAGCAGACATCATGTTCATGGACCTCTACCAGAAGCTGGAACTTCTACATTCGTAGCTAACTCCCTATGATGAGGAACTTACATGGTTCACTGGTGAGAAGAGCATCCTAGCAGGCTACTGTGAGACCCATTTGACCCTAGGGTCCTCTAAACTCTTCAAGACAATCAAGGTAAGGTTTCTGATCGTGGATTGTCCTTCGACCTACAACATCATTTTGGGTCACCCTACTTTAAACGCACTCAGCACCATGTCGTCCATTGTAACATCTCGATTTTCATTTTTTCTGCACAAGTATTAATTTTCTAATTTTTTTTATTTTTGAGAATTTTTCTGGATTTTTCTGAGAATAAAAATATTTTAGTAATATTTTGCGTCTTCTGTGGGACCTACGGTAAGCCTGGAAACACTAAAAGTTTTTATTGGCCAGAAAATTTTATCCTGTTAATACGGGGCCGAGAGATCTTACTAAACCCAAAATCGGATACAGTTACTAATTTTTCTTATACTATGAATTTATTATTCACTGTATAATAATTACCGGTTTGTGAGCCATAATTTTATTCTGTAAGTAATAAATTTTTATAGCTTTAGCTAGGTACTAGTCATGTGATGGCCATGTACCACTAGATAGTAGAAGTCAAATTTGGTGGCTAGTCATAAAAATTAACCAATGGTAATAAGTCAACAAAAATGACTTGTTTAAATTAGTTACTAAGCTAGATGAATTAGTAAGCTAACCTAAGCTTAAATGGTCACAAATTAAAATAATTGTTGGATAGTGATTAGCATGGAGTTCCGCGGCAATGAAGGAGCTTCTAAGACATTCAAAAGTTAGTGAGTCATCAAATGTTGACCAAAGCATGACTTGATGACATGTGTTTGATATTGCACCTTGATTGACCGTGCAAATAATTTCCCACATGCTAGCTCTAGCACTCCATGGCAACAAGCTCTAGGATAGACTATCTATCACAATTATATCACCTTTGTCCCCTAAGCCATTTTCTTCATTTCTTTATTTTCTACACTTAGCCAAAACTTCATTTCTCTCCTCCAATGACACCATTCGGCCAAGCACTCATGACCAACCTTCCAAGCTTCTAAAATTTTATCCAAACTTATTTCCTACACCTAAACATCATTCTAAGACACTTCTATGATGAAGACTTAAGCAAAATCCTTCATCTACTACTTTTTCTATAAGTTAGTGTTCTTGAGATTTCAAGGTAAAAGTTCTTCTTTTTTGTTTCTAAGTTGGTTTTGAGTTTCTAAACCATGATTGTTCCATGGTTTCTCTTCTTCAAGCTTTGTTTGTGACTTTGGTTGGTTTAAGTTTGTTAAGGTTTTCCTTTGGAGCCACACGAAATCCATAGAAGACTAAGCAAGAAGGAGTTTGTCGTCCTTGAGGTAAGAGGGAGATTACCCTCATCAACCATATGTTGGTGGTGAGGAGATGACCTTGTTTGTGGTGAAAAATCCATAAGGATTTATTCACTTGTATGGTTTTAAGCTTGCTTTGTTTGTGGTGATTTATGTTTGGTTTATTTTTAAAGCTTTGAATTATGCTTGTTTACTTGATTATATGTTAGTTTACTTGATTATATGCTTGATTATATGCTTATGAAAGTATGATGATATTCATGTGAAGAAGGTTATGATTATTATGATGAGAAAATTGTATGAAGGTTCCAAAGAACCTATAATGGCTCACGACCATGACAAGACCAAGAGGGCAAAAATGTTTCAAAATATTTTCTTAAGTATGGATTGAGTGATTTAATCGTGAGAAATTGGATTAAGGGTTTTTAAAAGTAATTATATGGTTAAATATGATTTTTGAAGCTTAAGTGGATTTCGGCCAACAATCCAAATTTTAATGTTTTACAATCCAAATTTTTGTTCTAAGTATAGACTTAGATATTTAAATAACAAGAAGTTAGTTTAACGGATTTTTAGAAATAAAAAGAAAGTGGAGTAAGTGTTAAATTATAAATAATTATGTTTGAGAAATATAATTATAATTTGAAATTTGCTAACGTATATTTCATCTTTGGGTTTTGAAGAGTGTTAGAAAATTTTGAAATGTAAGGTCTAATTAAATCAAAGAAATCAAATTTTTGAAAAGAATCATAGAAAATAATATGTAAAGAATTTTTAGAAAGGAAATATTTTTAAGAAGGTCAAAGTGCATATTTTATATATAGAAAATAATACGTAAAGAATTTTTAGGAAGAAAATATTTTCAAGAAGGCCAAAATGTATAATTTATGTAAAGGATTTTATAAATAAATTTAGAATGTTAAGAAAATATTTTACGTAAGTGAGAAAATATTTTACGCAAGTGAAAAATGCTAGAAAACCATTATACGATTTAAAAACGCCTATTTTAAGCTACGCGGTTAATTTTTACACTACGCGATTGAGAAAAAAATAATTTTTAATATTTATGTGATTTAAAAAAAATGTTTGATGATATTTACGCAATTTAAAAAATGTTTGAAATTGTTTACGCAGTTTAGAAAATGTTTGAAAATATTTACGCAATTGCGAAAACATTGAAAAATATTTACATAATTTAAAAACGTAAGAAAAATGTTACGCTGTTTCAAAACCGCGATAAAATGTTTACGCGATTGGAAATTACAGCAACTGGTTGTTAGGCTATTGTGGTGGGCCCCATTATATTGAAAAGTGATACTATAAAGAAATGACACGTATATGTGAAATATTGTAAAATAATAAAAAATTGTATGTGTTGGATCATACATCTTGCATGGAAAATTGTATGTATTGGATCATATATATTGCATGGAAAATTGTATGTATTGGATCATGCATCATGCATGGAAAAATGTGTCAATTAAGGCAATTGGCCTAGGAGATGGAAATTACACCTTTGTGTGGGTGAGAATTACGTAGTTACGATCTTCAGTGATCTTGGAGACGTCGGGGTATGGAATGTCATATGTGGCCAGTTGGTAGCACCACTGCGTCGTGGTATCCTTTGTAAACACACTGACGGTCTCGACGGAGTTACTACTCTTTTCGTGATTGGTTGAGGGTGTCTGTATCGGCTATGTTGCGCACCATGATTTGATATATTGGCACATGATTTGAGGCTAATGATATGCAGACATGTATTCCCTATCATTCTCTCTGAAATTGTGATTAGCTCCATAGAGTAGGAAATGGGTCGTTGTACACATGCATAGTGAGTCAGCATATTGATATGATAACTATGCTTATTTGATATGTTATTTATGGTGTTATAATGTATCTGTATGATATAATATTGTATCTGTATTATTTTCTGTCGTTTTCTATACTGCCTCATTGGTATTGATGAAAGGGGATCTCACCTCTTTGTTGTATTGTTCTGTTTGTTTCTATTTTATGTTTATGTCGGTAAAGACTACGATGGTGGCAAGGAGGGATCAGCTAGGTTTCTTTAGACTACAGTTTCTTGATGGCGTTGCTGCTTGGCATGTTCATTGGGACTCTGGATATATAGAGTATTATGGTGATATTACTCTATTTGTACATAGGATCCGCCATGGGATTGTTACTTCTTACTTTACGGCTGCATATGTAGAGCTCATTTTACCTATCAGGGAGTTGTGTAACGATCTTCGCTATACTTCTCGAGATGACTCCAAGGTATATTTTACTCGAATTTCTATCCGTCGAGACATTCCTGGCTAGGGAATCTGTCTTTTGAGAAGGTCTTTTATATTTAGAGTTTGTGAACTTGGGCCAGGTCGAGTTTTATATGGTTTATATAATGAAAATATTCATATTCTATTATATGTACAAGAGATATATGTTATTCTATTTTTGTATCTTGTGTTATTTTAATTTGGTAATTTTATGTTATCCACGAAAAAGAAATTTTGAAATTCGTATTGCAATAATATTTAAATATTTTATAATATCTAAAATATGGTGTGTTAGTTTTAATTACGTTTCACGTTTAAGGTTTTTAATTATTTTTTGTTATTCCGCAAAGGAAATTTTAAAATCAGTGTTTTTACAAGATTAATTCTTTTACAACTTGGGTAAGTTATATTAGGATTAGTCTTATATGTAATACCCTACGGTGGGTGTTGCGTCCACCACTCAATTAGTTATGAAATTTCCTAACAAGAACAACTAGGTTGTCACTGTAAAAGGCGACTAAGTTGTAGCTCAAAAATGTTATAATGAGAGCCTAAGAATTTGCACGGTTCCCAGAAAAACAAAAAGCCACTACGTCTGGCCTAGTCTTTGATTAAGTTAATATCCTTATGACCGAGCTGGATGTTTGGGAAGAAATCAGGGGTACCAGACCCCATCCAGGAAGGCGAATTATTGCCTCTCCAACTTGGTGCTAAGTCATATCAAGTTACCAAGATTGGAGCACACCTAGAAGAAGAAGAAAAATGCCAGCTAGTTGAGCTCTTGCTTAAGAATAAAGATCTCTTTGCTTGGACATCATCTGATATGCTTGGACTTGACCCCGCCTTCATCTATCATCACTTGTCCATCAGGGAATATGCAAGACCTATCGCCTAGAAAAAAAAGTTAGCCCTAAAAGATAGCAAGTTATCAAAGAACAGGTGAAGGAGTTACTCAATGATAACTTTATCAAGGAGATTCCTTATACCACATGGTTATCCAACGTGGTCTTAGTGAAGAAGGCCAATGGGAAGTGGAGAATATGTGTGGATTACACGGACTTGAACAAAACTTACCCAAAAGATCTGTACCAACTTCCCCATATGGATAAACTAGTAGATAGCTCCTCAGGCTTCCAATTGTTGTCGTTCATGGATGTTTACTCTAGGTACAACCAAATTCTAATGTACCTCAAAGACGAAGAGAAGACCGCCTTCATCACTGACAAGGCGAGCTACTGTTATAGGGTTATGCCCTTTGGTTTGAAAAATGCACAAGCCACCTATTAGAGGATGATGAATAGGATGTTTGACGACCAAGAGGGGAAGATGCTAGAGGTCTATATTGACGATATCATAGTGAAAATGCCACAAGGCATATCACATATGGTGGACCTTGAGGAAGTGTTCGCATAACTCTGGAAGTACAATATGAGACTTAACCCAAAAAATTGTGCATTCGGAGTCCAGGCAGGCAAGTTCTTCGGTTGCATGCTGACTGATGTGACCACGGCAAGTGTACCGGATCGTCAAGTAATAAAAACGGTGAGAAACCGGATATCGTTCTCAGGGATCGATGACCAAGTACCAATTCACGAAGTTAGCTACTATTTAAACCAAGATTTGAATTAAAATGGGTTTCAATAACAATAACAAAATCAAAAGAACCAAAAGCAATGACAATATTTTTGGGTTTTTCTAGTTGGCAATTTATCAAACACTTGGTATGCAAGATGAAAAACAATCAATTAATGAAAGAGTTGGGATCAAGCTTCATTTGATTTCACTTGTTGCATATCAATTAGAATTAATACAAGCTACTAATCCTATTTTGTTACCGAATTCTCTAATTTAATCAAACCCTAATTCCTTAGGCGATTGACCATTTGTTCCCAATTAAAAACCCTAATTCCTTAGGTGAATCTAAGAGAAAACAAACATTACGATTTAGAATTCAAAGAGGTAACAAGCAAATCAATGACTATTCCTAGCCTAGAGATAAGCAAGGTTCCTAATCTCATAACACAAATCATATATCAAATTTCCATTCAATATACAACCTTAAAATCATTCCAAAGAGGATCAATCCTTAGAAAGCATTAAGAGAAGAGATCATAAACTCAAAATAGAGATAGCAACTTATATTAATTAAATCCAACATCAATAACAATCAAGATCCATCAAAATCCACCTAATCCCAACAAGGGAGAGTTTAGCTAGACATGGAAATAAATGTAAAAACTAGAACAATAGGGGAGAAGATGCAAAACTCCATGGAAGATTGAAGAAAATCTGAGCTCCCACTCTTCTTCTCTTCAAATCCACCGTAGAGCTCCCAAGATAGGGTGTTTCTCTGCTCCAAAACGGCTCCCCACTCTTCTCTCCACGCAGCACTCCTCATTTAGGTCAGAAAATACGAATTTAAACTCTGGTATGGGCGCCTAGGCGCTTCGTCTGTAGCGCCTGGGCGCTTAACGTCCAGAACGCATTTGTTGTCATAAGCGTGAGCGCCTAGGCGCTTCGTTTTGAGCGCCTAGGCGCTCAACATCCAGCGTGTCTCCTTTGAAGCTTAAGGGCGCTTAGGCGCTCCTTCTGTAGCGCCTGGGCGCTAGGGTCTCAGCAGACTTGCTCTTGATCTTCCTTGGAGGCTTTAAGTCCTCTCTTCTTGAGTGCTTTTCTTCGCCACATTGAGCTTCATCATACTTCTCTTGGTGCCTGCAATCAAAACAACAATAAATGAGCTAAAGCACCAATAATTCTAATCAAAATGAACTAAATCTAACAAACTAACATAAATCAACTAAAAAGACAAAACAAAACTGTTTTAAGGTCAAAACAACGTCAAAAATTTGGCTTAAGCGGTGAAATCCCCTCAAAAGGCTTTAGAAAAATAGATAATCTAGCAGATTATCACCACCCCAAACTTAAAACTTTGCTTGTCCTCAAGCAAAACAAAATAAGAAATAAGCTAAATGAAAAGACAACTCTACAACTCAAATACCAATGCTGAACTGAGTAAATAAACCAAGAGTGTCCCACAACTCAAAAGCATAAAGTCACAGCAAATCAATTCATATATGCATTCTTGAAAGCCGAACTCTCAACTGTGTAGCTGAAACCCAAAAGGTCAAAAATAAGGGACATCACAACCATGCACTGATCAATCACAGCTTGAAAGTTAATGAACACGGCATCAAGATACACCTAATAATTGGGCCACTTAAACTCTTGTATTTGGGCTTGTGTTTCCCTCAGTCATCACTTATTGAGTTCACCCTCCTTGGATTTGCTTTTCATCTCAAACATACATGCACGCCACTCACAAATGCAACAATCAAAAGGACTTTATTCAAGGTCGCATTGGTGTCAAGGTACAAGGTAGATAAAATGAACATATAAACTGCTATCTTAGAGAGCAAGTGAGCATTGACACTTCTAACAAAACTTCAATTCACAAATCTCATACCTTTCACATTCTCCTTTTCTTTTATATTTCCCCAGTAACCTACATGGTCTCAAAGGGGTACTTGATCATTGAGTCAAGTATTTTCCAGTAACCCATCGGTCTCAAAGGGGTTCCTATTCAACAAGCCAACTCTTTTTTTTTTTAACAATGGTCACCCCAAACTTAGTACATTGCTAACCCACACCTTTAGTAAATTCAATGCTCAATTACCCTTTTCAGGTGGATAAGGCATTCATTATTTTGGCTATGGCATGCTGTATGGGCAAACAAAGAATTCAGTTTATTAGGCACAAAAGGGGCAAAACAAAGGAAACAAACATCATTTGGTTGGCTATATGGCTATCTGGCTCAACAACAAAACTGCCTTTATCATGTCGATGCATTGTGCAAATCACGGCATGCAAATGAGATTCAAGCAAAGCTAGGAGAATAGAAACTCACCAGTGACCTCTCATCAAAGCAAAAATGTTGAAGGCTCAAAACAACTCCCAAGGATGAATTATGAAATCCAATCACAAAAATCACCAAGTACATTAACAATAAGCTATAAGATTTATGCATGGAAGTCATAATCCTCATTCAAGTACCACAATCTCAAAAATAAGCCCATAAAGTTTCAAGTTTTCTTAACAGGCAGTGCATGCATGGTTGGCTCACATAACAATGATACTATCAAACATGGGAACCCACAAAAGTAAACTCCAAACAGTTCAACATTGGCTTGACTCACAAAGGCAATAAACTCAAATTAACAAAAAGTTAAAACTAAACATAGCAATTAAGCAAAATGCACACAAACATATTAAACAAATAAATATCAAACAAAGATGACTAAAATGAAAAAGTAGATATAGAAGAGCCTGAGCATGGATTGCCTCCCATGAAGCGCTTGTTTAACGTCATTAGCTTGACGTTGCTTCTCAACTCATCAAGGTGGCTTGAAACAGGAGAAGTAGGATGACACTTTTCGTCCGTCAGATCTTTGTCTCCCTACTTGGTCACTAACCTTGCAATTCCCTCCAAAGGCATTTGGAACTTGACTTAAACCTGAGTGTTCTGAATAAACCTTCGCATGTGAGATTTCATCAGGCCATGGAGGTCTCAATTTATCAACAGATGACAGATCAGGTTTCAACTTATCAGAAGATTTTGGCCCTTTGGGCAATGAATTATGAGAAATTGGAGGACCAACTGACTCCTTTTGAGCTTTATCTTGGATGCAATTGACGGGAGCATAGAGATCTGATGTCTGTGCAGATTTATCAAAGACGTTGTTGGTCACCTGATCTCCATCCACCCTCAAAATCAGTTCACCTCTCGGCACATCAATCAATGCTCCTGAAGTAGCTAAGAACGGTCTTCCAAGAATCAAAGGGATATTAACATCCTCTTCCATGTCTAAGACCACAAAATCTACTGGAAAGAAGAATTTGTCAACCTTTACTAGCACGTCTTCCACACTACCATATGGATGTCTGACAGATCGATCTGCTAATTGAAGGGAGATCATAGTAGGCTTAACCTCTCCAATCCCAAGTTTGTGCATGATAGATAACGTCATGAGATTAACACTTGCTCCAAGATCACAAAGAGCCTTCTCAATGTTCAGCTTACCAATGGTGCAAGGAATAGAGAAACTACCTGGATCTTTCAATTTAGGTGGTAGTTTCCTCTGAATTATAGCACTGCACTCTTCGGTAAGTGCCACAATCTCATCTTCCTTCAGCTTCCTTTTCTTTGACAGCAAATCCTTCATAAATCGGGCATAAGATGGCATCTGCTCAAGTGCCTCAGCAAAAGGAATGCTAATCTGCAGCTTCTTAAACACTTCTAGAAACTTTCCAAACTGTTTTTTATCTTGTTCCTTTTTGAGTCTTTGGGAAATGGCAGTTTGATAGTTGGCGGTGGCATCTTCACTGCTTGTTCCTTTTGTGACTCCTTTTCATTAGAGTTATTGGACAAACCACCGTGAGTTACTTTAACTTGCTCGTGTGGCACTTCTTCATTGGTTTTCTCCTTCCTTGGTTGAGGCTCAAGTACCTTCCCACTCCTAGTTGTTATGGCTAAAACAGTTCATTTCCTCTAGGATTCGGGACTGTGTCACTTGGTAATGAACCTGGAGGCCTTTCCGAAATCTGTTTTGCAAGCTGGCCCACCTGAGTTTCCAGATTGCGGATTGAAGCATCCTGATTTCTAAACCCCGCTCTTGTTTCCTCCATAAAATCAGTAGTTGTTTTGACAAAAGTTGAGGTTTGTGTAGCCAACTTCTCTAAGGCTAACTCCCAAGAAGCCTTCGTCTCATTAGATTGAGGTTGGGAAGATGAAGGACCTTGATATGACTGTTGAAGATGTGCTTGATAACCCATTTGCTGCTTTGGTTGAGCTTGATTGCCTTGATTACTCCACGAAAAATTTGGGTGATTCCTCCACCCTGGATTGTAAGTGTTGGAGTAAGGATTATTCTCGCCTTGGAGGGTTGCTCATGAAGTTCACTTGCTCTTGAGCCTGGAGGTCCAAACATGTTTCTGGACAATCCACACTCCCGTGTTCACCTCCACAGAAATCACAGGCCAAAGGAGCATTGCGCACCGCATTCACACTAAGAGTATTGACCTTTTTGGTGAGATTCTCAAGTTGTTGAGTCAAAATTTTGTTTTAAGCCAATAGTGCATTCATAGAATCGATCTCCAAGTACCCTTTCTTCATTACAGCTCTTTCTCCAGCCCTCTGGTAGTCATTATTGGCCATTATTTCAAATAACTCCCAAGCTTCTTCTGGAGTCTTATAATTCAGTGCTCCACCTGCTGCAGCATCAACCATGGCTCTAGTTTGAGGTAGCATGCCATTATAAAAACTCTGTACTTGAATCCAGAAATCAAAACAGTGATGTGGGCATTTCCTCAGTATTTCATTGTATCTCTCCCATGCTTCACTAAGAGACTCCCCGTCAAACTGCCTGAATGATGTGATTTCACTTCGCAACTTTGCAGTCTTGGACGGAGGGAAATACCTTGTCAAAAATTTCTGAACTAAAATTGCCCAAGTAGATATGCTTCCTCTTGCCAATGCGTCCAACCAGCTCTTAGCTCTGTCCCTCACAGAGAAAGGAAACAATCTCAGACGAATAGCATCTTCACTCACCCCATTGAGCTTCACCGTATCACAAATTTGCAAGAAACCCGCTATATGTGCATGTGGGTCTTCATTGTCAAATCCTCCAAACTGATTGTTCTGCACCAAATGGAGTAGAGCTGGCTTCAATTCAAAATTATTTGCCTGAACTGGAGGTCTTGTTATGCTCGCTCCACACCCATCCATGTTAGGAATAGAGTAATCCATGAGAGTCCTAACAGGTGGTTGTGGTGGTGGAGGATCTACATTCTCTCCATTGTCTGCCATGTCTTCAACAACTGGTTGAGTGTCACGCAAATTCCTTCTTCTTTCTCTGGTTTGCTTTCTCAAAGCTTTTGCGGTCTTTTCAATTTCAGAGTCAAAAAGAAGGTTGTCTGGATGAATGGTACCTCGCATACACTTAACACACAATATCAGAGCAAAAATAACTCAATGAAGTAAGTAAACTAAAGAAATTAAAAACTACAATGAATAAATAAAAAGAAAGAGAAAAAAAAAGTTTAAACTAGTGGCTGCCTTCGATATTACCGATATTGGTAAAATCGATCCCCGGCAACGGCGCCAAAAACTTGATGTGACCACGGCAAGTGTACCGGATCGTCAAGTAATAAAAACGGTGAGAAACCAGATATCGTTCTCAGGGATCGATGACCAAGTACCAATTCACGAAGTTAGCTACTATTTAAACCAAGATTTGAATTAAAATGGGTTTTAATAACAATAACAAAATCAAAAGAACCAAAAGCAATGACAATATTTTTGGATTTTTCTAGTTGGCAATTTATCAAACACTTGGTATGCAAGATGAAAAACAATCAATTAATGAAAGAGTTGGGATCAAGCTTCATTTGATTTCACTTGTTGCATATCAATTAGAATTAATACAAGCTACTAATCCTATTTTGTTACCGAATTCTCTAATTTAATCAAACCCTAATTCCTTAGGCGATTGACCATTTGTTCCCAATTAAAAACCCTAATTCCTTAGGTGAATCTAAGAGAAAACAAACATTACGATTTAGAATTCAAAGAGGTAACAAGCAAATCAATGACTATTCCTAGCCTAGAGATAAGCAAGGTTCATAATCTCATAACACAAATCATATATCAAATTTCCATTCAATATACAACCTTAAAATCATTCCAAAGAGGATCAATCCTTAGAAAACATTAAGAGAAGAGATCATAAACTCAAAATAGAGATAGCAACTTATATTAATTAAATCCAACATCAATAACAATCAAGATCCATCAAAATCCACCTAATCCCAACAAGGGAGAGTTTAGCTAGACATGGAAATAAATGTAAAAACTAGAACAATAGGGGAGAAGATGTAAAACTCCATGGAAGATTGAAGAAAATCTGAGCTCCCACTCTTCTTCTCTTCAAATCCACCATAGAGCTCCCAAGATAGGGTGTTTCTCTGCGCCAAAACGGCTCCCCACTCTTCTCTCCACGCAGCACTCCTCATTTAGGTTAGAAAATACGAATTTAAACTCTGGTATGGGCGCCTAGGCGCTTTGTCTGTAGCGCCTGGGCGCTTAACGTCCAGAACGCATTTGATGTCATGAGCGTGAACGCCTAGGCGCTTCGTTTTGAGCGCCTAGGCGCTCAACATCCAGCGTGTCTCCTTTGAAGCTTAAGGGCGCTTAGGCGCTCCTTCTGTAGCGCCTGGGCGCTAGGGTCTCAGCAGACTTGCTCTTGATCTTCCTTGGAGGCTTTAAGTCCTCTCTTCTTGAGTGCTTTTCTTTGCCACATTGAGCTTCATCATACTTCTCTTGGTGCCTGCAATCAAAACAACAATAAATGAGCTAAAGCACCAATAATTCTAATCAAAATGAACTAAATTTAACAAACTAACATAAATCAACTAAAAAGACAAAACAAAACTGTTTTAAGGTCAAAACAACGTCAAAAATTTGGCTTAAGCGGTGAAATCTCCTCAAAAGGCTTTGGAAAAATAGATAATCTAGCAGATTATCACTGACTCATCACAGAATTGAGGCTAATCCTGATAAATGCCAAGCAGTGCTCAACATGTGAAGCCCTCAAAATTTTAAGGAAGCACAACAACTTACTGGCCGAATTGCAGCCCTCACATGATTCTTTGCAAAAACTGCTCATAAATCCCTTCCTTTATTCAAACTACTCAAGAAAGGAAAGGAATTTTATCATTATGTTTTGATGATTAACAAAAATTATATTAAAAATGTGATGTTTAAGCTCTATTACTTCTAGAGTAATTTAACTTGGTCTTGTGAGTTTCTGTATTTAGTTGTGATATGCAGATCCTTAGATTGAAATGAGAAAGATAAGGACATGGTTGGATGACCACCCATTTTGGATTTAAAGCTTGGGAATCAACTTAAGCCTGATGGATGATAATTAACTTATAAAGAATTCAAGATCTCACTAAGACAACAATAGAAGGCTTGAAGTCTCTAAAGACGAAGATCTTCTCGTTAAGGTGTCACATTCAAAGCTTCAAAGTTGAAGGAATCTACCAGAGAAGTCTTAAAAATGGTTGAGAAGAGTTGAAGACTTGAGTTATGTCAAAGTTATATGCTATAAGACAAATTATACCAAACGAGCTGAGTCAGCAAAAGAGACGTTATAACAGCTAGTTTGTGACCAGAATGTAAAAACCAACCTAGAACTCCAACAGCTATATAAAGGCTTATGGTTGAAGATTCAAAAGGCTGGACAAGTTGAAAGTGAATATAACAATGAAAATGTATTCTGAACTCTTCTCATCTATTACTCTTGTTGCCTACCAATTCTACATTAGCTAAATTCTTGTTGTAGGTGTTACATTAGCTTTGAATACTGTGTTTAAGCACTCTTTGAGTAACTGTGAGAGCTATCGACTCGTAAACTCTTTCCAAAACAGTTTGGGTTAGAGATAGTAAGCTAGAGGGTTGTTCTAGCCATTGTGAGTGTAGCTGGGAGTGGCTATAATCAAATACTACTCAGTTGACACTTGAGGAGGCTATGGTTAAAAGAATACATGTGTATTGAAGCTGGAAGAGGCTTGGTTGACAAAGAATACTTGTTTTTAGTAGAGAAAATCCCAGTGAGGAGTTGGGGACTGGACATAGTCCACGTAGTTTAGGATGAACCAGTATAAATTTGTTGTGTTGAGCTTCCATCTACCTTATCTCTTTTATTTTCAGTATGTTTGAACAAGTTTCACTACTATCCAACTATTTTATATCAGCTTTTTCAAGTTTAAAGTCAAACAAGTATTTTGAAACTAAGTGTTTAGATATAAAGACTTCTGTTATCTAAATCTGATAAAATATAGTTGTTTGATTAAAAAACAAGTTTATGAGTGCTTAAAGTAGTTTAAAAGAATACCCACTTGTCAGTTTTAAGTTTTAATAAATACTGATATAAATAATAGTGTTGAGCAGAGTAATTCTAACTAACAATTTGTGTTTAGTTTAGACTCATCTCATCTCCAAGTTATAACACTTGAGAAAGGTTTGAAAAGAGTAATTGTGGTTGCAAAAACTTTTAAAGACTGAAGAGCACAATTCGACCTCCCTTCTTGTGCCATTTGCCAACTTCAATACATTTTGCAGAATGCAACCCACTTTCATGCAAAATTTGTCATGTTTCTAAATTTGTAAAAATTCTAAGATTTTAAGCTTAGGTAATCGTTTTTCTTAGCTATTCAGCAAATAAGTGGCATCTCATTTAAGTCTCTGCAGCCTAAGATATGCACATAAACATACATGATGCCCAAGAAAGATAAAACACAATGTTCAGTCCGCATATTTAGATTCATCCATGGTCCATTCTTAAGTACACAATCTTGCATTATTGAGCATATTTTCTGTCTTTGTCACACTGGTTTGCATATTTACACCACAAGTGAGATCAAAACATAGTAGTTTATAGTTCACACAAAACAAACATCACTAACAAATTGCCATTGAACTCTAAACTTTGGTTCATGTGCAGCAGCTCCTTGGTGATTATTCTAGATATAACCACAAAGGTATATCATGCCAATGTTCATTCTTCACAATTCAACATAAAACATCATACTTACATTATGTGCTCATAAGCTTTTATTTGGAACATCAGTATGTACCATCAAAATTCACATAGAACTACATCTGTTATAATGTACTTCTTCAAGCACTAGTCATGCAAGTGTCTCGGTGATCATGCACCATTTGTTCCATTCAGAAGCTAACACATGAAACCTTTTCTCATAAAATTTTCATATTTCAACTCCTCAGTCAGTACCAGTTTTCTTTCAAAATCAAGTCTATTCTTGTATAATCTTGTTTGATTAACGTGCCTTTGAATCATTTAAACGTTAACGAAAGTTAGATAGTGCAGCATCCTAGTTTGGATTCATATGAAGTCTTTATTGGTTCTTTTCTTCCAGTTATTCCTCTACTTTGATCTTAAAAATAGATGTTTTATTCTATATCTCTACTGAATACTTCCATCTTTGAGCTGCTATAGTGTAACTAAGATTCTTCTTATTGTGTCATTGCATATTAATTTGACTTAGACATGATTATTACAAACTATATCTTTTATTATATATTATTCATAAAAAAATTCCTACGTAATTATCAAATATATACGGCATCTGTATATTCAGGCAACCAGACACTTGGAACAAAATAGGGTAGGTGGCAAGCTAAATTTCCCAAGTTGCAATTGAGCTAATTAGGGTGAGCATCTCTATCTACAAGCTTTTTATGAATGAATATATGTCTATCTAGTTGTTAAATGGCTACTTTATTCTTGATTTTACATAGTGTTGTAGTTTGATGGCCAATTGTAGCAAGTTACGTTAGTGTGACTTGGTTCCTTGATCATATAGACTTTGCCTCTGTGTTATTAAAATACAGGCAAAAGAATTGGTTACTGTCATTCTGACTTGTAGATTGTTGTGTTATTAGGTTGGTTTTCTTTTTTCTTCTGTAGATGCACTCAACTGGTACCTATGACGTGAAAACATATTTAAACCTTAATCTTTTAATTGATACTAATCGTGGAAACTAACGTAACCATTGTTTATATAGAAAAATTTGGATTATTGCAGTTTTTGGGATTCTTGGACTCTACTTACCACGTAGTGCAACTTAGCATTTTGTAGTTTATATAGAAGGATTATTTTGAAGCTAATCAATTGCCAGTATTATATCGGCATTATGACAAAAGTTAATAACAAAAATTATTTTAAAAACTTTTATATGTGAGAATTGGCTTAAAAAAATTATAAAGACAATAAAAAATGTAGACAATAGTATAGAGTAAGAAATCTGACTTATGTTAAGAATTTTTCCTTAATCCATTTGAGTTGTTTGAAAATCACTCATATTAACTCCAATGATATAAGCTGCAAAAGAATTTACCCAAAATTATGGATATGCGTGAATCAATCATTTTCATATAAATTTTGCAGAAATGTTGTACTAAGGCTATTCTTGTAACCATTTTATGAACAGAATTCTTTGTATTTATTTTTGGACTGGACTGGTTCAAAGTCACTTTCCACTTAAGTGAATGAGCGGCTTTAATTAATTTGGAAATGACTAAAGATTATATGTTTGTGGATGTGTTTGGCCTTGAACATCATGGTCGAGTTAGAGGCTCAGGGGTGATGTGACTCTTTCGGAGTTAAAACTGTTAAGTTTTAAAATAAGAATATTGAAGTCTCATAGGACCAACGTATTTGCAATTGATCTTGGTCAAAAGGCCAAAAAAAGCTATATCACCACAAAATTTAATTGTGAAATTAAAGATCAAATTATTCACAAGATTGTTATGTGCACACTACTAGAATTTTTTATTTAGAGACAATTTAAAAATGGAAAAAAAATCGTCTCTAATAAAGATAGAAACAAAGATAGATTTAATGAATCAAAGAGGAAAAATAAAATTTAAAATTTAGAGATGAAAATATTTTGTCTCAAAATTTTTGGTATCTAATTACGTCTCTATTTGATCAATTAAAAGTCAAATAAACTTAAAGACGGATTTTAAAGACGAAAATTATCCGTCTCAGATTTTTCTGTCTCTAATTCCATCTTTATTTAGTCAATGTAATGCTTTAAAAAGTCAAATATGTGTAAAGACGAAATTTAGAGACAAAATTTATCCGTCTCTGAATTTTTCTTCTCAAATTTTGTTTCTATTTAATAAAAAAAGTGTTTAAAAATGTCAAAATATATTAGAGATGGAATATTGTTTCTGTCTCTAATATTTGTAACTAAATCCCTAATTCTAATTCAGAACCCCTATTTCTCTCGTTCTCCTTCATCTCCACTCAGAACCCTCATTTCTCTCGTTCCCTCATCTCTGACCTCATTCCCTCATCCCTATCTTTGAGCTCGTGCTAGTTCGGTCTCTATCTCTAAGCTCGTGCTAGTTCTTGTATGTTCTCCCTCTATATATGACCTCGTTCTCCCTTCATTCTCCCTTATCTCCCTCACGTTCTCTGCTCGTTGTCCCTCAATCTCTTAGGTCGCGCTAGCACGTTCCCAACTCTCCATCTCTCATGTCGTTCTAGCTCATTCTCAGCTATCAATTTCAGAGCGCTTTCTCACTTTTACACCTACATCTCAGGTCAGATCTAAATCTCATAGCTCTCTCTCAAATTTTACATAGTATGCTCTGAATCAAATTTTTTATTTGGCTTCTCTTGGTCGCCTTGTAGTTGCAGTTTAATAGGATTCTGGATTTGGGTTTAGTGCTATTGAAGTTGAGGTATATACTATACTCATGTCTATGCTTCTTGTTATACATTCTAATCTAAACTCGAGAATGTATATGTGTTTGTCTGTATGTGTTTTATGTTCCTTTTATTGTCTGATTCAAATTGTTTTTTCCCCGTTTAACTCATGAATTACTGCAGCTGGCATAATAGGATAGTTTTTCTTATGAATCATGTGTAAACATCCTCTTAAATCAACCCATGCACTTGTTGATGAAAACATTTGGGGATAAGGGAAAATATTATAAGTAATATGTATTTTCTCATTTAATGGTAAGAACAGATGCATGAACTGACCACAAATAGTCATCTATTCCTTAATGAATACCCTTACCTATTCTGTAGCTATTACGAAGGCTTAAACTGAGGAAAGATTGAAAGACATGGTTATGGAGGAGGGAGAAGACACAGAGAAATTAACAATCTCATAAATTAGTCATATAGATGAGGTGCCAATACGAGTGATAAAAAAAATACACAGTTACTTCCATAACTCAGTGTATGTGCCTAACAATATATCCTACTCTTTCCCCACTAATCCCACAACAAGGATTAAATTTCCACAAGCATTGTAGCTACCTAACTTTCTAGAATAGTGTTATGAATAACAGACACATAGGATGAAATAAAGACACATTTTAAGGTTTCTTTCTTATATCACCCCTTTTCTTTTATGGGCTTTTTGCTGAAAAGTTTTTCCATCACATTAGCATACTTTTAGCATGCTAGCCGTGTTTAAACACACATTTAGCATACTTTTACATCAAATCCCAAATCTAATTACGCCACAAGAAGGTGAGGGTGAATATCTGAATTGTTGTACTCATTATAAACCCTTTAATTGATCCTCAACTCAATGTTTTGGGATGATAAGTCAGAAAGTGGAAAAGGTTAAAATAACAAAAATTCACTCATTACAAAATTCAGCCTTGATTGCCACCTAGTCACTCCATGGTGTATATTGTATTCTAGTGCAAACAACAAACGACTTACCAAACACATGTTCAACTGTCAAGTGGTTTTAGGATTCGGCTCCAACATCTGCCGCATAAGGCTTTTAGCACTATCAGATATCTGAGGCCAAGGTTCCCTCTTGAAGTCAATCATGCCCCTCAAAATTGCCAAAGCCACACCTGGTTCGGTCTCTGCCACAGCCCACAAACAAAAACAATCCAAAACTTCACTTTAAAAATAAAAATTTTCATAACCAAGTGCACCCAAATCACGAGACAAATTGACAAAACCCAAACATAGTACTACAGTAGGACTAGTACCACCTACATGCCCAAAATAGAGGAACCTCACATAACAAAATATAAAGAATCATTTCACTTTCAGTAAATATGTCATGACTAAGCAGTGTTAATTCCTGGTAGAACAATCCAATTCAATTGTTCAAAGCAAGATAGTCAAGGTTCATTAATCTATAAAGGAGTTTTTCCACATAATTTTGTCTATACCTTGCTAGAATAAACTCGTTCATAATACTCATCAAGAATTATCTTTGTTGCCTGATCAAAACCTCACTTCTCTGCTCATCTGGTCCTTTGTTAGAATAAGAAAGCAACAACTACATATTGGAAAAATAAACCATGCATATATAAGACTAGTAATATGTAATAATATATTTGGAAAGTGTGATCCCATAGATATCTACTAGCTAATGCATTAATTACTATTCTCACCACTGAAAGCATGATGTCATCAAATTTTTAGTTTTTGGAAAGTCCTCATCATGGTTCCAACTATGATGCCACAGAAATCAAGGTTGTACTTATTCACATTGTCATCAAAATACAAGAAAAAATCAGTTAACATCTTTAGCTCAAAACACTTAAGGGAGTGCACTTATCTTGGGTTCCTCGTGAACCCTTCTCTTGGCTTGATCACGACCATCTTTGGCCAGCATTCTTAAGACTTCCTTCGTTATTGCTCTCACCTTTCCTGGCCAGGTTCACACACAAGGCAGTCTTCCATAGGGTGACCACTTTCATGACCTTAACTTACACTCGACTCTCTTGTTTTGAGTCTAAAACTCATAAAACTTTGAAAGAGTAAAATTTCTGGGCTTTAAATTAGCATATAACCATAATATAAATAAGTAACGAAGCCTTTAAGTCATTAACATAGAATATAAAAATTTAGCATGAAACTAACAACTTTTTCAATTCATTTAAAGACTATGAGTTGCACCTGAAGCTCTTCGGTAGGCCAAACTGAAAATAGTTTGAAAAGTCAATCAAGGATAGACTTCACAACATTGAAAATAGAGTATGAGATGAGTAGAATGAGAAGAAACCGTGAGTATAATGGTACAACCATGATTTAGGAGTTTTAAGAAAATAGTGAGAATTCTCATTTCCTACCTATGCTTGTGTAAGTGGGATGGTTTGTAAATTGTTAGTGGTCTGGTTCGAGGAATGGGTTTAGGAAATGTTTGACTTATGTTTTAATTTGTGTTGTGATGCTTGTTCAAACAATAAGTCATGTTCTAGCTTAAAAATTGAATCACTAGATTTACTTGAGATTAAACAAATAAAAGGGATGGGTTCTCATTTGTTGTCTTGTAAATGAGGTTAACAGCTGATTTGGATGTCAAGCTTTATGTGAAAAAAATGTTTTTAACAAGCAAATAGTAGATGTTATAGGTTTAATTAGAGAATGCATAATTAGTTTTGGTTGTGTTGTCGATTTTATAAGTTATTAACTATTTGGTTCTTTCTTTTCATGTGGTTCTATTTGTAAACACATCCTTGATTTTAACTTGATCATAACACTTCTTGTTAAGCTTTTGGTTGCTAGGTCACCAGGTTGTCCTCTTGTTAATGTCTGTTACTATTTTTTTTTTATTCTTGGCCATAGAATGCTATTGTTTTAGAAGTCTTAATACTACTTTTTTTTTATTGTCAATTTGTATCAATATTATTTGAATAAGTAAATATTGTTATACTCCTCTTTATTTTTCTCCTATATTTGCCCGAGTTAATGCCTAATAGAATCATGTGTGTTCTTAGTGTAGTGTCATAAATAAAACTTGGGTCTTGATCCAACCAAAGGTGAAGGGGTCAGAGTTCTATTTTAAAGACATATTCTCAATACTTGTTATTTTCAAATGATAAAGCTTAATATTACATTCCATAATCTATACATAAAGAAATTTATGTTTTCTACATATATATATATATATATATATATATATATATATATATATATGACCTTATGTTAAACCTATTATTATGTTATGAATATATCATTTTGATGAATATTTGGTTATTTGTTGAATAAATGAGTTGTTTGCTTATTACGTGAGCTGCTTATTGTTTAAATGGACTGAGTTGTCTTTTAAGCCATGAAAATTGAAAAATTATAAAGACAATAAAAAAATGTAGACAATAGTTTAGAGTAAGAAATTTGACTTATGTTAAGAATTTTTCCTTAATCCATTTGAGCTGTTTGAAAATGACTCATATTAACTCCAATGATATAAGCTGCAAAAGAATTTACTCAAAATTATGGACGGACGTGAATCAATCGTTTTCATATAAATTTTGCAGAAATATTGTACTCTGTGGTTGTTCCTGTAATCATTTTATGAAACTTTCCACTTAAGTGAATGAGCGGCTTTAATTAATTTGGAAATGACTGAAGATGAAATGTTCGTGGATGTATTTGGACTTGAACATCATGGTCGAAGTAGAGGCTCTGGGGTGATGTGACTCCTTCGGATTAAAATAAGAATATTGAAGTCTCATAGGACCAACGTATTTGCAATAGATCTTGGTCAAAAGGCCAAGAAAGCTATATCACCAACAAATTTAATTGTGAAATTAAAGATCAGCATATTCACAAGATTGTTTTGTGCAGCAAGGCTACCAAGTAACAGATCGATACCATTACCATTTTCTTTACGATATCCCCGTCCAAATAAAGATTGAATTTCAAAACAACCAAAAGTTATTTTTAAAAGGACACAGAAGTTATCTATTATAGTTTGATAACCAAAGTTATTTATTTATTATATAAGAAAGCTGTTACAATAAAACTTATACATATGAGCTGCTATAATGAGCTCAAATTATTAACGAAACGATACAACACACAGCAAACTGTAGCCCGAACGTTGACCATATGTCAAAACCTCAGGCGCCACAATCTACGTCCTCAGCCTTCAAAGTATATATATAAGCTGCAGATAATAAATTTTTGACGATGCAGATAATAAATTAGAACAAAAGCAATGAGCATGGGACACTTTATAGGTAGCACCCAAATTTGATAATTATACTAAAGGTTTTGTTAATATGTTACTTAAAAGACAAATGTTAATAAAAATAACATCTATTATTCTCTTTGAAAATTTTTTTTTCTTAAAATATTAAATATTTTTATTTTTAATTTATTAATTTATTAAGACGTATCCTCAAAACATAAGTTAACAAAATCTTTATACTATTTCAAATATATATATATATATATATATAGAAGATATGGTTCTGATATTTTTTAATTAAAATACATTAAATTTTATTTAATTTATTCACATAATTATTTTATACATCACAAAAATATTATAATTATATATAATATAATTTATTATTATTTTTTACATAATATATGATATAAATATAATTTGTATATTTTATAAAATATTTTCCTTGAAGATAGGTACCTGCGTGTGTACTACTAGTGAATAGTAGTCTTAGGAGGGTCAACCTCAACGTAATAATGGCAACGTTGGGGAATGGTGATTGCAACTTCGGGGTTGATGCCTACGTCCTTGAACGCGTCGGAAGAGAAGATAGCACGCAGGCAAGGGATGGTGACCTTTTCCAGCGCTTTGCAGCACTTTGGAGAAACTGGAGCACTCTCGTCTCGTGCAGGTTTTTCACAGTGACGCAGCTTATGCGTCAACATTCTATCTGTGCTAAACTTCCCGCATGCACCATCTTTCTCGCCTTCATGATCGGATTCAGCAACAGCAACAGCCACAGTGATCATCAAAAACAGCAGGAACCCAATGAACTTGTTCATAGTAGCTTCCATTTCCTTTATTAGCTAGCTTCAAGACTTCAAGCTAATTAAGCAGGCAATTAATTCACAAACGCTGCTTAGTGTTAAGCTCTATATATAACAAATAAACAAGCAACGTGTTCTGCAAAGTTGACAAAACTTTGTTCGAAAGCATGTGGTTTAGAATCCACAATTTCTTGGGAGAGGGGCTATTGCTGTAGCTGCCCTTGCCCGCAGATTCTTACTTTTCTCCATGTTTTAAAAAATTAGGCCGGCTAAAGAAGCACCATGGAACATCTTGAATCAGTAAGCAGGGAATCTTCGTTGATAGTAGGTATAGGTTATTCGGAAGTGGAAATGAGAACAGCTAGCCTGAGTTGCACTGGGGGAGAAAAAGAAAAGATCCATGGAGGCTTAATTTCTCTCATAAAGAATAGAATAACAAATACTGTTTGAACTTTGGTATTTTGCAGCACATCATGTTGGAATTAGACGCTCTACGTTTATGAATAAGATAAACGTAGTTTCCATATTGTTCACGTTGATTATCCTAGAAGTCACATTAATTAGTGATAAAGAATAAAAGTACCAGCTGTAATCTAATCTAGTTAACATTTTATATTCTTTAAAGGAAATTGTATATATTTTTTTAGTGAAGAAATTGTTAAATTAATTACTTGAGATATCCAAGATCTGAAATCTTTTTTTTTATTATTTACAAATCTACACAAATAAATAAGTCTTTTAAATTAAATTTATCTCTAAAGTGAACAAATAAAGATGTATTTATCATAAGAAATGATTTATCCTCTTACCTCATCCACTTACTAATTTTCCTAATTATTAAATGAAGAAAATATTGAATGTTTTTTATATTCCCAAGACATTTGATACATTTACTTTTTCATTTAATACTTTCTTCATTTAGTATTAAGATGATTGGATAGGAGGATATAACATTACTCTTAAATTTTAGTGAGTTAAAATCATAATATATTTTAGATTAGATTAATGGTGAATAAATTCTTTCTTTCTTAGTTTAGAAACAATCTAACTTTAAAAGAACTTTTGTAACTGTAGGATTATCCAAAAGGGTGTAAGAGCTCATTAAGATTGTCAATTTTGTTACTAGTGTATTTGATGAATTTTAAGCTAGAAGATTATTCTCAAACTATAAGTTTCTTTTCCTAGGTTGCCGCTTTCAAGGACTGTGATCATTGGAGAGAGACTCTTAAACTGTATTTGATGAATTTTAAGTTAGAAGAATATTTTTACTCTCAAGTGGAAGATCATGCCCTTAGCACAGTTCCTTTCTACTACATTGTGCTCTAAAGAGAAATGTTGCCAAATCTTTGAATAGTTTGACATTGAAGGGGCTGAAGATTGTAACTTTTTAGATTTTGCAGCATTTTGAATGGGAAGTCCCTAATTGTTTGCAACATTTGGCGCAGAATACTGCAACTATTTAGATCAGGGCTTGATAGTGTAAAGAATTAGGACTTGATAAGATTGAAAGGCTTGTTTCTATTCAATAAACAGACTCCTTACAATGTAATGTCTGCATCATTTGTACAAACTGGTGACTTTGCTCTAGATGATAGCAAATATGTTTATTGAAATTGAAAATCTTGCCTATTTATATTTATTTCTTGGACATCCATAAGAAAATTAAGAAAATAAAAGGATGATGCATTTTCTTCAAGTTATATAAAACAATTTAAATTTTATTAAAAAAATCACAAGGCATTTCCTTAACTCAACTAATATAAAATAGAATATAAAATCTTATCATGGGAGTAATAAAATCTTATATTAAGAGTAATAAATCACAAAAAAGTGGTATTCTGGATCATAATCTAGGTCATAACCCGCAGGTCAACTCGACACACAGTACTCTGGAATCTAACATCAATGCCCTCAGCAGAAGTAGGCTTATCATGAGACCCAATAATATATGTCGGACCCCAACACAGGATATAGTAACAACTTTATCGTGAGATTTGCGTAATAGATAATTCTTAATGATATTTATTATTGTTAATTATGATCTTACGAAATATTAGCACCATAACTATCATACCAGTATTATGATAATATAGAGATCCTCTGCAACTAAATAAGGAACATATCTCTTCCTGTTATTATTACAGGAACGTATCTCTCCATTATGAGAACGTATCTATCCAACCTCTATAAATACCAGGCTAAGTAACCTTAAACAAGTATCAGCAAATTATCACTCCTAGTTAACCCTACTTGTGCACAGCTTGACTTGAATGTTGGAGTCCCTTTGCAGGTACCAATCCCCACTGTTTCAACACGCTCTGCTGCAGCTGCTGCGCAAGGAGGAAACCGCAATGACGTTCCTATCTCGGGTACACCTCTGAATCCACTTCAGAATATTGGCATTGTTAATGAGAAACGTTAAACTTCTATTCCCACCCAACCATGGTGAACACGAGACAGAACTCAAGAAGAAACGTTGTGCAAACCTCTGCAAACCAAAGGCAGGAACCAATGGTGTTGCATCCTCCCCATCCTATTCCACGACCTACTGTTGAGGCCTCCGTTGCGAGAAACCAGGCACTCAACACAGAACATCCACGTGATAAGCATAAAACCTCGCTTTCTGACGAAAGTCCCCACCCATCGCGCATGGTTTCTTTAAGAGATAAACTTGGAATCTCCATGCAAGGAGTCAACCATAACGTTCAGGGACACAAAGTCCCAGTGTGTAACACCCCTTTGGAGGATGTCACATATATAAAGAAAATAAATAAAATCTACCCAAGTTATAAAACATTTATTACATAATAATATGGGTCGTAAAATAATTCCTGTTAAACAGATTATTGAAAATAAAATAAAGCGGAAATATAAAGTAAACAGAAACAACACCACTCATAATATACATATGTTCCAAGTTATAAGTTATACAAATAATTTACAACTACAATTACAAATATTTAAACAGAAACAATAAATAAAAACAGTAAAGCAATTTCTACAACCATACGCAGACGCGCCCAAATCACATCATGAACATTCAATCCTCTGATGGATCACTCTCAGGAAACTCATCAGAAGACAAATATCCAGGATGCCTCGACTCTCGGCGGGCATGAGACCGCGCAGTCGATACGAGTGTCATCTCACTAGGCTCAGTGGAAACACCACCCCAATGACGCCTAATGGATAAAGGTAACTCTAAATGCAGAAACACCGTCGTCGTCATCACTGGCTCGTCATCAAATCTGTTACGTAGGGTCACCATCATCCGTCCCGCATACGTCACGGAGTCTCTATCTCCTCTCATGTGCCACGCTAACGATCCACCGTGAAACTCGAGGGTCACAAATCCCAAGAATCCAGGCACCGCCATACCAAACTAATCAATCCAATGGATATGGATGATCAGATGGTTCTTGATCGTCAAACTGGTCGTCGGCCAGCTGATCTTCCTCCTCCTCGGGGTATAGAACCTCAAGAGGCTGTTCCTCAAACTCTTTACCGCGTAAAATAAATATACAGGAAACATACACAATACAGAAAAAAGGTAAGACAATCTAAAATCATCACAAACATGGTAAATAAGAAAACGTCAAACAACAGTTATACAATTCATGCAATATGAAAAGTTATAACAGAAATCAGTAACAGAATAAAGAAAAAGATTTAATTATCATAACGACATATAATATCACAGATAAAATAATAGAACAGATAAATAATTCCCATAATACTAACCAGATAAAATAGATAGATAAGATAAAATAAAGTTCCAGATATACTCATATGAAATATGACACGTTCCTACTCCATGGAGCTAAACAACACAGATACCACAGATATCGAGAGGAATGACTCGCAAAAATCTATTAGTACCACGGCTGCCCAACCAACTATTCGCGGTCACACGTTGCGTCTATAGCTCCACATCACGGGAATTTACCATCCAGGTGTGGTGTAGTTCACTTGTCTCACGTCGTGACACTACGGGCAAATGTACTACTAGACTTTACAAATCTCGATTAAATATAGTGCGTGTCGAGTCCATTAGTGTGCTATCGGTTACCACGGCCGGCGTGAGCTACCAACTGTCCATATATGGAATCCCGTACACTAACGTCTCCAAGTTCATTAGAACAATGAACCACACTACGTTTATCGCATCGACAACACGAAGTGATTCACCTTGTCAACCAAAATTCACCAAAAATTGGTAAATTACCAGAATACCCTCAAGGTATAAAAATATATGCCCTCAATGGCAAAAATATACAGTAAGTCCCACTTGGACAAATCGCCTCAAAGCACGTATGCGGGTTCACCTCATAGCCCGACAATGAGAAAAATACGTAAATCCAGAAAATCTTGTTTCGATCAATCGCGTAGAAATTTTATCGCGTTTTCACATCTCGTCATTTTTATAAACGTTTTCAAATCGCGTAAATATATTTTTCTGTTTTCAAAATCGCGTAGGATTTTTAATACGTTTTCTCAATCGCGTAAGATTTTTAATACGTTTTCTTGTTCAAATCCCTTAAAATTACTGTTTAAATAAACAGAAATAATAATTAATACTTTTAAACTACGTAAAATATTTTCCATACCGTATACTGTCTTTTGGACATCTTTCCTATCTTATTTGTCCGTTTTTACTAAAAATTGACAGTATTTTGCTTATAAAATTATATTAATGGTTTCCTAATTTTACCGTAAAAATTCTGTTTATTAAATTTTTAAACCATATAATTAATCCTTTTGAAAACTACTAACATGCTTCAAAATACAGCATGAGCTATATGTTAGAAATTTTCGAAAGTTACTGTATTTCATTTCAAATAACAAAATCATTAGTTCTAAGTTCTCAAACTTATTTCTAATTGATTCTTTTCCTTAAAACTCATTTTAGAAAAATTCTTTTTAACACATATTGCATTCTTATACTTAGAAAAGGTTTGGATTTAATTTTAGAAACCATGGATACTTGGTTTGGCATGTTGGCCGAAACTTAGAAATTTATGCTATTTGATTTCTAAATTCATTTTCCTTAATCTAAACAATGTAATAACTTGTTAATTCTCCTAGATTAATTAAAATCTCAATTTAGGAAAAATATGAGAACATTTTGGTTCTCCCTTTGTGACCATGGCCGTGAGCCTTAGGATTGTGTTCTTTGGAACACTCATGCAATCCTTAACATGTTATTCACATCCTATACATTATCATGCAATTCTAACACATGCAATATATTTCTAACACATATAACCTAAATCAAAGCTTGTAGACATGCAAATTAAAGCTTGTAGACATGCAAATTATTACAAACAACAAATAGGAAAGCTATTAATAAATACACAACCATATTAACAAGCTACTAACAATCACACAAATGAATCCTTATGGATTCTACAATCACAAAACCACACTCCATCTTCTTACCACCATCCATAGATGATAAGATTTGTCTTCCTCTTACCTTAAATGAAGACAAAAGGATTCTTTCACTCCTCCTAGAGTTTCGGTTTTCCTCCTTCAAGAACCTAACAAGCTTAAATAAAATCTACAAGTTACTAACCATAGAAAGAGAGCTTAAACCATGGAGAAAACATGGTTTAGAACTTTGAAAAAGAATTTAGAAAAGAAAAACTAGGAATTTCACCTTCTTGGTACAATCTTCCAAGTAGGTTTTCAAGCTTCAAATGAAGGAATTTGCAAGAACTCCCAACTAGAGATGTTCTTAGGATGGTGTTTAGGTTTAGAAAACTTGGTTAGATGAAATTTTAGGTGGTTGGATGGTGTAGGTATTGGCTTGGCCGAATGCTTCACAAGAAAAGCATCAATGGTGTTTAGGGTTCTTGGATGAGAGAGAAGAGAGAAATTTGCATGAAAGAAAAGTGAAGAATGGTCTTCCACCTCCCTTGGCCGTAGCATTCAATGGGCATGCAAGGTGTGCATGGATTTGGCTTCATCCAAGCCCTTGGATGCATCAAAGGTTAAGATTAAGCCTTGATTAACAAGCTTTGCTCTCATTGGTTGGTTTAAGCTTAGTCATCTAGCTTAGTCACCTAGCTTAGTCACTAATGACCTAGTCATCTAGCTTAGTCACCATGTTCAAGAATGTTCCACTCTTAATGATGTTTAATTAAGCTACTAAGTTAACTGTATTAGCTAAACGTGGGTCCCGCAAAATATTTCCGGGTCCACTGTCATCTAATTATATTGACTAATAAAATAATACACAAAATTATTTTATTAGACAGTTAAATCCTAAAAATTAAAAGATTACTAATCGTCTCATTCAGAATTGGGTTTAGTAAGATCCCCCAGCCTGAATAATTAAAACAAGATTTCTCCGGCCCGAAAAAATATTATTTTCCTGTCCCGGAGCAAATCGCACAAAAAGTCCAAATAAAATCACAGACAGTAATATTGAACACTAAATCAAGTAGAAAACAATTAAAAACAAAGCAAAAACAACACAAACAAAGACATTCGGGACGTAATGGTCATTTTTTCATTTTTCCCCATGACGTAGCTAATCATCCAAAAAGTTCAAATAAAATTACAGACAGTATTAATTGTCTGTATATCAATCAGAAAAATTAAAACAGTAGCTCGGAAAAACTTTTATTATACCGTCTCGAAACAAATTACGTAAAAAGACCAAATAAAATTTGAGCTAGTATAAACGTATTTGTATTTCATACAGAAATTGAGAAACAGTAAAATAGGGACACAACGGTCATTCACACAAAAGCTTGAAAAACAACAAACAGTACATTCGGAACATTTTCTAAAAATTGAGATGTTACACAGTGCATTAGCACTTGGGAACCCCAAACGATGAAGCTGATGATTGTGCGTCTCACCTAGAATGCACGAATCAATCCTATGTATCCAGACACTAGTTCAAAGATATGTTGCAACAACATATGACCATGTTAGATGAACAATACCGCATGCTAAGGAATATGCAGCAGGCTGTTCATGAAGAACAGTTTGGACAACAACGTCAGACCAAAAGACGAAATGCGAGCAATAACCAGAGGGAAGTACGTGTCGATGCCACAATGTCAAACGTTGCCAATAACAACCTAGATCGTGGCACTTAAGAACAACCCTTTGTGTTCAACTTTTGGAGTATTGAGTCTCGAGAAACTTCAAATTCCTAGCGAATGTGGAGCTTTATGATGAGACTGCGGACCCCCAGGAACATATAGACGCTTATGAACAGTCTATGTGCTTCCACGGGAGACCTATATAGTTGTTATGTCATGCCTTCCTCCTTTCCTTGAAAAAGAGAGCCTTCAGGTAGTTTATGACTCTGTAACGAGGGTCTATCATTGACTGGTCAGACCTTAAACAATGTTTCTTGCTTCAGTATACAATTAGCAAGAAACAACTCAAGTCCATTGAGTCTTTGTCAAAGGTTTAACAAGGGCGTGATGAACTTTTCCACGACGGCGTTAGACGGTTCATAGTGGCATGCACTAACGTGGAAAACTTCAATGACACAATAACCCTTCATTATGCCAAGAATGGTCTCCGAGTCTATTCTAAGTTCTTTGCGTCTCCGACAAAGAAAAAGCCAAAGAACTTGCAGGAATTTCAGAAACAATCTCAAAATTATGTGAGCCTCGAGAAAGCAATGGAAGACCAAAGGAGATAAGACAAAAGTGAGTCCTCTCACTAGAAATCTAACCACAATTCCTCACGGTCCCAGTGTTCCAAAGGTAGTCCACCCCAGGGGAAATACTCTGATTATACTCCTCTGAACACCCCATGAGAAATAATCTTGAGGGAAGTGTTGCAGACCAAGTTTTAGGAAATCAAGAAGTCACCCTCTATAAAGAAGCACAAGTAGAAAGATTAGTCTAAATATTGCACACGGCACAAAAGCTATAGTCATGAAACTGAGGACTGTTATCAGTTCCATGACGTGATTGAGTTCTTAATTAGGGCAGGATGTTTAAAACAATATATCGCCCAAGTCCAAAATAACAAACATCGTGGAAGGAAGAGGGAGGAAAGATGCAACCCTCATCGAAGCCCATCTCCACACCACAAGAGAAGATCCTAGACTTCATCTAGCCGTGTTACAAATTATCGGCAGGGTAGGAACAAGGACGCTCCACCCAATGATATTGACGTCCACCGTTCTAAGCCAAACAGAACCATCAACACAATCACTGGTGGATTCGCTAGAGATGGTTCTTCTAATGGCGTTTGGAAGAAAGCCTTTAAATGGTGGTATTCAGTGTCTCCCACTCTGAGTCTAGATCACGAATTGCAAAAAAGAAAACACCTTCCATCATTTTTTCAGAAGAGAACTACGGCGGGATTATCCCAGATCCCAATGACGCACTAGTCATCTCGGGAACAATCTCCAATGTTGAAGTATGACATATTTTTATGGATCAAGTAAGTTCAACATACATCATGTTCATGGACCTCTACCAGAACCTGGAACTTCCATGTTCAGAGCTAACTCCCTATGATGAGGAACTTACATGGTTCACTTGTGAGAAGAACATCCTAGCAGGCTACTATGAGACCCACTTGACCCTAGGGTCCTCTAAACTTTTCAAGACAATCAAGGTAATGTTTCTGGTCGTGGATTGCCTTTCGGCCTATAACATCATTTTGGGTTGCCCTACTTTAAACGTACTCAGTACCATGTCGTCCACCATTCAATTAGTTATGAAATTTCTTAACAAGAACAACTAAGTTATCACTGTAAAAGGCAACTAAGTTACAGCTCAGAAATGCTATAATGAGAGCTTAAGAATTTGCAGGGTTCCCAGAAAAATAAAAGTTGCTACCTCTAGCCCAGTCTTTGATTAAGTTAATATCCTTATGACCGGGCTAGATGTTTGGAAGGAAATCCGGGGTACCAGACCCCATCTGGAAGGTGAATTATTGCCTCTCCAACTTGGTGCCAAATCATATCAAGTTACCAAGATTGGAGCACACCTAGAAGAAGAAGAAAAATGCCAGCTAGTTGAGCTCTTGCTTAAGAATAAAGATCTTTTTACTTGGACATCATCCGATATGCTTGGACTTGACTTCGCCTTCATCTATCATGACTTGTCCAACAGGGAAGATGTAAGGCTTATCGCTCAGAAGAAAATAAAAGTTAGTCCTAAAAGATAGCAAGTTATCGAAGAATAAGTGAAGGAGTTACTCAGTGATAACTTTATCAAGGAGATTCCTTATACCACGTGATTGTCCAACATGGTCTTGGTGAAGAAGTCTAATGGGAAGTGGAGAATATGTGTGGATTACACGGACCTGAATAAAGCTTACCCAAAAGATCTGTACCAACTTTTCAATGTGGATAAACTAGTGGATAGCTCCTCAGGCTTCCAATTACTATCGTTCATGGATGTTTACTCTAGGTAGAACCAAATTCTAATGTACCCCAATGACAAAGAGAAGACTGCCTTCATCACTGACAAGGCGAGGTACTGTTATAAGGTTATGCCCCTTGGTTTGAAAAATACAGAAGTCACCTATCAGAGGATGATGAACAGGGTCTTTGAAGACCAAGTGGGGAAGATGCTAGAGGTCTATATTGATGATATCATAGTGAAAATCCCAAAAGGCATATCACATATGGAGGAACTTGAGGAAGTGTTCGCACTACTCCAAAAGTACAATATGAGACTTAACCCGAAAAATTGTGCATTCAGAGTCTAGGTAGGCAAGTTCTTCGGTTTCATGCTGACTCATCGCGAAATTGAGGCTAATCTTGATAAATGCCAAGCAGTGCTCAACATGTGAAGCCCTCAAAATTTTAAAGAAGTGCAACAACTTACTGGCCGAATTGCAGCCTTCACATGATCCTTTGCAAAAATTGCTCATAAATCCCTTCCTTTGTTCAAACTACTCAAGAAAAGAAAGGATTTTTATCATTATGTTTTGATGATTAACAAAAACTATATTAAAAATGTGATGTTTAAGCTCTATTACTTCTAGAGTAATTTAACTTGGTCTTGTGAGCTTCTGTATTTAGTTATGATATGCAGATCTTTAGACTGAAATAAGAAAGATAAGGACACGGTTGGATGACCACCCTTTTTGGATTTAAAGCTTAGGAATCAACTCAAGAATAATTGCCTAGGAAGACCAACACATGTCTCAAGTCTGATGGATGATAATTAACTTATAAAGAATTCAAGATCTCACTAAGACAACAATAGAAGGCTCGAAGTCTCTAAAGAGGAAGATCTTCTCGTGAATGTGTCATATTCAAAGCTTCAAAGTTGAAGGAATCTACTAGAGAAGTCTTAAAAATGGTTGAGAAGAGTTGAAGACTTGAGCTATGTCAAAGTTATATGCTATAAGACAAATTGTACCAAATGAGCTGAGTTAGCAAAAGAGACGTTATAACAACTAGTTTGTGACCAGAATGTAAAAACCAGCCTAGAACTCCAAAGGCTATATAAGGGCTTATGATTGAAGATTCAAACGGCTGGACAAGTTGAAAGTGAATATAACAGTGAAAATGTATTCTGAACTCTTCTCATCTATTACTCTTGCTCCCTACCAATTCTACATTAGCTAAATTCTTGTTGTAGGTGTTACATTGACTTTGAATACTGTGTTTAAGCACTCTTTGAGTAACTGTGAGAGCTATCGACTCATAAACACTTTCCAAAACAGTTTGGGTTTGAGATAGTAAGCTAGAAGGTTGTTCTAGCCATTGTGAGTGTAGCTGGGAGCGACTATAATCAAATACTACTTAGTTGACACCTGAGGAGGCTATGGTTAAAAGAATACATATGTATTGAAGCTTGAAGAGGTTTGGTTGACAAAGAATACTTGTTTTTAGTAGAGAAAATCCTAGTGAGGAGTTTGGGACTAGACATAGTCCACGTAGTATAGGATGCACCAGTATAAATTTGTTGTGTTGAGCTTTCATCTACCTTATCTCTTTTATTTCCAGTGTGTTTAAACAAGTTTCACTAATGTCAACAGTTTTAAATCAGTTTTTTCAAGTTTAAAGTCAAACAAGTATTTTGAAACTAAATGTTTAGATATAACGACTTCTGTTATTTAAATCTGATAAAATATAGTTGTTTGATTAAAAAACAAGTTTATGAGTGCTTAAAGTAGTTTAAAAGAATACCCACTGGTTAGTTTTAAGTTTTAATAATGTTGATATAAATAATAGTGTTGAGCAGAGTAATTCTAACTAACAATTTGTGTTTAGTTTAGACTCATCTCATCTCCAAGTTATAACACTTGAGAAAGGTTTGAAAAGAGTGTTTGTGGTTGCAAAAACTTTTAAAGACTGAAGAGCACAATTCAACCTCCTTTCTTGTGCCATTTGCTAACTTCAATACATTTTGCAGAATGCAGCCCACTTTCAAGCAAAATTTGTCATGTTTCTAAATTTGTAAAAATTATAAGATTTTAGGCTTAGGTAATCGTTTTTCTTAGCTATTCAGCAAAATAAGTGGCATCTCATTTGAGTCTCTACAGCCTAAGATATGCACATAAACATACATGATGCCCAAGAAAGATAAAACAAAATGTTCAGTCCGTATGTTTACATTCATCCATGGTCCATTCTTAATTACACAATCTTGCATTATTGAGCATATTTTCTCAATCTGTCACACTGGTTTGCATATTTACACCACAAAGTGAGCTCAAAACATAGTAGTTTATAGTTCACACAAAACAAACATCACTAACAAATTGTCGTTGGACTCTAAATTTTGGTTCATGTGCAGCAGCTCCTTGGTGATTATTCTAGATATAACCACAAAGGTATATAATGCCAATGTTCATTCTTCACAATTCAACATAAAACATCATACTTACATTATATGCTCATAAGCTTTTATTTGGAACATCAGTATGTACCATCAAAATTCACATAGAACTACATATGTTATAATGTACTTCTTCAAGCACTAGTCATGCAAGTGTCTCGGTAATCATACACCTTTTGTTCCATTCAGAAGCCAACACATGAAACTTTTACTCATAAAAATTCATTATTTCAACTCCTCAGTCAGTACTAGTTTTCTTTCAAAATCAAGTCTATTCTTGTATAATCTTGTTTGATTAACGTGCCTTTGAATCATTTAAACGTTAACGAAAGTTAGATAGTGCAACATCCTAGTTTGGATTCATATGAAGTCCTTATTAGTTCTTTTCTTCTAGTTATTCCTCTACTTTGATCTTAAAAATAGATGTTTTATTCTATATCTCTACTGAATACTTCCATCTTTGAGCTGCTATAGTGTAACTAAGATTCTTCTTATTGTGTCATTGCATATTAATTTGACTTAGACATGATTATTACAAACTATATCTTTTATTATATATTATTCATAAAAAAATTCATATGTAATTATCAAATATATACGACATCTGTATATTCAGGCAACCAGACACTTGGAACAGAGCAGGGTAGGTGGCAAGCTAAATTTCCCAAGTTGCAATTGAGCTAATTAGGGTGAGCATCTCTATCTACAAGCTTTTTATGAATGAATATATGTCTATCTAATTGTTAAATGGCTATTACTCTTGATTTTACATGGTGTTGTAGTTTGATGGCCAATTGTAGCAAGTTACGTTAGTGTGACTTAGTTCCTTGATCATAGACTTTGCCTTAGTGTTATTAACATACATGCAAAAGAATTGGTTGCTGTCATTCTGACTTGTAGATTGTTGTGTTACAAGGCTAGTTTTCTTTTTTCTTTTATAGACGCACTCAACTGGTACCTATGACGTGAAAACATATTTAAACCTTAATCTTTTAATTGATACTAATCGTGGAAACTAACGTAACCATTGTTTATATAGAAAAATTTGGATTATTGCAGTTTTTGGGATTCTTGGACTCTACTTACCACGTAGTGCAACTTAGCATTTTGTAGTTTATATAGAAGGATTATTTTGAAGCTAATCAACTGACAGTATTATATTGGCGTTATGACAAAAGTTAATGACAAAAATTGTTTTAAAAACTTTTATAAGTGAGAATTGGCTTAAAAAAATTATAAAGACAATAAAAAATGTAGACAATAGTATAGAGTAAGAAATCTGACTTATGCTAAGAATTTTTCCTTAATCCATTTAAGTTGTTTGAAAATCACTCATATTAACTCCAATGATATAAGCTGCAAAAGAATTTACCCAAAATTATGGATGGGCATGAATCAATCATTTTCATATAAATTTTGCTGAAATGTTGTACTCTGGCTATTCCTGTAATCATTTTATGAACAGATTTCTTTGTATTTATTTTTGGATTGGACTGGTTCAAAGTCACTTTTCACTTAAGTGAATGAGCGGCTTTAATATATTTGGAAATGACTGAAGATGAAATGTTTGTGGATGTATTTGGCCTTGAACATCATGGTCGAGTTAGAGGCTCAGGAGTGATGTGACTCCTTCGAAGTTAAAACAATTAAGTTTTAAAATAATAATATTGAAGTCTCATAAGACCAATGTATTTGCAATTGATCTTGGTCAAAAGGCCAAGTGTTCTGGTGTAGAACTGGAAGGTGTCAGAGAAGACACGTATACGGTAGTTTTCTCCTCCTTGTGCGGATGTCACCTCCAAGAGTTTTGAACAGGAGGGTTGGGTACCTGCAATGAACTCCAACGCTCAAGTCAGATTGGGCACAATGAAGGCATACACCGTAGGAATTCAGGGTTACCTCATAGAGAGTGTTTTGTGATACTTATTGTGCATGTGTATAGTCCTTGAGCATTTGTCTTAGAGTACAGGTATCCAGAGATCGTGGCCTAACGGGGAAGAGTGTGCCTTTCCTCCACGATCGTTTAGGCAGAGACCTGACGGAGGGTGCCTTCCTCCCACGATCACTGGGCAGATTCCTGGAATTGCAAGCCTGTCATATTAGTGGCCAACCACTCTAGCAGGCGGTCCTGGTCCCCACACTGTAAAGTATTCCATAGGCTATGATTAGACCAGGCGCAAACCTATGAAGTGTCGGTTGGAGAGTATGATTAGTACCTGCGTACGGACATTCGGCAGAGCGGCGTAATCTGGATCCCGGTGGAGTATATGTCGGGTTTACCCCTAAGGGAGGTATCCCGGACCACGGTCTAGAATAGTTGCCTCTAGCTTGGCGCTTAAGTGGAATAGTTAAGTGTCAAGATATTTAGATTGGGGACAGAGATCCGTTGTGTTGCGTTGTGGGAGTCCATAGAGGCTGACATTCATTGTCTTGGGAGTACCCCACAAGATTGGCATATACCATCATCCCATTATCCAGGGTATGTCTTGCCCCTATGTGTGGATCCTCGGTCCTTTTATCTTTTATCTTTTTTTGTGCTTCGCAGGAATGCAAAGCTTCTTTGGGAAACTTCTGGGCGTTGTAGGAATGTAGAGCTTCTTTGGGAAACTATTTGTTCTGACTTTATTGGGCATTAAAGGATCCATTAATTTTCTAGTGATTCCTAATGGCACGCTTCTCCTTCGCCCAGTCAAAATCGAGGAGCATTTAAGGATAGCTTATCTTACACAACCGGTACATTGCTTTCAGGCCCAATTTGAATGCTTCGCTTCTCTTATAGAGGGAGAGCATTTTCATCTGGAATTTGGCCATTCCTTCGTTGCATTCCTCTTTGTTCTACAACTTCTTCGTCCATGGCTCTCTTTGCTTGTTATCTGTGTTCTGAGAGGGTGTTGCCCCCTGCGAAAGCCATATTCCCTTTTTTTCCTAAAAGCTTGAAGTTGTTTTGGCTATTCCATGGATTGCCCTTTTAAAGGGCGACTTACTTTCTCAGCGTTATTACAGAGGATGACTTACTTTTCTAGAGTACCCTAATTGCTTGTTTCATATTTCTCGTCGCTTGGGAGGTTCGAGTCGCCTTCTGTGTTTGACATGGTGCTCTAGTGCTGGGGCGTTCACTCTCCTTGCCAGGGTAAGCAGGAGGAACTATTGAAACTGCCTCGTGCTTTGAAATACCTTTGGAAGAATTGTGAGACCAGCTAAGACTTTAGTGGAACGACATCCTCCATGAAAGGTTGTGCCCCGTCCATCGGAAAAGGATGCATCCCGGTCTTTGTTGGTGGAGGCAAGGCAGAAGATTTGGCATCTTGGCTCTTAATGCCTAGTTTTGATGAAGTTCTTCAAAACCCATCTACTTTTTCAAGAGGGAGTCGTCGTGGTGGCAGTGACTCTCCATGCTGCGGAGGAAATGTGGATGCAACATAGTTCGGGATGCCAATGATGTTAATGTCGGTTCCTGCCTCTGGGGTCCCTTTCCTTATATGTTCCATGTCTCAATAATTTCTTTTCTCTTTTTTTCTTATGTAAGATGATATATGGAATGAGAATAAGATTTGTAAATAAAAGCTCTTATCTTTGTATCTTCTTTTCTTCTTTCCTTTATATCTTTTCGCTATCCGAATTTTTTATGTTTGATCGGGGTGAGTCCAACGCTTACTCCAGGGTGGCGCTATTTTTTCTTGTCTATTCGTGATCTTTCATACTTGGCCTGGGTGAGTCCAACGCTTACTCCGGCGTAATGTTATCATGCCCCCAACTTGGCACTTTGGCTTGGATAGGTAAAGGGGCAAGTTCTAAATGCTTAGAGTGGGGTATTTGTACCGTGGTCCTACATGAGAGTCCAGACTTAACCTTTGAACACCGTGTGACATTTGGATTACAATTTCAACTACTCTACACAAACGTCTTGTTAACTACTTTTGTAACTACGGGGGCCACGTGACATGTTTTCAGCAGATGGACGTGCCTAGATCCTTGTGTGCCATGATGAGCACATTTTGGGGATTGGGTACTTGAGGACGAAAATGCCCCCTAACTGTTTTGACCTTTATAAATGGGGGTTAAGGGTTCATTATTCACTTTTCTGCCATTTCTAAGTATTCTTCAGAGAGCTTCGTGCTGAAAGAAGGTGATTTGTGGAGGCTTCAGGGCATTTTTCCACCTACTTCCTAACAATTTCTTCTCGTTTATTTGAGATAACTTCTTCTCTGACTTTCCCTTAGTGTTTTTTCCTTTCCTCATTATCTCATACCTAGCATTGAGTAGTAGGGAAATCATGCATTCCTTTTTCTTTTTCTTGATGGAATGTACTCCTTTGGTGTCTTTAGATTTTTCCTCTTGCCCTGGGAACTCCATCTCTGTCATGCCGTGTACGGCGGAGGTGTCCTTCTAAAATTTGAATTTTGGAGGGAAAGGAAGCCGGTGTACGGGTTCTTTGTGTTCGTGTCGAAATCTTTTGTTTGGATGATTCTGACAACTACTTACCGGCACCTTTTGATGTTCTCAGGTTTGATGGCGAAGGGCAAAGGAGGGGCTCGGACCAGAGTATCTTCTTCTTCTGAACTCACTCTTGCTGAAATTGAACAAATTCAGATCCGTCGTGGTCTGGGGTTAGTATACCCATGGATAGGGGAGGATGTCTAGAAATATCATTCTAACTTTTCTTCGGAGGCTGTCCTGAAGCAGTTAATGGATTACATTCATCTGACTGACGAGAAGAAAAGGGACAAGGAGTTTGTGGCTGTATGTCTCAACTGGAACGAAAGGGTGTGTTCTAGTCGTGAGACGGGCTCGCATTTCATGTTTATGTATGAGCCCCTTTTTGTGAAGTTAGGACTCCGCCTTCCGTTCTCAGAGTTTCAGATGGCTATTCTCCACACTATTCGAGCAGTTCCATCCCAAATTCACCCCAATGGTTGGGGTTATATCATAGCCTTTAAGAGATTCTATCGGGTGAATGGGCTAACTTGTTCAGCCAATGCATTTTTCTACTTCTACATTCGATTAAGTCCCCAAGGTTCATCCAAGCAGAAAAATTGGCTCACCATTCGATCCAGAAACGGTCGCAAGTCCTTTGATGTCTTTCAGGATAGCTTCAAAGGATTTAAGACTAGGTTTTTCAAGGTTATGGCGGCCAAGGGATTCCATCCCTTTTTCTTAAATGCTGAGGGTGAACCGAAGTTTTCTTTGTATTGGACACCGGATGCTTGGGACACCCCGGGCGTTCCCTTAGAGAAGGAAAAGGATGAGTTTAACCCGAAAGAGCTTAGGATGGTTGAGTTTATATCCCGATATGCCGAGAACGGGAATATTAACATTAGAGATGTCCTCGAGACCCCTGGTGATGACCTTCTTTTTACTTTGTTAGGTGGGAAGTGGAGTATGTTTTTACCTTATGTGTGCGGTATTATTTTTGTTTGTACTCTTGATTTCTTGCTTTCTGAATGGCTTGCCTCTTTTTGTTTCAGTAAGTGGTATGGCATCCGGGCAATCTGTTGCGGCTTTGCATGCCTACAAGGCAAGGAGAAAATGGGCGGGGTCCTCGAGTGCCCCTCCTGTTGCAGCCCTGGCACCTCATGAGGTCGTCGTTGAAGAAGTTTCTGGGGACCCAGGGTCCATTCAAGATCTTCACTCGAGGAAGAGGAAAGCTGCTGAGGATTCATCGAACCGAGGTAAAAGGGCTGCAACAAATGGGGGTGCAGAGGAGGGTGCCGCTCTCCTGCCCATTATTGCGGGAAGTTCTGACCCTAGACCTTTCATTGATGAATATTTTATGAAAAGTGAGGTGATGGGGCATATATCCTGGCGGGGAATGGTTCAAACATTTACCAAACTCCCAACTTTGGCCTTCTGTGCTACTGTTGATGTCCGATATATCGATATGACTATCGAAGAACTCGATAGGGAAACATCAGCTAACTTGAAGAGGAAGGACCAAGACATTGAGGAGTCTGCTCGGAGACTTAGGGCCGCCTTTAAACTTAATGAAGATGCGCAAGTGCGGATCACTAGTTTAGAGAGGGCATTGGTCGAAGTTGAAGCTGACAAGAAGAGGCTCGAATCAGGCAAAGTTAAGGCCGAGGAGGCTAATGCTGACCTCCACGATGAAGTGGCTCAGTTGAAGAAGGATGTGGATGAGCTGTATGCTATTTCTGAGAAAATCGGAGGGGGTCAGTTTCAGAATGCTATAGCCCAGATTCAACACTTTAATTCGGGTATCACCTTCGCCTTGGAAGATCTCAGCACTAAAAAAGTTTTCCATAACGGGGAGCTCATCTTGGTGCATGACCTTCCTCTAGAAGATTCCGGGGATGCTTCAGGGGCTACTCAGACTCCGGAAACTGGCAGGGTGGAACCCTGATTCCTTTTTCTTTTTGTTTCTTGTTATGTTGTAAAGATAATTGCCCCATTTGGTTAGGGCTTTTAAATTTATGCACCTTTGCTTTGTATTTATCTGCCTATATATTTTATTTTTCGTGGTCCATTTTGGGTCCAACACTCATTATGGTGTCTATTACAACTATGTTGTAGACTTAGGAAATTTTCTTTGCAACTAACATAAGAACCATGGTCTGAGTTCCATAACCGTGATACCGGATAGGTACCATCCTTCTCGAATTAGGTATAAAAAACACCTTAGTCCATTATTCAGTTGCTCATGTTGATAAGCATTTTGGAAATGTGGACTTAGGTAAGAAAAAACAATTTTAGTACCTTTTCTATAGTTTATGGTTTTAAACTTATGGAATTTTGAACTTAGATGTGAGAAATGACGCCTTAACTTAGGATATATCGTCCGAAAGGCTTGGTGCTTTCAAATCCTTTTGCCTTAGGCATGTGTTGTCATTTGAACCTTGGTTGGGGTCCTCTTGCTAATAGTACTGGTTAATTAGGGTCCCACTTTAACTTAGGTATAAGGGTAGACCACAGGTCATTAGATCCATTGTACCACTAACTTTGAAGTAGGCAATGCTAGGTATCGAGGTCGGGTGTTGACCCCATAGCTTGTTACCTCCATCGGGTATGCTACGCCTCCTGACCTGGGCTTTTGATTTCTTATCAAAAAAGTGGTATCTGAACAACTCTTTTTCATTGAAAAGTGTTGAGGGACGAAGGTCTATACAAAATTAGATGAGGACAGATCAAACATTAGTTTTTACCAAAGCGTTAGGCCGTTATAGGTGTCTAGCTATAGTATTTCCTAAGTTTATCTGCATTCTAATAGTTCTTGATTATGCTTCCTATTAAAGTTTCTAGAGTGTAGGCTCCTTTGCCGGTGCTGATGACAATGCGGTAAGGGCCTTCCTAGTTAGGAGCTAGCTTCCCTTGGGAGACATTTTTCTCTCCTATGTCTACTCTCCTGAGAACCAAATCTCCCAGCTGGAAACGCCATGGTACCACCTTTTTATTGCATTTTGTCATTGTCCTTTGTTTGAGGGTGATATCACATATGTGGGTCACGCGTCTCCTTTCTTCCAACAGGTCCAAGTCTTCTTTGATCATTCTGGGGTTATTTTTAGGAGAGAATTGTTGATGACGCTAACTATGTTCTTTTGTCTCTACCGGGATCATTGTTTCACTTTCGTAAGTGAGTTTGAAAGGGGTTTCACCCGTGGTAGAGTGGGGAATAGTCCTGTAGGCCCATAGGACGTGGTCGAGCTGCTCCGCCTAATTTCCCTTTGCTTCATCTAATCTCCTTTTGATTCCCCGTACAATAACCCAGTTGGCGGCCTCTGCTTGTCCGTTTGTCCTGGGATTTTCAACGGCGCTGTAGTGATATTTTATTTTTAGTCCGACCCATAGCTCTTCGAATCCCTTATCTTTAAACTGGGTTCCGTTGTCTGTTACTATAGACTCCGAAATTCCAAACTTGGTGATAATATAACACCAAGTGAATTTCTGGATTCTGGCCGCAGTGATTGTGGTTAAGGGTTCTGCCTCAATCCACTTCGTGAAGTAATCTACCGCTACCACCAGGTATTTCAGCTGTCTTTGGGCTTGGGGGAATAGGCCCAAGATATCCATTCCCCATCTATAGAATGGCCATGGTACAGACATTATGGATAACTTCTCTGAGGGGGCTTTATACTAGTTCGAATAGTGCTGGCACTTGTCACAAATTTGGACATGTGCATGGGAATCAGCTTCCATTGTTGGCCAATAGTATCCTGCTCTTAGTACTTTCAAGGCCAGTTCTTTTCCTCCTAAGTGGTGTCCACAACTTCCTTCGCGAACCTCAGCCAAACCGTATTCTGCTTCTTTTAGGGTGAGGCATTTGAGGAGGGGAGAAGAGAAACCACATCAGTACAATCGACCGTTGTATATGGTGTACCTTACTGATAATTTGATTAGCTTTGAAGCTTTTTTAGGATCTAGCGGGATGACTCCGGACTGCAAGTATCCCATGATGGGGTGATCCAAGACGTCTCTTCCTCTTTTACCTGAAAGACGATGTTGCCCGTGATGAAGGGTTGAGGAAGAGTTTGTTGGATCACTGATCGGTTATTGCCAAGGCTTTTGGTGCTGGTGAATTTAGACAAGAGGTTAGCTCTGGAGTTTTGCTCCCTTGGAATGTGCACAATCTTTGTATCTTCGAAGCCTTTGAGGAGTTCTTGGACTTTAACTAAGTATCTTTGCAAAAGAGGCTCTTTAGCTTGGTATTCACCTCGAATTTGGGACATTGCTAACTGTGAATCGCTGCAAAGCATGATCCTAGTTGCCCCCATGTCTTTTGCCATGAATATTCCAGCAATGCATGCTTCGTACTCAGCTTGGTTATTCAAGGTAGGGAACTCGAACTTCATGGAATGCTCTAGTGTCAATCCTTCTAAATTTTCTAGAATTACTCTAGTTCCACTTCCCTTGGGGTTGGAGGATCCGTTAACGAAGATGGTCCAAGAGATTTTCTTTGGGTTCCCTGGGTCAGAAGTAAGTTCTACCAAGAAATCGGACAACACCTAATCTTTTATTGCGAGTCATGGTTCGTAGGTGATTCCAAACTCAGAAAGTTTGATTGACCAGATAATTATTCTTCCTGCCAAATCTAGTTTGTGCAACACTTGGCGGATAGGTTGGTCAATCCTTACTACCATGAGGTGACACCGGAAGTACTGTCACAGTCTTCTTGCCGTGGTGATCAGGGCAAAAGCAACCTTCTCAACTTTTTGATATCGGAGTTCTGGTCCTTGAAGGACTTTACTCATAAAGTATACTGGTTTTTGACTGTCGTCCGTCTCCCGAATTAATACTGAGCTTATAGCCTCTTCAAGGACTGAGAGATACAGGAAGAGCGTTTCTCCATTGTTTGGTCTGGATAGGATAGAGGGGAGGATAGAATTTTTTTCAGGGACAAAAAGGCGTCCTTACATTTCTGGGTCCATTCAAAACTTCTTCCTTTTTTGAGTAATTTGAAAAGGGGAAGAGACTTATGGGCTGCTTTAGAGAGAAAATGCGTGAGGGTTGCTATCCTCCCTGTTAACTGTTGCACTTCCTTGACACACTGGGGACTTCTCATGTCAAGAACAGCCTGGCACTTGTCAGGGTTGGCTTCAATTTTGTGATGGGTTAGCATGAATCCCAGAAATTTATCGGCGTGGACTCCAAAGGCGTATTTCTTTGGATTTAGTATCATGTTGTGTTTCTAGACTTGTGCGAACACTTCTTCAAGGTCTGTTGTATGGGATCCGCCCTGTGAGGTTTTCACTGTCATGTCATTGACGTAGACTTTTAGCATCTTCCCCACTTGGTTCCTAAAAACCTTACTCATCATTCTTTGGTAGATGACTCCTGCATTTTTCAGTCCGAAAGGTATGACCCTATAGTAGCAGCTCACCCTTTCAGTGATGAAGGCAATTTTTTCTTCATTTCTGGGATACATCGGAATCTGATCGTACCCGGAGTAGGCATCCATGAATGATAGCCACCTGAAGCCTGAAGAGTTGTCAACCAGTTGATCTACATTGGGAAATGGATATGGATCCTTTGGGCAGGCTTTGTTCAAATCTGTGTAATCTACACACATTCTCCACTTCCTATTAGGTTTTTTCACCAGGACCACATTGGACAACGACGTGGTATAAGCAATCTCCCTAATGAATCCGCAACTTAGCAATTCTTTTACCTGCTCCTCGATGACCTATTGCCTTTCAGGGCCGACCTTCTTCTTTTTCTGGGCAACTGACTTCATATCCTTGTTAATGGACAGATGGTGGCAGACGAAGGAAGGGTCGAGTCCGGGCATGTCGGACAACGTTCAGGCGAATAGGTCTTTATTTTTCAACAATAGCTTAACTAACTGTTATTTTTCGTCATCTCTTAACTGGGCTCCAATCTTGGTAATCTGGTATAGCTTGTCTCTAAGTTAGAGAAGTTGTAGCTCACCCTCTGGCTATGGTCTGATGTCGCAAAGTTCTTCTCTAGCATCCAACTTAGTCATCAGTATGTTGACCTGATCCAGGACTGGGCCAGTTTTGACAAACCTTCCATTCTCCTAGGCTCTGCAGATTTTTAAACTTTCGTTGTAGCATTTCTTGGCGGCAACTTGGTCACCCTTAATAGTGACCACCTCATTGTGCTTACTAGGGAATTTCATGACGAGGTAGGTGGCGGATACCATGGCGCCAAGGGCATTTAAGGAGGGACGACCGAGGATGATATTGTAAGCCGAAGGGCAGTCTACGACTAAGAACTCTACCTTAACTATTCTGAAAAGCTTGGAGGAACCTAAGGTCAAATGGGTTTCGTAGTCCCCCACCGGGGTGATCTTCTCACCCGTGAACCCTGTGAACTCCCCTTCATGAGGGGTCAAATTTGACCGCGAGAGTTCCAGCTTCTGGTAGAGGTCCAAGAACATAATGTCTGCCGAGCTTCCTTGATCCACGAACATTCAGCGGACTTCGGCATTATAAATGACCCTAAAAATGACGAGGGGATCATCATGATCCAAGATGATTCCGCCGTAGTCTTCGTCCAAAAATGTGATGTACGGCGTCTTTCTTCCCACTATGTTGGGCTTGGACTCTGAATGAGAGACACTAAACACTGTTATTCTTAATGCTTTCTTTCAGGCTCCGTTTGATGGCCCTCCTCTAGTGAATCCTCCCGCAATGGTCTTGATCATCTTGTTTGATTTGAGGTGACGATCGTCATTGTTGTTAGGTGAAGTGTCCATGTTTCTTCCCTGTCAGTCATTGTTGTTCCGGTGGGGTGGTGTCCGGGATCTTCTTCTCGAACTTTGGTTTCTCTCTCTCCGGGGAGGAGATAGACTTTGTCCTTTGTCCTCTCTGCGCCTATCGCGATGCTCATCATTTTGGGTGCGGAGGACATATTACTGCAATTGTCCGACCTTGATTAGGAACTCAATAGCATCGCACAGTTGGTAGCAGTCTTTTGTGTCGTGGTCGTAACCTTTATACCACGCGCAATGTTTGGAGTGGTCTTTCTACTTGTGCTTGTTAATGGGAGGTGGTCTTCTGATATTCTGAAACTCGGTCTGCATCACCTCCCTCAAGATTATTTCTCGAGGGATGTTTAGGGCGGTATACTCAGAAAACCTTCGCCGAGGTAGGTTGCCTTTAGGACGTCAGGACCGTGAGGAATCGTGATTGGATTTTTGATGAGTGCACTCATCTTTATCCCATCTCCTCTGGTCTTCTGTTGCTTCTTCCAGGTTGATGTACTTTTGGGACCGTCTCTGGAATTCACCCAAGTTTTCAAGCTTCTTCTTTATGAGGGACGCAAAGAATTCAGACCTCACACGAAGACCATTCTTGGCATAGTGAAGGACAATTTTATCATCAATGCTTTCCACGTTAGTACATGTTGCCATAAACCATCTTACGTAATCACGAAGGGGCTCGTCTTGCCCCTGCCGAATCTTGGCTAGGGATTCGATGGACTTGGGCTGCTCCTTACTAGTAGTGTATTAGAGCATGAACCGTTGTTTTAGGTCTGACCAATCTACGACGGATTTACGTGGTAGTCCAGACAACCATTTAAGGGCTCCTATTTTTAGGGAGAGAGGGAAGGCACGGCATAACAGTTCCATAGAACCGCCATGAAAGCACATAGATTGCTCAAAGGCACTTACGTGCTCTTGGGGGTCCATGGTTCCATCGTAAATTTCCAAGTTGGCGGGAAACTTGAAGTTCCTTGGGGCCCGGTACTCCATTAGTTTATCAGAGAAAGGGTGTTCATAGATACCCCAGTTTGAGTTGTGATTTTCGACGTTAGATACTGTGGCTTCAACGTGACCCCTCTTTTGATTATTCTCTTCATTACATCCTCCGCTAGTATAGTTTGATCTAGGCTGGTTATCATGCATGGCTCTTTGCATGTCTTCCAACCTCTGAAATTACTCATTTAACATGACCATGTGTTGTTGTAGCATGTCCCGGAATTGATGTTGGGACACATGGAACTGGCTCTCATGCTCAGAGTGGGATGCTCGGTTGCCGGCATCCCCATTTGGCATTCCCAAGCGCTAATGCACTGAGACTCTGTGTTTTTGGGTGTTAGGGTTCCCTTCTTGGCCCTGGATTCCAAGTTTATCCCTCGCTGAGATCCTACGTAAGGGGTTGGGATTCTCATCTAAAATCGAGGTGAAATGCCCCTCACGTTGGTACTCTATGTTGGGTGCCTGGTTTCTCACAGCGAAGGTTCCAACAGTGGGTGTTGGGATGGAGTGGGGAAGGTGTTGCATAGCAAAACCCTGTTTATGGTTAGCAGAAGTTTACACCATGTCCCTCCTCGAGTTTTGTCTCGTATTCACCATGACTAGGTGGGATAAGAAGTTTACACTACCCCACGGTGGGTGCCAATGTTCTGGTGTAGAACCGGAAGGTGCCTGAGAAGACACGTATATGGTGGTTTCCTCCTCTTTGTGCAGTTGTCACCTCTAAGAGTCTTGAATAGGGGAATTGGGTACCTACAAAAGACTCCAACGCTTAAGTCAAATTTGGTACAATAAAGACATACACCGTAGGAATTCAGGGTTACCTCTTAGAGAGTGTTTTGTAATACTTATAGTGCATGTGTATAGTCCTTGAGCATTTGTCTCAGAGTGCAGGTATCTAGAGATCGTGACCTAACGGGGGAGAGTGTGCCTCTCCTCCACAATCGTTCAGACAGAGACCTGACGGAGGATGCCTCCCTCCCACGATCACTGGGCAGATCCCTGGAATCGCGAGCCTGTCACATTAGTGGCCAACCACTGTAGTAGGCGGTCCTGGTCCCCACACTGTAAAGTGTTCCATAGGCTATGATCAGACCAAGCGCGGACCTATGAAGTGTCGGTTGGGGAGTACGATTAGTACCCACGTACGGACGACCGGTGGAGGGGCATAATCCAGATCCTGCTAGAGTATATGCCCACTACAAAAAACGCGTTAAATTGCGGCGATTTTTATTTCAATTTATGGTGGTTTTTAACCCTCGCAAATTGAATTGTGGCGGTTTTAAAAATCACTGCATTTACAATTGCGGCAATTTTTTTTTCACTTTGTGGCGGTTTAAAACCCCCATTATTTTGTGGTGGTTTTTATCAATTTTCGGCAGTTTTTAACCTCCACTATCTATTTGACTGTTTCTACTTATCAAAAAATTACAGAGGTTGAAAATCCCCGCTATTTTATTGTTGTAAACAACATTTTTGACTTTCTTGTTCATTTGATGAATTTTTTTTTAAAAAAATATTTACTGTATATTTAATTTTTAATTCTAATAACGTTTAGCATACACAATTAATTGTATAAAACTGTTAATATAAATGTGAAACAAATTGCATTAAAAATATTCATAGTAACATAAACCACACAAGCTTGAATCCATAATAAGCTAAATAAATTCATCATTTGTAATTTAAACTTACAACTTAAAATCTTTAATAACCTAAAGTAGTGTCACAATAAATGAACAAAAAAAATCAACACTAAATATGATATTGGTGGTTTGTGTTGCTACTACCAGATGATCTTCTTGCATCCAATGGCGTAGTAGGTTCACTTAAAGCATCACCTGGCTGAAATAGTAAAAGACATTTAGTAAGAAAATACAAAGAGTTAAATAAAATCATGAAGTAATGGCAACAAAGAATTGAATAAAGGAATTAAAGCCCATTGTAGTCCAAGTAAAATGGTGTGCACAACCAAAAGTAAAAAAAAAAATAGGAGACTGCAGAAAATGACTAAGAATCTTCAATACTATAGGTGTGCCTTGCCAAAAGATTGAAAACCACAAATGGAAGAAAATGGAAACCCAACAATGGGGTTTATTAATTGGAAGTGAGCATATACTTCAGGAGCTCCCAAAAAAATGTGGTAACAAGCAAATCAAAAACTAATGGAAAAAAAATTGCTATTGCTTCCCGATTTATAGGAAACAGTGAATGCAACAATTGCTATTGTAACCTTACGCTTACCTAGTTGTATTTAGGCAAACAATTATAATAAACACATTAAGTTGGGACCATAGAGCAATTCATTTCAGGTTCAGCCCACCTAGCAAAGTCTCATACATATTTAGTTTAGTGTCTACAAATTACGCCCCTTAAAGTATTCTGAAGAATTGTTACACTGATCTTTCTAAATGGAAAGCAACTAGGTAGAATCTTGTGAATTTAACATAGTTTATAAATAACTAAAGAGCACTATCTTGCAAACTGCTAGGGATTATATGCCAAGTGTTGAATTTGAATTGATTAAACATGAAAAGGTTGGGATGGTATAAAAAACCAACCATATCCAGAGTAACCCCACCAGGAAAGTGAGAAATTTCATGATGAAAGATAAATTATATGTAGACTCAAGGAAGACAGAATGATTTTTTCTCTGGTAACAAAATGTTTCTTTCTTCCTGAAAAGTATTATGGGCCTTAAAGATAAATTAGGAGCCACACAGTGAACAAGATGATAAACTAAGATCAGCCCGTCAAATAGAAAATTAGACTTGATAACAAAATCTAGGTAACCAAAGCAGCTAGAATAAAAGTGGATGCAATAATTTCAAATTAAAGGAAACAGTGTATCCTATATAAAAAAATATTCGAATATCTACCTTAATTCCTTAAACAAATTTTTACTATAAAATAAATTATAAAGAACAAAAACAAAAGGAAGAAGAATGTTTCCTGAAGTGCAAGAATCAAAGAAGCCAGAGAGATAAGCCAATGCAACAAAAGAAAACCATATTTTGAAGAGACTCACAACAGAAGACACCAAATTATGTATCAACAACAAAAAGGGTGCTTTGCAATAACCACAAAGCAACACAACATGTCAAAAGCTCATAAGGTGAAATTCACAGCAACTTAGAAAGAAGATGAGAAATTCAATCAAATTGAAAGAGAAAAAAAAAAAGTTGGGATACTAAGAATGAGGAAGGCCATTTACCTAGACGTATATCTTGATCTTTTGTCAAGAATATATTTGAACATTGTAACAGAAGAGGAAAAAATATCAACACAAAGCTGGTTAGAGATATTTGCCGCATGCAGTGCCCAAGTCCACATTGTCTATAAACAAGAAACACTTAGTTAGAGATGATTAATAGAATATATACATAAAAATTCTTCCACAAAGGCAATTTCATTTAACAGTAGTGCAAATCATAAAAATTCATTCACAAAGGCAATTTAATTTAACCCATGATCTATACAGACTAACTCCATTGAAACCACTACAAGGTGCAGATAAGGCCATTTAGTCATAGACTTAGCAATGCTAATGCTGCTTTCAATTTAAGAGGAGTATTTTCAAGTGAAGTTCAAGTTACCAAAGCTGGCCTATAATATGGGCTTATACAATTAATTTGATATATAAAACATTTTGTCACCTAAATCATGAAGGATGAATAATACAAATAATCAAATATAGCCTGGATACTTGAGTAAAGGTAAGCCTCAAATGTATACATGATTAAGTAAAGGAAAGCCTCCATAAAAAAACCGCCATAATTTAACGCATTTTTTGCCAACGCTGGGTTTACCCTTAAGGGAGGTATCTCGGACCATGGTCCAGAACACCAAGAAAGCTATATCACCAAAAAATTTAATTGTGAAATTAAAGATCTGCTTATTCACAAGATTGTTTTGTGCACACTACTAGAATTTTTTATTTAGAGACAAAATTTAGAAATGAAAAATTTTTTGTCTCTAATAGAGATAAAAACAGAGATAGATTTGATGAATCGGGGAGGAAAAATAAAATTTAAAATTTAAAGACGAAAATATTTTGTCTCAGAATTTTTCGTCTCTAATTACGTCTCTATTTGGTCAATTAAAAGTTAAATAAACTTAAAGACGGATTTTAGAGACGAAATTTATCCTTCTCAGATTTTTTGGTCTCTAATTCCATCTCTATTTAATCAATGAGATGCTTTAAGTTAAATATGTGTAGAGATGAAATTTAGAGACAAAATTTATCCGTCTCTGAATTTTTCATCTCTAATTTGGTCTCTATTTAATAAAAAAAAGTTTAAAAATGTCAAAATATATTAGAGACAGAATATCGTTTCTGTCTCTAATATTTGTAACTAAATCCCTAATTCTAACTTAGAACCCTCATTTCTCTCGTTCTCCCTCATCTTCACTCATAACCCCTATTTATGTTGTTCCCTCATCTCTACTCAGTTTCTCTCATTCTCTCATCTCTGACCTCGTTCTCTCATCCCTATCTCTCGAGCTCATGCTAGTTCTAGTATGTTCTCCCTCCATATATGACCTCGTTCTCCCTCTATTCTCCCTCATCTCCCTCACGCTCTCTGCTCGTTCTCCCTCCATCTCTTAGGTCGCACTAGCACGTTCTCAACTCTCCATCTCTCATGTCGTTCTAGCTCGTTCTCAGCTCTCAATTTCAGAGCGTGCTCTCACTTTTACACCTACAGCTCAGATCAGATCTAAATCTCATAGCTCTCTCTCAAATTTTACATAGTATGCTCTCACTCAAATTTTTTATTTGGCTTCTCTTGGTCGCCATGTAGTTGCAGTTTAAGGGGATTCTGGATTTGGATTTAGTGCTATTGAAGTTGAGGTATATGTTATACTCATGTCCATGCTTCTTGTTATACATTCTAATCTAAACTCGAGAATGTCTATGTGTTTGTCTGTGTGTGTTTTATGTTCCTTTTATTGTCTGATTCAAACTGTTTTTCCCCATTTAACTCATGAAATACTGTAGCTGGCATAATAGGATAGTTTTTCTTATGAATCATACGTAAACATCCTCTTAAATCATCCCATGCACCTGTTGATGAGAACATTTGGGGATAAGGGAGAATATTATAAGTAATATGTATTTTCTCATTTAATGGTAAGAACAGATGCGTGAACTGACCACAAATAGTCATCTATTCCTTAATGAATATCTTTACCTATTCTGTAGCTATTACGAAGGCATAAACTGAGGAAAGATTAAAAGACATGGTTATGGAGGAGGGAGAAGACACGGAGAATTAACAATCTCATAAATTAGTCATATAGATTAGGTACCAATACCAGTGATAAAAAACAAAAAACACAGTTACTTCCATAATTCAGTGTATGTGCCTAACAATACATCCTACTCTTTCCCCACTAATCCCATGACAAGGATTAAATTTCCACAAGCATTGTAGTTACCTAACTTTCTAGAATAGTGTCATGAATAACGAACACATAGGATGAAATAAAGACATATTTTAAGGTTTCTTTCTTATATCACCCATTTTCTTTTATGGGCTTTCTGCTAAAAAGTTTTTCCACCACATTATAAAGTCCTAATACATGTAAGAATCTGTTACAAAGAAGGAAAGTCATGTTTAAACACACATTTAGCATACTTTTGCATCAAATCCCAAATCTAATTACACCACAAGAAGGTGAGGGTGAATATCTGAATTGTTGTACTCATTATAAACCCTTAAATTGATCCTCAACTCAATGTTTTGGGATGATAAGTCAAAAAATGGAAAAGGTTAAAACAACAAAAATTCACTCATTACAAAATTCAGCCTTGATTGTCACCTAGTCACTCCATAGTGTATATTGTATTCTAATGCAAACAGCAAACGACTTACCAAGCACATGTTCAGCTGTCAAGCGGTTTTAGGATTCAGCACCAACATCTGCCACACAAGGCTTTTAGCACTATCCGATATATGAGGCCAAGGTTCCTTCTTGAAGTCAATCACACCCCTCAAAATTGCCAAAGCCACACCTGGTTCGGTTTCTGCCACAGCCCACAAACAAAAACAATCCAAAACTTCACTTTAAAAATAAAAAATTTCATAACCAAATGCACCTAAATCACGAGACATATTCACAAAACCCAAACACAGTACTACAGTAGCACTAGCACCACCTATCTGCCCAAAATAGAGGAACCTCACATAACAAAATATAAAGAATCATTTCACTTTCAGTAAATATGTCATGACTAAGCAATGTTAATTCCTGGTACAATAATCCAATTCAATTGTTCAAAGCAAGATAGTCAAGGTTCATTAATCTGTAAAGGAGTTTTTCCACATATTTTTGTCTATACCCTGTTAGAATAAACTTGTTCATAAGACTCATCAAGAAATATGTTTGTTGTCTGGTCAAAACATCACTTCTTTGTTCATTTGGTCCTTTGTTAGAATAAGAAGGCAACAATTACATATTGGAAAAATAAACCATGTACATATAAGACTAGTAATATGTAATAATATATTTGGAAAGTGTGATCCTATAGATATATGCTAGCTAATGCATTAATTGCCATTTTCACCACTGAAAGCATGATGTCATCAAATTTTTCAGTTTCTGGAAAGTCCTCATCATGGTTCCAACTATGATGCCACAGAAATCAAGGTTGTACTTATTCACATAGTCATCAAAACACAAGGAAAAACCAGTTGACATCTTTAGCTCAAAACACTCAAGGGAGTGCATTTATCTTGGGTTCCTCGTGAACCCTTCTCTTGGCTTGATCACGGCCATCTTTGGCTAGCATTCTTAAGACTTCCTTCGTTATTGCTCTCACCTTTCCTAGCCAGGTTCACACACAAGGCAGTCTTCCATAGGGTGATCACTTTCATGATCTTAACTTACACTCGACTCTCTTGTTTTGAGTCTAAAACTTATAAAATTTTGAAAGAGTAAAATTTTTGGGCTTTAAATTAGCATATAACCATAATGTAAGTAAGTAATAAAAGTTATGAAAAAAATTAATGATAGTATTATATCGGCGATATGACAAAAGTTAATGACAAAAATTATTTTAAAAACTTTTATAAGTGAGAATTGGCTTAAAAAAAATTATAAAGACAATAAAAAATGTAGACAATAGTATAGAGTAAGAAATCTGACTTATGTTAAGAATTTTTCCTTAATCCAGTTGAGTTGTTTGAAAATCACTCATATTAACTCCAATGATATAAGCTGCAAAAGAATTTACCCAAAATTATGGATGGGCGTGAATCAATCATTTTCATATAAATTTTGCAGAAATGTTGTTCTCTAGCTATTCCTGTAATCATTTTATGAACAGAGTTCTTTGTATTTATTTTTGGACTGGACTGGTTCAAAGTCACTTTCCACTTGAGTGAATGAGCGGCTTTAATTAATTTGTAAATGACTGAAGATGAAATGTTTATGGATGTATTTGGCCTTGAACGTCATGGTCGAGTTAGAGGCTCAAGGGTGATGTGACTCCTTCGGAGTTAAAACAGTTAAGTTTTAAAATAAGAATATTGAAGTCTCATAGGACCAACGTATTTGCAATTGATCTTAGTCAAAAGGCCAAGAAAGCTATATCACCACAAAATTTAATTGTGAAATTAAAGATCAACTTATTCACAATATTATTTTGTGCACACTACTAGAATTTTTATATAGAGACAGAATAGGAAATTTTTTTGTCTCTAATAGAAATAGAAACAGAAATAGATTTCATGAATCAGAGAGGAAAAATAAAATTTAAAATTTAGAAACATAATTTAGAGATGAAAATTATTTGTCTCAGAATTTTTCATCTCTAATTATATCTCTATTTGATCAATTAAAAGTAAAATATACTTAAAGAGGAATTTTAGAAACGAAATTTATCCACCTTAGACTTTTCTGTCTCTAATTTTGTCTCTATTTAATTAATGTGATGCTTTAAAAAGTCAAATATGTGTAGAGACAAAATTTATGCGTCTCTGAATTTTCTATCTCTAATTTTGTCTCTATTTAATAAAATAAGTGTTTAAAAATGTCAAAATATATTAGAGACGAAATATTGTTTCCATCTCTAATATTTGTAACTAAATCCTTAATTCTAACTTAATCCTTAATTCTACTCAGAACCTTCATTTCTCCCAATCCCTAATTCTACTCAGAACCCCTATTTCTCTCGTTCTCCTTCATCTCCACTCAAAACCCCCATTTCTGTCGTTCCCTCATCTCCACTCAGAACCCCCATTTCTCTCGTTCCCTCATCCCCATCTCTGATCTCGTGCTAGTTCGGTCTCCATCTCTGAGCTTGTGCTAGTTCTGGTGTGTTCTTCCTCCATATATGACCTCATTCTCCCTCAATTCTCACCTCGTTGTCGCTCACATTCTCTGCTCGTTCTCTCTCCATCTCTCAGGTCGTGCTAGCACGTTCTCAACTCTCCATCTCTTAGGTCGTTCTAGCTCGTTCTCAGCTCTCAATCTCAGAGCTCTCTCTCACTTTTACACCTACAACTCAGGTCAGATCTAAATCTCATAGCTTTCTCTCAAATTTTACACAGTATGCTCTCAATCAAATTTTTTATTTGGCTTCTCCTGGTCACCTTGTACTTGTAGTTTAAGGGGATTCTGGATTTGGATTTAGTGCTATTGAAGTTGAGGTATATGCTATACTCATGTCTATGCTTTTTGTTATACATTCTAATCTAAACTCGAGAATGTGCATGTGTTTGTATGTATGTGTTTTATGTAACATCCTGAAAAATATCTATTTAAGTATAAATGATCATTTTATATTATTCTTGATTTTTAGAAATTTTTCTAGAATTTATCGGAAATGTCGAATATTTTAGTATATTCCTCATTTTACGTGCGCACTGAGCAGAACTGGGAAAATGCGATGTTTTCTCCGTGAACCTTGAACTATGGACATGTCGACGGGGGATCTTACTAAACCCGAGGCTTGACACAATTTACCAAGTTTCGTAATTTTCGAGAAATCTTAATAGATAAAACAAATCAATACTGCAAAAAATTCATCTGTCAGATTAATTAAATACTGACTTCTGTCAACTGTAACTATTATCCATTGGATAATAGTGTATAATAAAAATCCTATCACATTATCCTAATGCAATCTACTTTATGTCTAATTTATTCACTTTAATTCAAATTTAATGTTAAATAATCAAATTTATTCACTTTAATTCAAATTTAATGTTAAACTATCAGCTGTCAAGTGGTTTTTTGGATTCAGCTCCAACATCTGTTGCACAAGGCTTTTAGCATTATCTGATATCTAAGGCCAAGGTTCCCTCTTGAAGTCAATCACGCCCCTCAAAATTGCCAAAGCCACACCTAGTTCGGTTTCTGCCATAGCCCAACAAAAACAACCCAAAACTTCACTTTAAAAATAAAAATTTTCATAACCAAGCGCACCCAAATCACGAGACAAATTCACAAAACCCAAACTCAATACTATAGTAGCACTAGCACCACCTACCTGCCCAAAATAGAGGAACCCCATATAACAAAATTTAAAGAATCATTTCAATTTCAATAAATATGTCATGACTAAGCAGTGTTAATTCCAAGTACAACAATCCAATTCAATTGTTCAAAGCAAGATAGTCAAGGTTCATTAATCTGTAAAGGAGTTTTTCCACATAATTTTGTCTATACCTTGCTAGAATAAACTCGTTCATAAGACTCATTAAGAATTATGTTTGTTGCTTAGTCAAAACCTCACTTCTCTGCTCATCTGGTCCTTAGTTAGAATAAGAAAGCAACAATTACCTATTGGAAAAATAAACCATGTACATATAAGACTAGTAATATGTAATAAAATTATTTGGAAAGTGTGATCCCATAGATATCTGCTAGCTAATGCATTAAATATCATTCTCACCACTGAAAGCATGATGTCATCAAATTTTCAGTCTTTGGAAAGTCTTCATCATGGTTCCAACTATGATGCCATAGAAATCAAGGTTGTACTTATTCACATAGTCATCCAAATACACTCTATCTGTGCTAAACTGGAGCACTCTTAATGAACACCCTTACCTATTCTATAGCTATTATGAAAGCTTAAACTGAGCAAAGATTGAAAGACATGGTTATGTAGGAGGGAGAAGACACAGAGAAGTTAACAATCTCATAAATTAGTCATATAGATGAGGCACCAATACGAGTGACAAAAAATAAAAAAACACAATTACTTCCATAACTCATTGTATGTGCCTAACAATATATCCTACTCTTTCTCCACTAATCCCACGACAAGGATTAAATTTTCATAAACATTGTAGCTACCTAACTTTCTGTAATAGTGTTATGAATAACAGACACATAGGATGAAATAAAGACACATTTTAAGGTTTCTTTCTTATATCACCCCCTTTCTTTTATGGGCTTTCTGTTGAAAAGTTTTTCCACCACATTATAAAGTCCTAATACATGTAAGAATCTACTACAAAGGAGGAAAATCGTGTTTAAACACACATTTAGCATACTTTTGCATCAAATCCCAAATCTAATTACACCACAAGAAGGTGAGGGTGAATATCTGAATTGTTGTACTTATTATAAACCTTTAAATTGATCCTCAACTCAATGTTTTGGGATGATAAGTTAGAAAGAGGAAAAGGTTAAAACAACAAAAATTCACTCGTTACAAAATTCAGCCTTGATTGCCACCTAGTCACTCCATAATGTATACTGTATTCTAGTGCAAACAACAAACAACTTACCAAGCACCTGTTCAACTATCAAGCAGTTTTTAGGATTCGGCTCCAACATCTGCCGCACAAGGCTTTTAGCACTATCTGATATCTGAGGCCAAGGTTCCCTCTTGAAGTCAATCACGCCCCTCAAAATTGCCAAAGCCACACCTGGTTCGGTCTCTGCCACAGCCCACAAACAAAAATAATCCAAAACTTCACTTTAAAAATAAAAAAATTCATAACCAAGTGCACCCAAATCACGAGACAAATTCACAAAACCCAAACACAGTACTACAGTAGCACTAGCACCACCTACTTGCCCAAAATGGAGGAACCCCACATAACAAAATATAAAGAATCATCTCCCTTTCAATAAATATGTCATGACTAAGCAGTGTTAACTCTTGGTACAACAATCCAATTCAATTGTTCAAAGCAAGATAGTCAAGGTTCATTAATCCGCAAAGGAGTTTTTCCACAGAATTTTGTCTATACCTTGCTAGAATAAACTCGTTCATAAGACTCATCAAGAATTATGTTTGTTGCTTGGTCAAAACCTCACTTCTCTGCTCCTCTGGTCCTTAGTTAGAATAAGAAAGCAACAATTACATATTGGAAAAATAAACCATGTGCATATAAGACTAGTAATATGTAATAAAATTATTTGGAAAGTGTGACCCCATAGATATTTGCTAGCTAATGCATTAATTACCATTCTCATCACTGAAAGCATGATGTCATCAAATTTTCAGTCTTTGGAAAGTCCTCATCATGGTTCCAGCTATGATGCCACAGAAATCAAGGTTGTACTTATTCACATAGTCATCAAAATACAAGGAAAAATCAATTAACATCTTTAGCTCAAAACACTCAAGGGAATATGCACTTATCTTGGGTTCCTCGTGAACCCTTCTCTTGGCTTGATCACAACTAGCATTCTTAAGACTTCCTTCATTATTGCTCTCACCTTTCTTAGCCAGGTTCACACACAAGGAAGTCTTCCATAGGGTGACCACTTTCATGACCTTAACTTACACTCGACTCTTTTGTTTTAAGTCTAAAACTCAAAAAACTTTGAAAGAGTAAAATTTTTGGGCTTTAAATTAGCATATAACCATAATGTAAGTAAGTAACGAAGCCTTAAAGTCATTAACACAAAATATAAAAATTTAGCATAAAACTAGCAACTTTTTCAATTCATTTAAAGACTATGAGTTGCACCTGAAGCTCTTCGGTTGGCCAAACTGAAAACAATTTGAAAAGTCAGTCAAGGATAGACTTCACAACATTGAAAACAGAGTATGAGATGAGTAGAATGAGAAGAAACCGTGAGTATAAGGGTACAACTAGGATTTAAGAGTTTTAAGAAAATAGTGAGAATTCTCATTTCCTATCTATGCTTGTGTAAGTGGGATGGTTTGTAAATTGTTAGTGGTCTGGTTCAGGGAATGGGTTTAGGAAATGTTTGTCTTATGTTTTTGTATTGTGATGCTTGTTCAAACAATAGGTCATGTTGTAGCTTAAAATTTGAATCACTGAATTTACTTGAGATTAAGTAAATAAAGGGGACGTGTTCTCATTTGTTGTCTTGTAAATGAGGTTAACAGTTGATTTGGATGTCAAGCTTTATGTGAAAAAAAATGTTTTCAGCAAGCAAATAGTAGATGTTGCAGGTTTAATTAGAGAATGCATAATTAGTTTTGGTTGTGTTGTCGATTTTATAAGTTATTAAATGTTAGTTCTTTCTTTTCATGTGGTTCTATTTGTAAACACATCCTTGATTTTAACTTGATCATAACACTTCTTATTAAGCTTTTGGTTGCTAGGTCACCATGTTGTCCTCTTGTTAATGTCTGTTACTAATTTTTTTTTTATTCTTAGCTATAGAATGCTACTATTTTGGAAGTCTTAATACTGCTATTTTTTGGTTTTGTATCAATCTTGTTTGAATAGGTAAATATCGTTATACTCCGCTTTATTTTTTCTCCTCTATTTGCCTGACTTAATGCCTAATAGAATCATGTGTGTTCTTAGTGTAGTGCCACAAATAAAACTTGGGTCTTGATCGAACCAAAGGTGAAGGGGCCAAAGTTCTATTTTAAAGACGGTACATATTCTCAAAACTTGCTATTTTCAAATGATACAACTTAATACCACATTCCATAATCTATACATAAAGAAATTTATGTTTTCTTTCTCTCTCTCTCTCTCTCTCTCTCTCTCTATATATATATATATATATATGAGAGGATCAACTTACATGGTGTAAGTCTTTTTTTTGACTTACACTCATTTTTAATTGTTAGATCTACTTTCATCTAATGGTTATTTTTACTGAAATAATCTCAACCATTAGATGAAAGTGGACCTCATGGTTAAAAATGAGTGTAAGTCAAAAAAGACTTACACCTTTGGTGTAAACTGATCCCCTATATATATATATATATATATATATATATATATTATGATTGATATATTGTTTATGTGATCATAAGTTAAACTATCAGTATGTTATGAATATATCATTTTGATGAATATTTGATTATTTGTTGATTAAATGAGTTGTTTTTTAAGTCATGAAAATTGAAAAATTATAAAGACAATAAAAAATGTAGACAATAGTTTAGAGTAAGGAATTTGACTTATGTTAAGAATTTTTCCGTAATCCTTTGAGCTATTTGAAAATGACTCATATTAACTCCAATGATATAAGCTGCAAAAGAATTTACCCAAAATTATGGACGGGCGTGAATCAATCATTTTCATATAAATTTTGCAAAAATGTTGTACTCTCTGGCAATTCCTGTAATCATTTTATGAACAGAGTTCTTTGTATTTATTTTTAGACTGGTCTGGTTCAAAGTCACTTTCCACTTAAGTGAATGAGCGGCTTTAATTAATTTGAAAATGATTGAAGATGAAATGTTCGTGAATGTATTTGGACTTGAGCATCATGGTCGAGTTAGAGGCTCTGGGGTGATGTGACTCCTTCGGAATTAAAACTGTTAAGTTTTAAAATAAGAATATTGAAGTCTCATAGGACCAACGTATTTGCAATATATCTTGGTCAAAAGGCCAAGAAAGCTATATCACCAACAAATTTAATTGTGAAATTAAAGATCAGCATATTCACAAGATTGTTTTGTGCAGCTAGGCTAGCAAGTAGCAACAGATCGATACCATTACCATTTTCCTTACGATATCCCGTCCAAATAAAGATTGAATTTCAAAACAACCAAAAGTTATTTTTAAAAGGACACAGAAGTTATCTATTATAGTTTGATAACCAAAGTTATTTATTTATTATATAAGAAAGCTGTTAAAATAAAACTTATACATATGAGCTGCTATGATGAGCTCAAATTATTAAAGGAACGATACAACACACAGCACACTGTAGCCCGAACGTTGACCATATGTCAAAACCTCAGGCGCCACAATCTACGTCCTCAGCCTTCAAATTATATAAGCTGCAGATAATAAATTTTTGACAATGCAGATAATAAATTAGAACAAAAGCAATGAGCATAGGACACTTTATAGGTAGCACCAAAATTTGATAATTATACTAAAGGTTTTGTTAATATGTTACTTAAAAGACAAATATTAATAAAAATAACATCTATTATTCTCTTTCATAATTTTTTTCTTAAAAATATTAAACATTTTTAATTTTTATTCTAAATTTATTAACACGTATCCTCAAAACATAAGTTAACAAAATCCTTATATTAATATATATATATATATATATATATATATATATATATATATATATATATATATATATATATGCAGAAGATAGAGTCTCATTATTTCTCTTATTAAAATATATTTAATTTATTCATAAAATTATTTTGTATCTCACATAAATATTACAATTACATATAACATTTCTTTTACGTTAACATATGACATAAATATAACGTGTTAATGTAAATAAAATATTTCCCTTGAAGATAGGTACCTGAGTGTGTACTACTAGTGAATAGTAGTCTTACGAGGGTGAACCTCAGCGTAATGGCAACGATGGGGAATGGTGATTGCAATTTCGGGGTTGATGCCTACGTCCTTGAACGCGTCGGAAGAGAAGATAGCACGCAGGCAAGGGATGGTGACCTTTTCCAGCGCTTTGCAGCACTTTGGAGAAACTGGAGCACTCTCGTCTCGCGCAGGTTTTTCACAGTGACGCAGCTTATGCGTCAACATTCTATCTGTGCTAAACTTCCCGCATGCACCATCTTTCTCGCCTTCATGATCGGATTCAGCAACAGCAACAGCCACAGTGATCATCAAAAGCAGCAGGAACCAAATGAACTTGTTCATGGTAGCTTCCATTTCCTTTATTAGCTAGCTTCAAGACTTCAAGCTAATTAATTAAGCAGGCAATTAATTCACAAACGCTGCTTAGTGTTAAGCTCTATATATAACAAATAAACAAGCAACGTGTTCTGCAAAGTTGACAAAACTTTGTTCTGAAGCATGTGGCTTAGCATCCACAATTTCTTGGGAGAGGGGCTATTGCTGTAGCTGCCCTTGCCCGCAGATTCTTACTTTTCTCCATGTTTTAAAAAATTAGGCCGGCTAAAGAAGCACCATGGAACATCTTGAATTAGTAAGCAGGGAATCTTCGTTGATAGTAGGTATAGGTTATTCGGAAGTGGAAATGAAAACAGCTAGCCTGAGTTGCACTGGGGGAGAAAAAGAAAAGATCTATTGAGGCATAATTTCTCTCATAAAGAATAGAATAACAAATACTGTTTGAACTTTGGTATTTTGCAGCACATCATGTTGGAATTAGACGCTCTACGGTTTATGAATAAGATAAATGTAGTTTCCATATTGTTCACGTTGATTATCCTAGAAGTCACATTAATTAGTGATAAAGAATAATAGTACCAGCTGTCATCTAATCTAGTTAACATTTTATATTCTTTAAAGGAAATTGTATATATTTTTTTGGTGAACAAAGAAATTGTTAAATTAATTACTTCAGATATCCAAGATCTGAAATCCCTTTTTTATTTACAAATCTACACAAATAAATAAGAGTCTTTCAAATTGAATTTATCTCTAAAGTAAACAAATAGAGAAGTATTTATCATTAAATTTTAATGACTTAAAATCATAATGTATTTTAGATTAGATTAATAGTGAATAAATTCTTTCTTTCTTAGTTTAGAAACAATCTCACTTTAAAAAAACTTTTGTAACTGTAGGATTGTCTAAAAGGGTGTAAGAGCTCATTAAGATTGTCAATTTTGTTGCTAGTGTATTTGATGAATTTTAAGCTAGAAGATTATTCTTAAACTATAAGTTTCTTTTCCTAGGTTGCGGCTTTGAAGGACTGTGATCATTGGAGAGAGATTCTTAAACTGTATTTGATGAATTTTAAGTTAGAATAATATTTTTGCTCTCAAGAGGAAGATCATGCCCTTAGCACAGTTCCTTTCTACTACATTGTGCTCTAAAGAGAAATGTTGCCAAATCTTTGAATAGTTTGACATTGAAGGGGCTGAAGATTGCAACTTTTTAGATTTTGCAGCATTTTGAATGGGAAGTCCCTAATTGTTTGCAACATTTGGCGCAGAATACTGCAACTATTTAGATCAGGCTTGATAGTGTAAAGAATTAGGACTTGATAAGATTGAAAGGCTTGTTTCTATTCAATAAACAGACTCCTTACAATGTAATGTCTGCATCATTTGTACAAATTGGTGACTTTGCTTTAGATGATAGCAAATATGTTTATTGAAATTGAAAATCTTGCCTATTTATATTTATTTCTTGGACATCCATAAGAAAATTAAGAAAATAAAAGGATGACGCATTTTCTTCAAGTTATATAAAACAATTTAAATTTTATTAAAAAAAATCAGAAGGCATTTCCTTAACTAATATAAAATAGAATATAAAATCTTATCATGGGAGTAATAAAATCTTATAATGAGAGTAACAAATCACAAAAAAGTGGTGTTCTGGACCATAATCTAGGTCCATAACCCATAGGTCAACCAGGCACGCAGTACTCTGGAATCTGACATCAATGCCCTCAGCAGGAGTACGCTTATCATGAGACCCCAGTAATATATGTCGGACCCCAGTACTGGAAAATAACAGCTTTACCATGAGATCTGCACAATAGATAAATCTTTATAATATTTATTATTGTCAATCATCATCTTATGAAATATTAGCACTATAACTACCATACCAGTATTATGATAATATAGGGATCCTCTGCAATTAAATAAGGAACATATATCTTTCTGCTATTATTACGGGAACGTAACTCTCCATTATGAGAACGTATTTATCAAACCTCTATAAATATCAGGCTAAGTAACCTTAAACATGTATCAGTAAATTATCATTCATAGCATAATCATACTTGTGCACAACCTGACTTGAGTATTAGAGTCCCTTTGCAAGTACCAACCCCCTCTATTTCAACATGTTCTGCTGCAGTTGCTGCGTAAGGAGGAAACCACAATAACGTGCCTATCTCGGGTACACATCTGAATCCACTTCAGAACATTGGCATTGTCTATGAGAAACGTTAAACTTCTATTCCCACCTAACCATGGTAAACACGAGACAAAACTCGAGAAGAGACGTTGTGCAAACTTCTGCAAACCAAAGGCAGGGACCAATGGTGCAGCATCTTCCCCACCCTATTCCACGACCTGCTGTTGAGGCCTCCGTTATGAGAAACCAGGCACTCAACGCAGAACATCCACGCGATAGGCATGAAACCATGCTTTTTTATGAAAGCTCCCACCCATCGCGCCTGGTTTCTTTGAGAGATAAACCTAGAATCTCCATGCAAGGAGTCAACCCTAACATTCAGGTACATAGAATCCCAGCGCATTAGCGCTTAGGAACCCCAAACAATGAAGCAAATGATCATGTGTCTCACCTAGAATGTACGAATCAATCCCATGTATCCAGACACTAGTTCAAAGATATGTTGCAACAAAATATGACCATGCTAGACGAACAATACCGTATACTGGAGAATATGTGGTGGGTTGTTCATGAAGAACAGTTCAGACAACAACGTTTGACCGGAAGACGAAATGCGAGCAATAACTAGAGGGAAGTACATGTCAATGCCACAATGTCCAACGTTGCCAATAACAACCCAGACCGTGGCATTTAAGAACAACCTTTTTGTGCTTAACTTTTGGAGTATCAAGTCCTGAGAAACTTCAAATTCCTACCGAATATGGAGCTTTATGATGGGACCACGGACCCCCAAGAACACATAGACGTTTATGAACAGTCTATGTGCTTCCACGGGGGGACCCATATAGTTGTTATGTCATGTCTTCCCCCTTTCCCTATAGAAGAGAGCCCTCAGGTGGTTTGTGACTTTGCAACGAGGGTCTGTCGTTGACTGGTCAAACCTAAACAATGTTTCTTACTTCAGTATACAATTAGCAAGGAACAACCCAACTCCATTGAATCTTTGTCAAAGGTTTGACAAGGGCGTGATGAACCCTTCCACGACTGCGTTAGATGAATCATAGTGGCATGCACTAACGTGGAAACTTCGATGACATAATAGCCCTTCATTATGCCAAGAATGGTCTCTAAATCGGTTCTGAGTTCTTTGCATCTCCGACAAAGAAAAAGCCAAAGAACTTGTAGGAATTTCAAAAGCGGTCTCAAAATTATGTGAGCCTTGAGAAAGCAACGGAGGACTAGAGGAGATGGAACAAGGTGAGTTCTCTCACCAGAAATCTAACCCTAATTCCTCACGGTCTCGGTATTCCAAAGGTAGTCCACCCCATGGGAAATACTCTGACTATACTTCTCTAAACACCCGTGAGAAACAATCTTGAGGGAAGTATTGCAGACTGAGTTCTAGGAAATCAAGAGGCCACCCCTTATAAAGAAGCACAAGCAGAAAGATCAGTTTAAATATTGCACATGGCACAAAAGCTATGGTCATGAAACTGAGGACTGTTATCAGCTCCACGACATGATTGAGTTCTAAATCAGGGCAGGATGTTTAAAACAATATATCGTCGGAGTCCAAAACAATGAACGTCGTGGAAGGAATAGGGAAGAAAGATGCAGCCCTCGTCGAAGCTCATCTCCATGCCATATGAGAAGTTCCCGGACTCCATCTAGCTGTGAAACAAATTATAGGCAAGGTAGGAATAGGGACGTTCCACCCAATGATATCGACGACCACCGTTCTGAGCCAAACAGAACCATCAACACAATTGCTGGTGGATTTACTGGAGGTGGTTCGTCTAATGGTACTCGGAAGAAAGCCCTCAGAATGGCGGTATTCAATATCTCCTACTCTGAGTCTAGATCACGGACTGCAAAAAGGAAGACGCCCTCCATCATTTTTTCAGACGAGGACTACAACGGGATTATCTTGGATCACAATGACCCTCTAGTCATCTTGGGAACAATCTCCGATGCCGGAGTCTGACATATTTTTGTGAATCAAGGAAGTTCAGTAGACATCATGTTCATGGACCTTTACCAGAAGCTGGAACTTCCACGTTCAAAGCTAACTCCATATAATGAGGAACTTACATGGTTCACTGGCGAGAAGAGCATCCCAACAAGCTACTATGAGACCGACTTGACCCTAGGGTCTTCTAAACTCTTCAAGACAGTCAAGGTAAGGTTTCTGGTCATGGATTGCCCTTCGGCCTATAACATCTTTTTGGGTCGCCTTGCTTTAAACGCACTCAGCACCATGTTGTCCACCACTCAATTGGTTATGAAATTTCCTAACAAGAACAACTAGGTTGTCACTGTAAAAGGCGACTAAGCTGCAGCTTAGAAATGTTATAATGAGAGCCTAAGAATTTGTAGGGTTCCCAGAAAAACAAAAGCCGCTACGTCTAGCTCAATCTTAGATCAAGTTAATATCCTTATGACCGAGTTGAATGTTTGAGAGGAAATCCAAGGTGCCAAACCCTATCCGGAAGGCGAATTATTGCCTCTCCAACTTGGTTCCAAGTCATATCAGGTTACCAAGATTAGAGTACACCTAGAAGAATAAGAAAAATGCCAACTAGTTGAGCTCTTGCTTAAGAATAAAGATCTCTTTGTTTGGACGTCATCTGACATGCTTGGACTTGACCCCGCCTTTATCTATCATCACTTGTCCATCAGGGAAGATGCAAGGCTTGTCGCCCAAAAAAAAAAAGTTAGCCCTAGAAGGCAGTAAGTTATCAAAGAATAGGTGAATGAGTTACTTAATGACAACTTTATCAAGGAGATTCCTTATACCACATAGTTGTCCAACGTGGTCTTGGTGAAGAAGTCCAATGGGAAATGGAGAATGTGTGTGGATTACATGGACCTAAACAAAGCTTGCCCAAAAGATTTGTACCGATTTCCCAACTTGGATAAACTAGTGGATAGCTCCTCAGGCTTCCAATTGCTATTGTTCATGGACGTTTACTCCAGGTACAACCAAATTCTAATGCACCCCAGAGACAAAGATAAGACCGCCTTCATCGCTGACAAGATGAGCTACTGTTATAGGGTTATGCCCTTTGGTTTGAAAAATGCAGAAGCCACCTATCAAAGGATGATGAACAGGGTCTTTGAAGACCAAGTGGGGAAGATGCCAGAGGTCTATATTGATGATATGATAATGAAAATCCCATAAGGCATATCACATATGGTGGACCTTGAGGAAGTATTCGCACAACTCCAGAAGTACAATATGAGACTTAACCCGAAAAATTATGCCTTCGGAGTCCAGGCAGACAAGTTCTTGGGTTTCATGCTGACCCATCATGAAATCGAGGCTAATCCTGATAAATGCCAAGCAATGCTCAACATGTGAAGCCCTCAAAATGTTAAAGAAGTGCAACAACTTACTAGCCGAATTGCAGCCCTCACATGATTCCTTGCGAAAGCTACTCATAAATCCCTTCCTTTGCCCAAACTACTCAAGAAAGGAAATGATTTTTATCATTATGTTTTAATGATTAACAAAAACTATATTGAAAATGTGATGTTTAAGCTCTATTACTTCTAGAGTAATTTAACTTAGTCTTGTGAGTTTCTGTATTTAGTTGTGATATGCAGATCCCTAGACTAAAATGAGAAAGATAAGGACATGGTTGGATGACCACCCTTTTCAGATTTAAAGCTTCGGAATCAACTTAAGAATAGTTGTCTAAGAAGACCAGCACATGTCTCAAGTCTGATGGATGATAATTAACTTATAAAGAATTCAAGATCTCACTAAGACAACAAAAGAAGGCTTGAAGTCTCTAAACACGAAGACCTTCTCGTGAAGGTGTCACATTCAAAGCTTCAAAGTTGAAGGAATCTACAAGAAAAGTCTTAAAAATGGTTGAGAAGAGTTAAAGACTTGAGCTATGTCAAAATTATATGCTATAAGACAAATTGTACCAAATGAGTTAAGTCAGCAAAAGAGACGTTATAACGGCTAGTTTGTGACCAGAATGTAAAAACCAGCCTAGAACTCCAACAGCTAGCTTCCAAAGGCTATATAAGGGCTTATGGTTGAAGATTCAAAAGGTTGGACAAGTTGAAAGTGAATATAACAATGAAAATGTATTCTGAACTCTTCTCATCTATTACTCTTATTGCCTACCAATTCTACATTAGCAAAATTCTTGTTGTAGGTGTTACATTAGCTATGAATATTGTGGTTAAGCACTCTTTAAGTAATTGTGAGACCTATTAACTTGTAAAATCTTTCCAAAACTGTTTGGGTTAGAGATAGTAAGCTAGAGGGTTGTTCTAGCCATTGTGAGTGTAGCTGGGAGTGGCTATAATCAAATACTACTCAGCTGACACCTGAGGAGGTTATGGTTAAAAGAATACATGGGTATTGAAGCTTGAAGAGACTTGATTGACAAAGAATACTAGTTTTTAGTAGAGAAGATCCCAGTGTGGAATTGGGGAATAGACGTAGTCCACTTAGTTTAAGGTGAACCAGTATAAATTTGTTGTGTTGAGCTTCCATATACCTTATCTCTTTTCTTTTCAGTGTGTTTGAACAAGTTTCACTACTGTCTATTGTTTTAAATCAGCTTTTTCAAGTTTAAAGTCAAACAAGTATTTTGAAACTAAGTGTTTAGATATAAAGACTTCTGTTATTTAAATATGATAAAATGTAGTTGTTTGGTTCAAAAATAAGTTTATGAGTGCTTAAAGTTGTTTAAAAGAATACTCATTGCTTAGTTTTAAGTTTAATAAATGCTGATATAAATAATAGTGTTGAGCAAAGTAATTTTAACTAACAGTTTCTGTTTAGTTTAGACTTATCTCATCTCCAAGTTATAAAACTTGAGAAAGGTTTGAAAAAAGTGTTTGTGGTTGCAGAAACTTTCAAAGACTGAAGAGCATAATTCAACCTCTCTTCTTGTGTCATTTGCCAACTTCAATACATTCTGCAGAATGCAGCCCACTTTCATGCCAAATTTGTCATGTTTCTAAATTTGTAAAAATTCTAAGATTTTAGGCTTAGGTAATCGTTTTTCTCAGATATTCAGCAAAATAAGTGGCATCTCATTTGAGTCTATGTAGCCTAAGATATGCACATAAACATACATGATGCCCAAGAAAGATAAAACACAATGTTCTGTCCATATATTTACATTCATCCACGGTCCATTCTTAATTACACAATCTTGCATTATTGAGCTTATTTTCTCATTCTTTGTCACACTGGTTTGCATATTTACACCACAAAGTGAGCTCAAAACATAGTAGTTTATAGTTACCACAAAACAAGCATCACTAACAAATTGCCATTGAACTCTAAACTTTAGTTCATGTGCAGCAGCTCCTTGGTGATTATTCTAGACATAACCACAAAGGTATATCATGCCAATGTTCATTCTTCACAATTCAACATAAAACATCGTAGTTACATTATGTGCAGATAAGCTTTTATTTGGAACATCAATATGTACCATCAAAATTCACATAGAACCGTGTCTCAGTAATCATGCACCATTTGTTCCATTCCGAAGCTAACATATGAAACTTTTGCTCATAAAAATTTGATATTTCAACTCCTCAGTCAATACCAGTTTTCTTTCAAAATCAAGTCTATTCTTGTATAATCTTGTTTGATTAACGTGCCTTTCAATCATTTAAACATTAACGAAAGTTAGATAGTGCAGCCTCCTAGTTTGGATTCATATGAAGTCCTTATTGGTTCTTTTCTTCCAGTTATTCCTCTACTTTGATCTTAAAAATAGATGTTTTATTCTATATCTCTAGTGAATACTTCTATCTTTGAGCTGCTATAGTGTAACTAAGATTCTTCTTATTATGTCATTGCATATTAATTTGACTTAGACATGATTATTACAAACTATATCTTTTATTATATATTATTCATAAAAAAATTCCTATGTAATTATCAAATATACACGGCATCTGTATATTCAGGCAACCAGACACTTGGAATAGAGCAGGGTAGGTGGCAAGCTAAATTTCCCAAGTTGTAATTGAGCTAATTAGGGTGAGCATCTCTATCGACAAGTTTTTTATAAATGAATATGTGTCTTTCTAATTGTTAAATGACTATTATTCTTGATTTTCCATGGTGTTGTAGTTTGATGTCCAATTGTAGCAAGCTACGTTAGTGTGACTTGTTTCCTTGATCATAGACTTTGCCTCAGTGTTATTAACATACAGGCAAAAGAATTGATTACTCTCATTCTGACTTGTAGATTGTTATGTTATTAGGTTAGTTATCTTTTTCTGACTTTCAGTAAATATGTCATGACTAAGCAGTGTTAATTCCAGGTACAACAATCCATTTCAATTGTTCAAAGCAAGATAGTCAAGGTTTATTAATCTGTAAAGGAGTTTTTACATAGAATTCTTTCTATACCTTGTTAGAATAAACTCGTTCATAAGACTCATCAAGAATTATGTTTGTTGCCTGGTCAAAACCTCACTTCTCTGCTCATCTGGTCCTTAGTTAGAATAAGAAAGCAACAATTAAATATTGGGAAAATAAACCATGTACATATAAGACTAGTACTATGTAATAAAATTATTTGGAAAGTGTGATCCCATAGATATTTGCTAGCTAATGCATTAAATACCATTCTAACCACTGAAAGCATGATGTCATCAAATTTTCAGTCTTTGGAAAGTCTTCATCATGGTTCCAGCTATGATGCCACAGGAATCAAGGTTGTACTTATTCACATAGTCATCAAAATACAAGGAAAAATCAGTTAACATTTTTAGCCCAAAACACTCAAGGGAGTGCACTTATCTTGAGCTCCTCGTGAACCCTTCTTTTGGCTTGATCACGACCATCTTTGGCCAGCATTCTAAAGACTTCCTTCGTTATTGTTCTCACCTTTCCAAGCCAGGTTCACACACAAGGCAGTCTTCCATAGGGTGACCACTTTCATGACTTTAACTTACACTCGACTCTCTTGTTTTGAGTCTAAAACTCATAAAACTTTGAAAAAGTAAAATTTCTGGGCTTTAAATTAGCATATAACAAGTAACGAAGCCTTAAAGTCATTAACACAGAATACAAAAATTTAGGATAAAATTAGCAACTTTTTCAATTCATTTAAAGACTATGAGTTGCACCTGAAGCTCTTTGGTACGCCAAACTGAAAACAATTTGAAAAGTTAGTCAAGGATAGACTTCACAACATTAAAAATAGAGTGTGAGATGAGTAGAATGAGAAGAAACCGTGAGTATAAGGGTACAAACAAGATTTAAGAGTTTTAAGAAAATAGTGAGAATTCTCATTTCCTACCTATGCTTGTGTAAGTGAGATGGTTTGTAAATTGTTAGTGGTCTGGTTCAGAGAATGGGTTTAGGAAATGTTGTACTTATGTTTTTGTATTGTGATACTTGTTCAAATAATAGGTCATGTTGTAACTTAAAAATTGAATCACTGGATTTACTTGAGATTAAGTAAATAAAGGGGATGTGTTCTCATTTGCTGTCTTGTAAATGAGGTTAACAATTGATTTGGATATCAAGCTTTATGTGAAAAAAAATATTTTCAGCAAGCAAATAGTAGATGTTTCAGGTTTAATTAGAGAATGCATAATTAGTTTTGGTTGTGTTGTTGATTTTATAAGTTATTAATTGCTGGTTCTTTCTTTTCATGTGCTTCTATTCGTAAACACATCCTTGTTTTTAACTTGATCATAGCACTTCATGTTAAGCTTTTGGTTGCTAGGTCTCCATGTTGTCCTCTTGTTAATGTCCGTTACTAATTTTTCTTTTATTCTTGGCTATAGAATGCTACTGTTTTGGAAGTCTTAATACTGCTATTTTTTAGTTTTCAGTTGGTATCAATCTTGTTTGAATAGGTAAATATTGTTATACTCCTCTTTATTTTTTCTCCTATATTTGCCTGAATTAATGCCTAATAGAATCATGTGTATTCTTAGTGTAGTGTCACAAATAAAACTTGGGTCTTGATCCAACCAAAGGTGAAGGGTCAGAGTTCTATTTTAAAGACGGTATATATTCTCAACACTTGCTATTTGCAAATGATAAAGCTTAATATCATATTCTAATTTATACATAAAGAAATATATATATATATATATATATATATATATCATTTCGATGAATATTTGGTTATTTGTTGATTAAATGAGATGTTTACTTGTTAAGTGAGCTGCTCATTGTTTAAATGGACTGAGTTGTTTTTTAAGTCATGAAAATTGAAAAATCATAAAGACAATAAAAAATGTAGGCAATAGTTTAGAGTAAATTTGACTTATGTTAAGAATTTTTCCTTAATCCATTTGAGCTGTTTGAAAATGACTCATATTAACTCCAATGGTATAAGCTGCAAAAAAATTTACCCAAAATTATGGACGGGCGTGAATCAAACATTTTCATATAAATTTTGCAGAATGTTGTACTCTCTGAATATTCCTGTAATCATTTTATGAACAGAATTCTTTGTATTTATTTTGGATTGGACTGGTTCAAAGTCACTTTCCACTTAAGTGAATGAGCGGCTTTAATTAATTTGCAAATGACTGAAGATGAAATGTTCGTGGATGTATTTGGACTTGAACATCATGGTCGAAGTAGAGGCTCTGGGGTGATGTGACTCCTTCGAATTAAAATAAGAATATTGAAGTCTCATAGGACCAACGTATTAGCAATAGATCTTGGTCAAAAGGCCAAGAAAGCTATATCACCAACAAATTTAATTGTGAAATTAAAGATCAGCATATTCACAAGATTGTTTTGTGCAGCTAGGCTAGCAAGTAACAGATCGATACCATTACCATTTTCTTTACGATATCCCCGTCCAAATAAAGATTGAATTTCAAAACAACCAAAAGTTATTTTTAAAAGGACACAGAAGTTATCTATTATAGTTTGATAACCAAAGTTATTTATTTATTATATAAGAAAGCTGTTACAATAAAACTTATACATATGAGCTGCTATAATGAGCTCAAATTATTAACGAAACGATACAACACACAGCCCACTGTAGCCCGAACGTTGACCATATGTCAAAACCTCAGGCGCCACAATCTACGTCCTCAGCCTTCAAAGTATATATATAAGCTGCAGATAATAAATTTTTGACGATGCAGATAATAAATTAGAACAAAAGCAATGAGCATAGGACACTTTATAGGTAGCACCCAAATTTGATAATTATACTAAAAGTTTTGTTAATATGTTACTTAAAAGACAAATGTTAATAAAAATAACATCTATTATTCTCTTTCAAATTTTTTTTTTTCTTAAAATATTAAATATTTTATTTTTTATTTTTTAATTTATTAGGACGTATCCTCAAAACATAAGTTAACAAAATCTTTATACTATTTCAAATATATATATATATATATATATAGAAGATATGGTTCTGATATTTTTTTAATTAAAATACGTTAAATTTTATTTAATTTATTTACATAATTATTTTATATGTCACAAAAATATTATAATTATATATAATATAATTTATTTATTTTTTTAGATGAATATATGATATAAATATAATTTGTATATTTTATAAAATATTTTCCTTGAAGATAGGTACCTGCGTGTATACTACTAGTGAATAGTAGTGTTAGGAGGGTCAACCTCAACGTAATAATGGCAACGTTGGGGAATGGTGATTGCAACTTCGGGGTTGATGCCTAGGTCCTTGAACGCGTCGGAAGAGAAGATAGCACGCAGGCAAGGGATGGTGACCTTTTCCAGCGCTTTGCAGCACTTTGGAGAAACTGGAGCACTCTCGTCTCGCGCAGGTTTTTCACAGTGACGCAGCTTATGCGTCAACATTCTATCTGTGCTAAACTTCCCGCATGCACCATCTTTCTCGCCTTCATGATCGGATTCAGCAACAGCAACAGCCACAGTGATCATCAAAAGCAGCAGGAACCCAATGAACTTGTTCATGGTGGCTTCCATTTCCTTTATTAGCTAGCTTCAAGGCTTCAAGCTAATTAAGCAGGTAATTAAGTCATAAACGCTGCTTAGTGTTAAGCTCTATATATAACAAATAAACAAGCAACGTGTTCTGCAATGTTGACAAAACTTTGTTCTAAAGCATCTGGTTTAGAATCCACAATTTCTTGGGAGAGGGGCTATTGCTGTAGCTGCCCTTGCCCGCAGATTCTTACTTTTCTCCATGTTTTAAAAAATTAGGCCGGCTAAAGAAGCACCATGGAACATCTTGAATTAGTAAGCAGGGAATCTTCGTTGATAGTAGGTATAGGTTATTCGGAAGTGGAAATGAGAACAGCTAGCCTGAGTTGCAGCACATCATGGAGGCTTAATTTCTCTCATAAAGAACAGAATAACAAATACTGTTGGAACTTTGGTATTTTGCAGCACATCATGTTGGAATTAGACGCTCTACGGTTTATGAATAAGATAAATGTAGTTTCCATATTGTTCACGTTGATTATCCTAGAAGTCACATTAATTAGTGATAAAGAATAAAAGTACCAGCTGTCATCTAATCTAGTTAACATTTTATATTCTTTAAAGGAAATTGTATATATTTTTTTAGTGAAGAAATTGTTAAATTAATTACTTGAGATATCCAAGATCTGAAATCTTTTTTTTTATTATTTACAAATCTACACAAATAAATAAGAGTCTTTTAAATTAAATTTATCTCTAAAGTGAGCAAATAGAGATGTATTTATCATAAGAAATGATTTATCCTCTTACCTCATCCTCTTACTAATCTTCTTAATTACTAAATGAAGAAAATATTGAATATTTTTTATATTCCCAAGACATTTGATACATTTACTTTATATTTAATACTTTCTTCATTTAGTATTAAGATGATTGGATAAGAGGATATAACATTACTCTTAAATTTTAGTGAGTTAAAATCATAATATATTTTAGATTAGATTAATGGTGAATAAATTTTTTCTTTCTCAGTTTAGAAACAATCTAACTTTAAAAGAACTTTTGTAACTGTAGGATTATCCAAATGGGTGTAAGAGCTCATTAAGATTGTCAATTTTGTTACTGGTGTATTTGATGAATTTTAAGCTAGAAGATTATTCTTAAACTTTAAGTTTCTTTTCCTAGGTTGCTGCTTTCAAGGACCGTGATCATTGGAGAGAGACTCTTAAACTGTATTTGATGACTTTTAAGTTAGAAGAATATTTTTACTCTCAAGTGGAAGATCATGCCCTTAGCACAGTTCCTTTCTACTACATTGTGCTCTAAAGAGAAATGTTGCCAAATCTTTGAATAGTTTGACATTGAAGGGGCTGAAGATTGTAACTTTTTAGATTTTGCAGCATTTTGAATGGGAAGTCCCTAATTGTTTGCAACATTTGGCGCAGAATACTGCAACTATTTAGATCAGGGCTTGATAGTGTAAAGAATTAGGACTTGATAAGATTGAAAGGCTTGTTTCTATTCAATAAACAGACTCCTTACAATGTAATGTCTGCATCATTTGTACAAACTGGTGACTTTGCTTTAGATGATAGCAAATATGTTTATTGAAATTGAAAATCTTGCCTATTTATATTTATTTCTTGGACATCCATAAGAAAATTAAGAAAATAAAAGGATGATGCATTTTCTTCAAGTTATATAAAACAATTTAAATTTTATTAAAAAAATCAGAAGCCATTTCCTTAACTCAACTAATATAGAATAGAATATAAAATCTTATCATGGGAGTAATAAAATCTTATATTGAGAGTAATAAATCACAAAAAAGTGGTGTTCTAGACCATAACCTAGGTTCATAACCCGTTGGTCAACCCGACACGCAGTACTCTGGAATCTAACATCAATGCCGTCAGCAGAAGTACGCTTATCATGAGACCCAATAATATATGTCGGACCCCAACACAGGATATAGTAACAACTTTATCGTGAGATTTGCGTAATAGATAATTCTTTATGATATTTATTATTGTCAATTATAATCTTACGAAATGTTAACACCATAACTATCATACCAGTATTATGATAATATAGAGATCCTCTGCAACTAAATAAGGAACATATCTCTTCCTGTTATTATTACAGGAACGTATCTCTCCATTATGAGAACGTATCTATTCAACCTCTATAAATACCAGGCTAAGTAACCTTAAACAAGTATCAGCAAATTATCACTCCTAGTTAACCCTACTTGTGCACAGCTTGACTTAAATGTTGGAGTCCCTTTGCAGGTACCAACCCCCATTGTTTCAACACGCTCTGCTGCAGCTGCTGCGCAAGGAGGAAACCACAATGACGTTCCTATCTCGGGTACACCTCTGAATCCACTTCAGAACATTGGCATTGTTAGTGAGAAACGTTAAACTTCTATTCTCACCTAACCATGGTGAACACGAGACAGAACTCAAGAAGAAACGTTGTACAAACCTCTGCAAACCAAAGGCATGAACCAATGGTGTTGCATCCTCCCCATCCTATTCCACGACCTACTGTTGAGGCCTCCGTTGCGAGAAACCAGGCACTCAACACAGAACATCCACGTGATAAGCATAAAACCTCGCTTTCTGACGAAAGTCCCCACCCATCGCGCATGGTTTCTTTAAGAGATAAACTTGGAATCTCCATGCAAGGAGTCAACCCTAACGTTCAGGGACACAAAGTCCCAGTGCATTAGCACTTAGGAACCCCAAACAATGAAGCTGATGATTGTGCGTCTCACCTAGAATGCACGAATCAATCCTATGTATCCAAACACTAGTTCAAAGATATGTTGCAACAACATATGACCATGTTAGATGAACAATACCGCATGCTAAGGAATATGCAGCAGGCTGTTCATGAAGAACAGTTTGGACAACAACGTCAGACCAAAAGACAAAATGCGAGCAATAACCAGAGGGAAGTACGTGTCGGTGCCACAATGTCAAACGTTGCCAATAACAACCTAGATCGTGGCATTTAAGAACAACCCTTTGTGTTCAACTTTTGGAGTATTGAGTCTCGAGAAACTTCAAATTCCTAGCGAATGTGGAGCTTTATGATGAGACTGCGGACCCCCAGGAACACATAGACGCTTATGAACAGTCTATGTGCTTTCACGGGAGACCTATATAGTTGTTATGTCATGCCTTCCTCCTTTCCTTGAAAAAGAGAGCCTTCAAGTAATTTGTGACTTTGCAACGAGGGTCTATCATTGACTGGTCAGACCTTAAACAACGTTTCTTGCTTCAGTATACAATTAGCAAGAAACAACTCAAGTCCATTGAGTCTTTGTCAAAGGTTTAACAAGGGCGTGATGAACTTTTCCACGACGGCGTTAGACGATTCATAGTGGCATGCACTAACGTGGAAAACTTCAATGACACAATAACCCTTCATTATGCCAGGAATGGTCTCCGAGTCGATTCTGAGTTCTTTGCGTCTCCGACAAAGAAAAAGCCAAAGAACTTGTAGGAATTTCAGAAGCAATCTCAAAATTATGTGAGCCTCGAGAAAGCAATGGAAGACCAAAGGAGATAAGACAAAGGTGAGTCCTCTCACCAGAAATCTAACCACAATTCCTCACGGTCCCAGTGTTCCAAAGGTAATCCACCCCAGGGGAAATACTCTGATTATACTCCTCTGAACACCCCGTGAGAAATAATCTTGAGGGAAGTGTTGCAGACCGAGTTTTAGGAAATCAAGAAGTCACCCTCTATAAAGAAGCACAAGTAGAAAGATTAGTCTAAATATTTCACACGGCACAAAAGCTATAGTCATGAAACTGAGGACTGTTATCAGTTCCATGACATGATTGAGTTCTTAATTAGGGCAGGATGTTTAAAACAATATATCGCCCAAGTCCAAAATAACAAACATCGTCGAAGGAAAAGGGAGGAAAGATGCAACCCTCATCGAAGCCCATCTCCACACCACAAGAGAAGATCCTAGACTTCATCTAGCCGTGATACAAATTATCGGCAGGGTAGGAACAAGGACGCTCCACCCAATGATATTGACGTCCACCGTTCTAAGCCAAACAGAACCATCAACACAATTACTGGTGGATTCGCTAGAGATGGTTCTTCTAATGGCGTTTGGAAGAAAGCCTTTAGAATGGTGGTATTCAGTGTCTCCCACTCTGAGTCTAGATCACGAATTACAAAAAAGAAAACACCTTCTATCATTTTTTCAGAAGAGAACTACGGCGGGATTATCCCAGATCCCGATGACGCACTAGTCATCTCGGGAACAATCTCCAATGTTGAAGTATGACATATTTTTATGGATAAAGTAAGTTCAGCATACATCATGTTCATGGACCTCTACCAGAAGCTGGAACTTCCATGTTCAGAGCTAACTCCCTATGATGAGGAACTTACATGGTTCACTTGTGAGAAGAACATCGTAGCAGGCTACTATGAGACCCACTTGACCCTAGGGTCCTCTAAACTTTTCAAGACAATCAACGTAAGGTTTCTGGTCGTGTATTGCCCTTCGGCCTATAACATCATTTTGGGTTGCCCTACTTTAAACGTACTCAGTACCATGTCGTCCACCATTCAATTAGTGATGAAATTTCTTAATAAGAACAACTAAGTTATCACTATAAAAGGCAACTAAGTTACAACTCAGAAATGCTATAATGAGAGCTTAAGAATTTGCAGGGTTCCCAGAAAAACAAAAGTTGCCACCTCTAGCCCAGTCTTTGATTAAGTTAATATCCTCATGACCGAGCTAGATGTTTGGGAGGAAATCCGGGGTACCAGACCCCATCTGGAAGGCGAATTATTGCCTCTCCAACTTGGTGCCAAATCATATCAAGTTACCAAGATTGGAGCACACCTAGAAGAAGAAGAAAAATGCCAGCTAGTTGAGCTCTTGCTTAAGAATAAAGATCTTTTTACTTGGACATCATCCGATATGCTTGGACTTGACTTCGCCTTCATCTATCATCACTTGTCCAACAAGGAAGATGCAAGGCCTATCGCCCAGAAGAAAATAAAAGTTAGTCCTAAAAGATAGCAAGTTATCGAAGAACAAGTGAAGGAGTTACTCAGTGATAACTTTATCAAGGAGATTCCTTATACCACGTGGTTGTCCAACATGGTCTTGGTGAAGAAGTCCAATGGGAAGTGGAGAATATGTGTGGATTACACGGACCTGAATAAAGCTTACCCAAAAGATCTGTACCAACTTTTCGATGTGGATAAACTAGTGGATAGCTCCTCAAGCTTCCAATTACTGTCGTTCATGGATGTTTACTCTAGGTAGAACCAAATTCTAATGTACCCCAATGACAAAGAGAAGACTGCCTTCATCACTGACAAGGCGAGGTACTGTTATAGGGTTATGCCCCTTGGTTTGAAAAATACAGAAGTCACTTATCAGAGAATGATGAACAGGGTCTTTGAAGACCAAGTGGGGAAGATGCTAGAGGTCTATATTGATGATATCATAGTGAAAATCCCAAAAGGCATATCACATATGGAGGAACTTGAGGAAGTGTTCGCACTACTCCAAAAGTACAATATGAGACTTAACCCGAAAAATTGTGCATTCAGAGTCTAGGCAGGCAAGTTCTTCGGTTTCATGCTGACTCATCGCAAAATTGAGGCTAATCTTGATAAATGCCAAGCAGTGCTCAACATGTGAAGCCCTTAAAATTTTAAAGAAGTGCAACAACTTACTGGCTGAATTGCAGCCTTCACATGATTCTTTGCAAAAACTGCTCATAAATCCCTTCCTTTGTTCAAACTACTCAAGAAAAGAAAGGATTTTTATCATTATGTTTTGATGATTAACAAAAACTATATTGAAAATGTGATGTTTAAGCTCTATTACTTCTAAAGTAATTTAACTTGGTCTTGTGAGTTTCTGTATTTAGTTGTGATATGCAGATCTTTAGACTGAAATAAGAAAGATAAGGACAAGGTTGGATGACCGCCCTTTTTGGATTTAAAGCTTGGGAATCAACTCAAGAAAAATTGCCTAGGAAGACCAACACATGTCTCAAGTCTAATGGATGATAATTAACTTATAAAGAATTCAAGATCTCACTAAGACAACAATAGAAGGCTCGAAGTCTCTAAAGAGGAAGATCTTCTCGTGAAGGTGTCATATTCAAAGCTTCAAAGTTGAAGGAATCTACTAGAGAAGTCTTAAAAATGGTTGACAAGAGTTGAAGACTTGAGCTATGTCAAAGTTATATGCTATAAGACAAATTGTACCAAATGAGCTGAGTTAGCAAAAGAGACGTTATAACAACTAGTTTGTGACCAGAATGTAAAAACCAGCCTAGAACTCCAAAGGCTATATAAGGGCTTATGATTGAAGATTCAAACAGCTGGACAAGTTGAAAGTGAATATAACAGTGAAAATGTATTCTGAACTCTTCTCATCTATTACTCTTGCTCCCTACCAATTCTACATTAGCTAAATTCTTGTTGTAGGTGTTACATTGGCTTTGAATACTGTGTTTAAGCACTCTTTGAGTAACTGTGAGAGCTACCGACTCATAAACACTTTCCAAAACAGTTTGGGTTTGAGATAGTAAGCTAGAAGGTTGTTCTAGCCATTGTGAGTGTAGTTGGGAGCGACTATAATCAAATACTACTCAGTTGACACCTGAGGAGGCTATGGTTAAAAGAATACATATGTATTGAAGCTTGAAGAGGCTTGGTTGACAAAGAATACTTGTTTTTAGTAGAGAAGATCCTAGTGAGGAGTTTGGGACTAGACATTGTCCACGTAGTATAGGATGCACCAGTATAAATTTGTTGTGTTGAGCTTTCATCTACCTTATCTCTTTTATTTCCAGTGTGTTTAAACAAGTTTCACTAATGTCAACAGTTTTAAATCAGTTTTTTCAAGTTTAAAGTCAAACAAGTATTTTGAAACTAAATGTTTAGATATAACGACTTCTGTTATTTAAATCTGATAAAATATAGTTGTTTGATTAAAAAACAAGTTTATGAGTGCTTAAAGTAGTTTAAAAGAATACCCACTGGTTAGTTTTAAGTTTTAATAAAGTTGATATAAATAATAGTGTTGAGCAGAGTAATTCTAACTAACAATTTGTGTTTAGTTTAGACTCATCTCATCTCCAAGTTATAACACTTGAGAAAGGTTTGAAAAGAGTGTTTGTGGTTGCAAAAACTTTTAAAGACTGAAGAGCACAATTCAACCTCCTTTCTTGTGCCATTTGCCAACTTCAATACATTTTGCAGAATGCAGCCCACTTTCAAGCAAAATTTGTCATGTTTCTAAATTTGTAAAAATTATAAGATTTTAGGCTTAGGTAATCGTTTTTCTTAGCTATTCAGCAAAATAAGTGGCATCTCATTTGAGTCTCTACAGCCTAAGATATGCACATAAACATACATGATGCCGAAGAAAGATAAAACACAATGTTCAGTCCGTATATTTGCATTCATCCATGGTCCATTCTTAATTACACAATCTTGCATTATTGAGCATATTTTCTCAATCTTTGTCACACTGGTTTGCATATTTACACCACAAAGTGAGCTCAAAACATACTAGTTTATAGTTCACACAAAACAAACATCACTAACAAATTGTCGTTGAACTCTAAATTTTGGTTCATGTGCAGCAGCTCCTTGGTGATTATTCTAGATATAACCACAAAGGTATATAATGCCAATGTTCATTCTTCACAATTCAACATAAAACATCATACTAACATTATATGCTCATAAGCTTTTATTTGGAACATCAGTATGTACCATCAAAATTCACATAGAACTACATATGTTATAATGTACTTCTTCAAGCACTAGTCATGCAAGTGTCTCGGTAATCATACACCATTTGTTCCATTCAGAAGCCAACACATGAAACTTTTACTCATAAAAATTCATTATTTCAACTCCTCAGTCAGTACTAGTTTTCTTTCAAAATCAAGTCTATTCTTGTATAATCTTGTTTGATTAACGTGCCTTTGAATCATTTAAACGTTAACAAAAGTTAGATAGTGCAACATCCTAGTTTGGATTCATATGAAGTCCTTATTAGTTCTTTTCTTCCAATTATTCCTCTACTTTGATCTTAAAAATAGATGTTTTATTCTATATCTCTGTTGAATACTTCCATCTTTGAGCTGCTATAGTGTAACTAAGATTCTTCTTATTGTGTCATTGCATATTAATTTGACTTAGACATGATTATTACAAACTATATCTTTTATTATATATTATTCATAAAAAAATTCGTATGTAATTATCAAATATATACGACATCTGTATATTCAGGCAACCAGACACTTGGAACAGAGCAGGGTAGGTGGCAAGCTAAATTTCCCAAGTTGCAATTGAGCTAATTAGGGTGAGCATCTCTATCTACAAGCTTTTTATGAATGAATATATGTCTATCTAATTGTTAAATGGCTATTATTCTTGATTTTACATGGTGTTGTAGTTTGATGGCCAATTGTAGCAAGTTACGTTAGTGTGACTTAGTTCCTTGATCATAGACTTTGCCTTAGTGTTATTAACATACATGCAAAAGAATTGGTTACTGTCATTCTGACTTGTAGATTGTTGTGTTATAAGGTTAGTTTTCTTTTTTCTTCTATAGACGCACTCAACTGGTACCTATGACGTGAAAACATATTTAAACCTTAATCTTTTAATTGATACTAATCGTGGAAACTAACGTAACCATTGTTTATATAGAAAATTTTGGATTATTGCAGCTTTTGGGATTCTTGGACTCTACTTACCACGTAGTGCAACTTAGCATTTTGTAGTTTATATAGAAGGATTATTTTGAAGCTAATCAACTGACAGTATTATATTGGCGTTATGACAAAAGTTAATGACAAAAATTATTTTAAAAACTTTTATAAGTGAGAATTGGCTTAAAAAAATTATAAAGACAATAAAAAATGTAGACAATAGTATAGAGTAAGAAATCTGACTTATGCTAAGAATTTTTCCTTAATCCATTTGAGTTGTTTGAAAATCACTCATATTAACTCCAATGATATAAGCTGCAAAAGAATTTACCCAAAATTATGGATGGGCATGAATCAATCATTTTCATATAAATTTTGCTGAAATGTTGTACTCTGGCTATTCCTGTAATCATTTTATGAACAGATTTCTTTGTATTTATTTTTCGATTGGACTGGTTCAAAGTCACTTTTCACTTAAGTGAATGAGCGGCCTTAATTAATTTGGAAATGACTGAAGATGAAATGTTTGTGGATGTATTTGGCCTTGAACATCATGGTCGAGTTAGAGGCTCAGGAGTGATGTGACTCCTTCGGAGTTAAAACGATTAAGTTTTAAAATAATAATATTGAAGTCTCATAGGACCAACGTATTTGCAATTGATCTTGGTTAAAAGGCCAAGTGTTCTGGTGTAGAACTGGAAGGTGTCAGAGAAGACACGTATACGGTAGTTTCCTCCTCCTTGTGCGGCTGTCACCTCCAAGAGTTTTGAACAGGAGGGTTGGGTACCTGCAATGAACTCCAACGCTCAAGTCAGATTGGGCACAATGAAGGCATACATTGTAGGAATTCAGGGTTACCTCATAGAGAGTGTTTTGTGATACTTATTGTGCATGTGTATAGTCCTTGAGCATTTGTCTTAGAGTGCAGGTATCCAGAGATCGTGGCCTAACGGGGAAGAGTGTGCCTCTCCTCTACGATCGTTTAGGCAGAGACCTAACAGAAGGTGCCTTCCTCCCACGATCACTGGGCAGATTCCTGGAATTGCAAGCCTGTCAGATTAGTGGTCAGGGTGCCTTCCTCCCATGATCACTGGGCAGATTCCTAGAATTACGAGCCTGTCACATTAGTGGCCAACCACTCTAGCAGGCGGTCCTGGTCCCCACACTGTAAAGTATTCCATAGGCTATGATTAGACTAGGCGCAAACCTATGAAGTGTCGGTTGGAGAGCACGATTAGTACCCGCGTACGGACTTCCGGCAGAACGGCGTAATCTGGATCCCGATGGAGTATATGTCGGGTTTACCCCTAAGGGAGGTATCCCGGACCATGGTCTAGAATAGTTGCCCCTAGCTTGGCACTTACGTGGAATAGTTAAGTGTCAAGATATTTAGATTGAGGACAGAGATCCATTGTGTTGCGTTGTGGGAGTCCATAGAGGCCGACATTCATTGTCTTGGGAGTACCCCACAGGATTGGCATATACCATCATCCCATTATCCAGGGTATGTCTTGCCCCTATATGTGGATCCTCGGTCCTTTTATCTTTTATCTTTTTTTGTGCTTCGCAGGAATGCAAAGCTTCTTTGGGAAACTTCTGGGCGTTGTAGGAATGTAGAGCTTCTTTGGGAAACTATTTGTTCTGACTTTATTGGGCATTAAAGGATCCATTAATTTTCTAGTATTCCCAATGGCACGCTTCCCCTTTGCCCAATCAAAGTCGAGGAGCATTTAAGGGTAGCTTATCTTACACAACCGGTACATTGCTTTCAGGCCCAATTTGAATGCTTCGCTTCTCCTATAAAGGGAGAGCATTTTCATATGGAATTTGGCCATTCCTTCGTTGCATTCCTCTTTGTTCTGCAACTTCTTCTTCCATGGCTCTCTTTGCTTGTTATTCGTGTTCTGAAAGGGTGTTGCCCCCTGCGAAAGCCATATTCCTTTTTTTTCCTAAAAGCTTGAAGTTGTTTTGGCTATTTCGTGGATTGCCCTTTTAAAGGGCGACTTACTTTCTCAGCGTTATTACAGAGGGCGACTTACTTTTCTAGAGTACCCTAATTGCTTGTTTCATATTTCTCGTCACTGGGGAGGTTCGAGTCGCCTTCTGTGTTTGACATAGTGCTCTAGTGCTGGGGCGTTCATTCTCCTTGCCAGGGTAAGCAGGAGGAACTATTGAAACTACCCCGTGCTTTGAAATACCTTTGGAAGAATCGTGAGACCAGCTAAGACTTTAGTGGAACGATCTCCTCCATGAAAGGTTGTGCCCCGTCCATCGGAAAAGGATGCATCCTGGCCTTTGTTGGTGGAGGCAAGGCAGAAGATTTAGCATCTTGGCTCTTAATGCCTAGTTTTGATGAAGTTCTTCAAAACTCATCTACTTTTTCAAGAGGGAGTCGTCGTGGTGGCAGTGACTCTCCATGCTACGGAGGAAATGTGGATGCAACATGGTTCGGGATGCCAATGATGTTAATGTCGGTTCCTGCCTCTGGGGTCCCTTTCCTTATATGTTCCATGTCTCAATAATTTCTTTTCTCTTTTTTTCTTATATAAGATGATATATGGAATGACAATAAGATTTGTAAATAAAAGCTCTTATCTTTGTATCTTCTTTTCTCCTTTCCTTTATATCTTTTCGTTATCCGAAGTTTTTATGTTTGACCGAGGTGAGTCCAACGCTTACTCCGAGGTGGCACTATTTTTTCTTGTCTATTCGTGATCTTTCATACTTGGCCTGGGTGAGTCCAACGCTTACTCCGGTGTAATGTTATCATGCCCCCAACTTGGCACTTTGGCTTGGATAGGTAAAGGGGCAAGTTCTAAATGCTTAGACTGGGGTATTTGTACCGTGGTCCTACATGAGAGTCCAGACTTAACCTTTGAACACCGTGTGACATTTGGATTACAATTTCAACTGCTCTACACAAACGTCTTGTTAACTACTTTTGTAACTGCGGGGGCCACGTGACGTGTTTTCAGCAGATGGACGTGCCTAGATCCTTGTGTGCCATGATGAGCACATTTTTGGGATTGGGTACTTGAGGACGAAAATGCCCCCTAACTGTTTTGACCTTTATAAATGGGGGTTAAGGGTTCATTATTCACTTTTCTGCCATTTCTAAGTATTCTTCAGAGAGCTTTATGCTGAAAGAAGGTGATTTGTGGAGGCTTCAGGGCATTTTTCCACCTACTTCCTAACAATTTCTTCTCGTTTATTTGAGATAACTTCTTCTCTGACTTCCCTTAGTGTTTTTTCCTTTCCTCATTATCTCATACCTAGCATTGAGTAGTAGGGAAATCATGCATTCCTTTTTCTTTTTCTTGATGGAATGTACTCCTTTGGTGTCTTTGGATTTCTCCTCTTGCCCTGGGAACTCCATCTCTGTCGTGCCGTGTACGGCGGAGGTGTCCTTCTAAAATTTGAATTTTGGAGGGAAAGGAAACTGGTGTACGGGTTCTTTGTGTTCGTGTCTAAATCTTTTGTTTAGATGATTCTGACAACTATTTACCGGCACCTTTTGATGTTCTCAGGTTTGATGGCGAAGGGCAAAGGAAGGGCTCAGACCAGAGTATCTTCTTCTTTTGAACTCACTCTTGCTGAAATTGAACAAATTCAGATCCGTCGTGGTCTGGGGTTAGTATACCCATGGGTAGGGGAGGATGTCTGGAAATATCATTCTAACTTTTCTTCGGAGGCTGTCCTGAAGCAGTTGATGGATTACATTCATCTGACTGACGAGAAGAAAAGGGACAAGGAGTTTGTGGCTGTATGTCTCGACTGGAACGAAAGGGTGTGTTCCAGTCGTGAGACGGGCTCGCATTTCATGTTTATGTATGAGCCCCTTTTTGTGAAGTTAGGACTCTGTCTTTCGTTCTCAGAGTTTCAGATGGCTATTCTCCACACTATTCGAGCAGTTCCATCCCAAATTCACCCCAATGGTTGGGGTTATATCATAGCCTTTAAGAGAATCTATCGGGTGAATGGGCTAACTTGTTCAGCCAATGCATTTTTCTACTTCTACATCCGATTAAATCCCCAGGGTTCATCCAAGCAGAAAAATTGGCTCACCATTCGATCCAGAAACGGTCACAAGTCCTTTGATGTCTTTCAGGATAGCTTCAAAGGATTTAAGACTAGGTTTTTCAAGGTTATGGCGGCCAAGGGATTCCATCCCTTTTTCTTAAATGCTGAGGGTGAACCGAAGTTTTCTTTGTATTGGACATCGGATGCTTGGGACACCCCGGGCGTTCCTTTAGAGAAGGAAAAGGATGAGTTTAACCCAGAAGAGCTTAGGATGGTTGAGTTTATATCCCGATATGCCGAGAACGGGAATATTAACATTAGAGATGTCCTCGAGACCCCTGGTGATGACTTTCTTTTTACTTTGTTAGGTGGGAAGTGGAGTATGTTTTTACCTTATGTGTGCGGTATTATTTTTGTTTGTACTCTTGATTTCTTGCTTTCTGAATGGCTTGCCTCTTTTTGTTTCAGTAAGTGGTATGGCATCCGGGCAATCTGTTGCGGCTTTGCATGCCTACAAGGCAAGGAGAAAATGGGTGGGGTCCTCGAGTGCCCCTCCTGTTGCAGCCCTGGCACCTCATGAGGTCGTCGTTGAAGAAGTTTTTGGGGACCTGGGGTCCATTCAAGATCTTCACTCGAGGAAGAGGAAAGCTGCTGAGGATTCATCGAACCGAGGTAAAAAGGCTGCAACAAATGGGGGTGCAGAGGAGGGTGCCGCTCTCCTGCCCATTATTGCGGGAAGTTCTGACCCTAGACCTTTCATTGATGAATATTTTATGAAAAGTGAGGTGATGGGGCATATATCCTGGCGAGGAATGGTTCAAACATTTACCAAACTCCCAACTTTGGCCTTCTGTGCTGCTGTTGATGTCCGATATATCGATATGACTATCGAAAAACTCGATAGGGAAACATCAGCTAACTTGAAGAAGAAGGACCATGACATTGAGGAGTCTGCTCGGAGACTTAGCGCCGTCTTTAAACTTAATGAAGATGCGCAAGTGTGGATCACTAGTTTAGAGAAGGCATTGGTTGAAGTTGAAGCTGACAAGAAGAGGCTCGAATCAGGCAAAGTTAAGGCCGAGAAGGCTAACGCTGACCTCCACGATGAAGTGGCTCAGTTGAAGAAGGATGTGGACGAGCTGTATGTTATTTCTGAGAAAATCGGAGGGGATCAGTTTTAGAATGCTATAGCCCAGATTCAACACTTTAATTCGGGTATCACCTTCGCCTTGGAAGATCTCAGCACTAAAAAAGTTTTCCATAATGGGGAACTCATCTTGGTGCATGACATTCCTCCAGAAGATTCCGGGGATGCTTCAGGGGCTACTCAGACTCCGAAAACTGGCAGGGTGGAACCCTGATTCCTTTTTCTTTTTGTTTCTTGTTATGTTGTAAAGACAATTGCCCCATTTGGTTAGGGCTTTTAAATTTATGCACCTTTGCTTTGTATTTATCTGCCTACATATTTTATTTTTCATGGTCCATTCTGGGTCCAACACTCATTATGGTGTCTATTGCAACTATGTTGTAGAATTAGGAAATTTTCTTTGCAACTAACATAAGAACCATGGTCTGAGTTCCATAACCGTGATACCGGATAGGTACCATCCTTCTCGAATTAGGTATAAAAAACACCTTAGTCCATTATTCAGTTGCTCATGTTGATGAGCATTTTGGAAATGTGGACTTAGGTAAGAATAAACAATTTTAGTACCTTTTCCATAGTTTATGGTTTTAAACTTATGGAGTTTTGAACTTAGATGTGAGAAATGACGCCTTAACTTAGGATATATCGTCCGAAAGGCTTGGTGCTTTCAAATCCTTTTGCCTTAGGCATGTGTTGTCATTTGAACCTTGGTTGGGGTCCTCTTGCTAACAGTACTGGTTAATTAGGGTCCCACTTTAACTTAGGTATAAGGGTAGACCACGGGTCATTAGATCCGTTGTACCACTAACTTTGAAGTAGGCAATGCTAGGTATCGAGGTCGGGTGTTGACCCCATAGCTTGTTACCTCAATCGGGTATGCTACGCCTCCTGACCTGGGCTTTTGATTTCTTATCAAAAAAGTGGTATCTGAACAACTCTTTTTCATTGAAAAGTGTTGAGGGACGAAGGTCTATACAAAATTAGATGAGGACAGATCAAACATTAGTTTTTACCAAAGCGTTAGGCCGTTATAGGTGTCTAGCTATAGTATTTCTTAAGTTTATCTGCATTCTAATAGTTCTTGATTGTGCTTCCTATTAAAGTTTTTAGAGTGTAGGCTCCTTTGCCGGTGCTGACGACAATGCGGTAAGGGCCTTCCTAGTTAGGAGCTAGCTTCCCTTGGGAGACATTTTTCTCTCCTATGTCTACTCTCCTGAGAACCAAATCTCCTAGCTGGAAACGCCTTGGTACCACCTTTTTATTGTATTTTGTCATTGTCCTTTGTTTGAGGGCGATATCACATATGTGGGTCACGCGTCTCCTTTCTTCCAACAGGTCCAAGTCTTCTTTGATCATTCTGGGGTTATTGTTAGGAGAGAATTGTTGATGACGCTAACTATGTTCTTCTGTCTCTACCGGGATCATTGCTTCACTTTCGTAAGTGAGTTTGAAAGGGGTTTCACCCGTGGTAGAGTGGGGAATAGTCCTGTAGGCCCATAGGACGTGGTCGAGCTGCTCCGCCTAATTTCCCTTTGTTTCATCTAATCTCCTTTTGATTCCCCGTACAATAACCCAGTTGGCGGCTTCTGCTTGTCCGTTTGTCCTGGGATTTTCAACGGCGCTACAGTGATATTTTATTTTTAGTCCGGCCCGTAGCTCTTCAAATCCCTTATCTTTAAACTGGGTTTCATTGTCTGTTACTATAGACTCCGAAATTCCAAACTTGGTGATAATATGACACCAAGTGAATTTCTGGATTCTGGCCGCAGTGATTGTCGTTAAGGGTTCTGCCTCAATCCACTTCGTGAAGTAATCTACCGCTACCACCAAGTATTTTAGCTGTCTTTGGGCTTGGGGGAATAGGCCCAAGATATCCATTCCCCATCTATAGAATGGCCAGGGTACAGACATTATGGATAACTTCTTTGAGGGGGCTTTATACTGGTCCGAATAGCGCTGGCACTTGTCACAAATTTGGACATGTGCATGGGAATCAGCTTCCATTGTTGGCAAATAGTATCTGCTCTTAGTACTTTCAAGGCCAGTTCTTTTCCTCCTAAGTGGTGTCCACAACTTCCTTCACGAACCTCAGCCAAACCGTATTCTGCTTCTTTTAGGGTGAGGCATTTGAGGAGGGGAGAAGAGAAACCACATCAGTACAATCGACCGTTGTATATGGTGTACCTTACTGATAATTTGATTAGCTTTGAAGCTTTTTTAGGATCTGGCGGGATGACTCCGGACTGCAAGTATCCCATGATGGGGTGATCCAAGACGTCTCTTCCTCTTTTACCTGAAAGACGATGTTGTCCGTGATGGAGGGTTGAGGAAGAGTTTGTTGGATCACTGATCGGTTATTGCCAAGGCTTTTGGTGCTGGCGAGTTTAGACAAGAGGTTAACTCTGGAGTTTTGCTCCCTTGGAATGTGCACAATCTTTGTATCTTCGAAGCCTTTGAGGAGTTCTTGGACTTTAACTAAGTATCTTTGCAAAAGAGGCTTTTTAGCTTGGTATTCACCTCGAATTTAGGACATTGCTAACTGTGAATCGCTGCAAAGCATGATCCTAGTTGCCCCCATGTCTTTTGCCATGGATATTCCAGCAATGCATGCTTCGTACTCAGCTTAGTTATTCAAGGTAGGGAACTCGAACTTCATGGAATGCTCTAGTGTCAATCCTTCTAAATTTTCTAGAATTACTCTAGTTCCACTTCCCTTGGGGTTGGAGGATCCGTCAACGAAGATGGTCCAAGAGATTTTCTTTGGGTTCCTTGGGTCAGAAGTAAGTTCTACCAAGAAATCGGACAACACCTAATCTTTTATTACGAGTCATGGTTCGTAGGTGATTCCGAACTCAGAAAGTTCGATTGACCAGACAATTATTCTTCTTGCCAAATCTAGTTTGTGCAACACTTGGCGGATAGGTTGGTCAATCCTTACTACCATGAGGTGACACTGGAAGTACTGTCACAGTCTTCTTGCCGTGGTGATCAGGGCAAAAGCAACCTTCTCAACTTTTTGATATCAGAGTTCTGGTCCTTGAAGGACTTTACTCACGAAGTATACTGGTTTTTGACTGTCGTCCGTCTCCTGAATTAATACTGAGCTTATAGCCTCTTCGTGGATTGAGAGATACAGGAAAAGCGTTTCTCCATTGTTTGGTCTGGATAGGATAGAGGGGAGGATAGAATTTTTTTCAGGGACGAAAAGGCGTCCTCACATTCCGGGGTCCATTCAAAACTTCTGCCTTTTTTGAGTAATTTGAAAAGGGGAAGAGACTTATGAGCTGCTTTAGAGAGAAAATGCGTGAGGGTTGTTATCCTCCCTATTAATTGTTGCACTTCCTTGACACATCGGGGACTCCTCATGTCAAGGACAGCCTGACACTTGTCAGGGTTGGCTTCAATTTTGTGATGGGTTAGCATGAATCCTAGAAATTTGTCGGTGTGGACTCCAAAGGCGTATTTCTTTGGATTTAGTATCATGTTGTGTTTCTAGACTTGTGCGAACACTTCTTCAAGGTCTGTTGTGTGGGATTCGCCCTGTGAGGTTTTCACTATCTTGTCATTGACGTAGACTTTTAGCATCTTCCCCACTTGGTTCCTGAAAACCTTGCTCATCATTCTTTGGTAGGTGACTCCTGCATTTTTCAGTCCGAAAGGTAAGACCCTATAGTAGTAGCTCACCCTTTCAGTGATGAAGGTGATTTTTTCTTCATCTCTGGGATACATCGGAATCTGATTGTACCCGGAGTAGGCATGCATGAATGATAGCCACCTGAAGCCTGAAGAGTTGTCAACTAGTTGATCTACATTGGGAAATGGATATGGATCCTTTGGGCAGGCTTTGTTCAAATCTGTGTAAACCACACACATTCTCCACTTCCTATTAGGTTTTTTCACTAGGACCACATTGGACAACCACGTGGTATAAGCAATCTCCCTAATGAATTCGCAACTTAGCAATTCTTTTACCTGCTCCTCGATGACATATTGCCTTTCAGGGCCGACCTTCTTCTTTTTCTGGGCAACTGACTTCATATCCTTGTTAATGGACAGATGGTGGCAGACGAAGGAAAAGTCGAGTCCGGGCATGTCGGACAACATTCAGGCGAATAGGTCTTTATTTTTCAATAATAGCTTAACTAACTATTATTTTTCGTCATCTCTTAACTGGGCTCCGATCTTGGTAATCTGGTATAGCCTGTCTCTAAGTTAGAGAGGTTGTAGCTCACCCTCTGGCTATGGTCTGATGTCGCAAAGTTCTTCTCTAGCATTCAACTTAGTCATCAGTATGTTGACCTGATCCAGGGCTGGGCCAGTTTTGACAAACCTTCCTTTCTCCAAGGCTCTGCAGATTTTCAAACTTTCGTTGTAGCATTTCCTGGCGGCAACTTGGTCACCCTTGATAGTGACCACCTCATTGTGCTTACTAGGGAATTTCATGACGAGGTAGGTGGTGGATACCATGGCGCCAAGGGCATTTAAGGAGGGACGACCGAGGATGATATTGTAAGCCGAAGGGCAGTCTACGACTAAGAACTCTACCTTAACTATTCTGAAAAGCTTGAAGGAACCTAAGGTCAAATGGGTTTCGTAGTACCCCACCGGGGTGATCTTCTCACCCGTGAACCCTGTGAACTCCCCTTCATGAGGGGTCAAATCTGATCGCGAGAGTTCCAGCTTCTGGTAGAGGTCCAAGAACATAATGTCTGCCGAGCTTCCTTGATCCACGAACATTCAGCGGACTTCGGCATTATAAATGACCCTAAAAATGACGAGGGGATCATCATGATCCAGGATGATTCCGCCGTAGTCTTCGTCCAAAAATGTGATGTATGGCGTCTTTCTTCCCACTGTGTTGGGCTTGGACTCTGAGTGAGAGACACTAAACACTGTTATTCTTAATGCTTTCTTTCAGGCTCCGTTTGATGGCCCTCCTCTAGTGAATCCTCCCGCAATGGTCTTGATCATCCTGTTTGGTTTGAGGTGACGATCGTCATTGTTGTTAGGTGAAGTGTCCATGTTTCTTCCCTGTCGGTCATTGTTGTTCCGGTGGGGTGGTGTCCGGGATCTTCTCCTCGAACTTTGGTTTCTCTCTCTCTGAGGAGGAGATAGACTTTGTCCTTTGTCCTCTCTGCGCCTATCGCGATGCTCATCATTTTGGGTGCGGAGGACATATTACTGCAATTGTCCGACCTTGATTAGGAACTCAATGGCATCGCACAGTTGGTAGCAGCCTTTTGTGTCGTGGTCGTAACCTTTATACCACGCGCAATGTTTGGAGTGGTCTTTCTACTTGTGCTTGTTAATGGGAGGTGGTCTTCTGATATTTTGAAACTCGGTCTGCATCACCTCCCTCAAGATTATTTCTTGAGGGATGTTTAGGGCGGTATACTCAGAAAACCTTCGCCGAGGTAGGTTGCCTTTAGGACGTCGGGACCGTGAGGAATCGTGATTGGGTTTTTGATGAGTGAGCTCATCTTTATCCCATCTCCTCTGGTCTTCTGTTGCTTCTTCCAGGTTGATGTACTTTTAGGACCGTCTCTGGAATTCACCCAAGTTTTCAAGCTTCTTCTTTATGAGGGACGCAAAGAATTCAGACCTCACACGAAGACCATTCCTGGCATAGTGAAGGACAATTTTATCATCAATGCTTTCCACGTTGGTACATGCTGCCATAAACCATCTTACGTAATCACGAAGGGGCTCGTCTTGCCCCTGCCGAATCTTGGCTAGGGATTCGATGGACTTGGGCTGCTCCTTACTAGTAGTGTATTGGAGCAGGAACCGTTGTTTTAGGTCTGACCAATCTACGACAGATTTACGTGGTAGTCCAGACAACCATTTAAGGGCTCCTATTTTTAGGGAGAGAGGGAAGGCACGGCATAACAGTTCCATGGAACCGCCATGAAAGCACATAGATTGCTCAAAGGCACTTACGTGCTCTTGGGGGTCCATGGTTCCATCTTAAATTTCCAAGTTGGCAGGAAACTTGAAGTTCCTTGGGACCCGGTACTCCATTAGTTTATCAGAGAAAGGGTGTTCATAGATACCCCAGTTTGAGTTGTGATTTTCGACGTTAGATACTGTGGCTTCAACGTGACCCCTCTTTTGATTATTCTCTTCATTACGTCCTCCACTAGTATAGTTTGATCTGGGCTGGTTACCATGCATGGCCCTCTGCATGTCTTCCAATCTCTGAAACTGCTCATTCAGTATGGTCATGTGTTGTTGTAGCATGTCCTGGAATTGACGTTGGGACATGTGGGACTGGCTCCCATGCTAAGAGTGGGATGCTCGGTTGCCGTCATCCCCATTTGGTATTCCTAAGCGCTGACGCACTGGGTCTCTGTGTTTTTGGGTGTTGGGATTCCCTCCTTGACCTTGGATTCCAAGTCTATCCCTCGCTGAGATCCTACGTGAGGGGTTGGGATTCTCATCTAAAATCGAGGTGAAATGCCCCTCACGTTGGTACTCTATGTTGGGTGCCTGGTTTCTCACAGTGAAGGTTCCAACAGTGGGTGTTGGGATAGAGTGGCGAAGGTGTTGCATAGCAAAACCCTGTTTATGGTTAGCAGAAGTTTACGCCATGTCCCTCCTTGAGTTTTGTCTCGTATTCACCATGACTAGGTGGGATAAGAAGTTTACACTACCCCATAGTGGGTGCCAATGTTCTGATGTAGAACCGGAAGGTTCCTGAGAAGACACGTATATGGTGGCTTCCTCCTCCTTGTGCGGTTGTCACCTCTAAGAGTCTTGAACAGGGGAATTGGGTACCTGCAAAAGACTCCAACGCTTAAGTCAGATTTGGTACAATGAAGACATACACCGTAGGATTTCAGGGTTACCTCTTAGAGAGTGTTTTGTAATACTTATAGTGCATGTGTATAGTCCTTGAGCATTTGTCTTAGAGTGCAGGTATCTAGAGATCGTGACCTAACGGGGGAGAGTGTGCCTCTCCTCCACAATCGTTCAGACAGAGACCTGACGGAGGATGCCTCCCTCCCACGATCACTGGGCAGATCCCTGGAATCGCGAGCCTATCACATTAGTGGCCAACTACTGTAGTAGGCGGTCCTGGTCCCCACACTGTAAAGTGTTCCATAGGCTATGATCAGACCAAGCGCGGACCTATGAAGTGTCGGTTGGGGAGTACGATTAGTACCCGCGTACGGACGACCGGTGGAGGGGCATAATCCAGATCCTGCTAGAGTATTGCCCACTACAAAAAACGCGCTAAATTGCGGCGATTTTTATTTCAATTTACGGTGGTTTTTAACCCTCGCAAATTGAATTGTGGCGGTTTTAAAAAACGTTGCATTTACAATTGCGGCGATTTTTTTTTTCACTTTGTGGCGGTTTAAAACCCCCATTATTTTGTGGTGGTTTTTATCAATTTTCGACAGTTTTTAACCTCCACTATCTATTTGACTGTTTCTACTTATCAAAAAATTACAGAGGTTGAAAATCGCCGCTATTTTATTGTTGTAAACAACATTTTTGACTTTCTTGTTCATTTGATGAATTTTTTTTTAAAAAAATATTTACTGTATATTTAATTTTTAATTCTAATAACGTTTAGCATACACAATTAATTGTATAAAACTGCTAATATAAATGTGAAACAAATTGCATTAAAAATATTCATAGTAACATAAACCACACAAGCTTGAATCCATAATAAGCTAAATAAATTTATCATTTGTAATTTAAACTTACAACTTAAAATCTTTAATAACCTAAAGTAGTGTCACAATAAATGAACAAAAAAAATTAACACTAAATATGATATTGGTGGTTTGTGTTGCTACCACCAGATGATCTTCTTACATCCAATGGCGTAGTAGATTCACTTAAAGCATCACCTGACTGAAATAGTAAAAGGCATTTAGTAAAAAAATACAAAGAGTTAAATAAAATCATGAAGTAATGGCAACAAAGAATTGAATAAAGGAATTAAAACCCATTGTAGTCCAAGTAAAATGGTGTGCACAACCAAAAGTAAAAAAAAAATTAGGAGACTACAGAAAATGACTAAGAATCTTCAATGCTATAGGTGTGCCTTGCCAAAGGATTGAAAACCACAAATGGAAGAAAATGGAAACCCAACAATGGGGTTTATTAATTGGAAGTGAGCATATACTTCAGGAGCTCCCAGAAAATGTGGTAACAAGCAAATCAAAAACTAAGGGGAAAAAAATTGCTATTGCTTCCCGATTTATAGGAAACAGTGAATGCAACAATTGCTATTGTAACCTTACGCTTACCTAGTTGTATTTAGGCAAACAATTATAATAAACACATTAAGTTGGGACCATAGAGCAATTCATTTCAGGTTCAGCCCACCTAGCAAAGTCTCATACATATTTAGTTTAGTGTCTACAAATTACGCCCCTTAAAGTATTCTGAAGAATTGTTACACTGATCTTTCTAAATGGAAAGCAACTAGGTAGAATCTTGTGAATTTAACATAGTTTATAAATAACTAAAGAGCACTATCTTGCAAACTGCTAGGGATTATATGCCAAGTGTTGAATTTGAATTGATTAAACATGAAAAGGTTGGGATGGTATAAAAAACCAACCATATCCAGAGTAACCCCACCAGGAAAGTGAGAAATTTCATGATGAAAGATAAATTATATGTAGACTCAAGGAAGACAGAATGATTTTTTCTCTGGTAACAATATGTTTCTTTCTTCCTGAAAAGTATTATGGGCCTTAAAGATAAATTAGGAGCCACACAGTGAACAAGATGATAAACTAAGATCAGCCCGTCAAATAGAAAATTAAACTTGATATCAAAATCTAGGTAACCAAAGCAGCTAGAATAAAAGTGGATGCAATAATTTCAAATTAAAGGAAACAGTGTATCCTATATAAAAAAATATTCGAATATCTACCTTAATTCCTTAAACAAATTTTTACTATAAAATAAATTATAAAGAACAAAAACAAAAGGAAGAAGAATGTTTCCTGAAGTGCAAGAATCAAAGAAGCCAGAGAGATAAGCCAATGCAACAAAAGAAAACCATATTTTGAAGAGACTCACAACAGAAGACACCAAATTATGTATCAACAACAAAAAGGGTGCTTTGCAATAACCACAAAGCAACACAACATGTCTAAAGCTCATAAGGTGAAATTCACAGCAACTTAGAAAGAAGACGAGAAATTCAATCAAATTGAAAGAGAAAAAAAAAAGTTGGGATACTAAGAATGAGGAAGGCCATTTACCTAGACGTATATCTTGATCTTTTGTCAAGAATATATTTGAACATTGTAACAGAAGAGGAAAAAATATCAACACAAAGCTGGTTAGAGATATTTGCCGCATGCAGTGCCCAAGTCCACATTGTCTATAAATAAGAAACACTTAGTTAGAGATGTTTAATAGAATATATACATAAAAATTCTTCCACAAAGGCAATTTCATTTAACAGTAGTGCAAATCATAAAAATTCATTCACAAAGGCAATTTAATTTAACCCATGATCTATACAGACTAACTCCATTGAAACCACTACAAGGTGCAGATAAGGCCATTTAGTCATAGACTTAGCAATGCTAATGCTGCTTTCAATTTAAGAGGAGTATTTTCAAGTGAAGTTCAAGTTACCAAAGCTGGCCTATAATATGGGCTTATACAATTAATTTGATATATAAAACATTTTGTCACCTAAATCATGAAGGATGAATAATACAAATAATCAAATATAGCCTGGATACTTGAGTAAAGGTAAGCCTCAAATGTATACATGATTAAGTAAAGGAAAGCCTCCATAAAAAAATTTAACGCATTTTTTGCCAGCGCCGGGTTTACCCCTAAGGGAGGTATCTCGGACCATGGTCCAGAACACCAAGAAAGCTATATCACCAAAAAATTTAATTGTGAAATTAAAGATCTGCTTATTCACAAGATTGTTTTGTGCACACTACTAGAATTTTTTATTTAGAGACAAAATTTAGAAATGGAAAAAATTCCGTCTCTAATAGAGATAAAAACAGAGATAGATTTGATGAATCGGGGAGGAAAAATAAAATTTAAAATTTAAAGACGAAAATATTTTATCTCGGAATTTTTCGTCTCTAATTACGTCTTTATTTTGTCAATTAAAAGTCAAATAAACTTAAAGACGGATTTTAGAAACGAAATTTATCCTTCTCAGATTTTTTGGTCTCTAATTCCATCTCTATTTAATCAATGTGATGCTTTAAGAAGTTAAATATGTGTAGAGACGAAATTTAGAGACAAAATTTATCTGTCTCTGAATTTTTCATCTCTAATTTGGTCTCTATTTAATAAAAAAAAGTTTAAAGATGTCTAAATATATTAGAGACAGAATATCGTTTCTGTCTCTAATATTTGTAACTAAATCCCTAATTCTAACTTAGAACCCTCATTTCTCTCGTTCTCCCTCATCTTCACTCATAACCCCTATTTATGTTGTTCCCTCATCTCTACTCAGAACCCTTATTTCTCTCATTCTCTCATCTCTGACCTCGTTCTCTCATCCCTATCTCTGAGCTCATGCTAGTTCTAGTATGTTCTCCCTCCATATATGACCTCGTTCTCCCTCATCTCCCTCACGTTCTCTGCTCGTTCTCCCTCCATCTCTTAGGTCACACTAGCACGTTCTCAACTCTCCATCTCTCATGTCGTTCTAGCTCGTTCTCAGCTCTCAATTTCAGAGCGTGCTCTCACTTTTACACCTACAGCTCAGATCAGATCTAAATCTCATAGCTCTCTCTCAAATTTTACATAGTATGCTCTCAGTCAAATTTTTTATTTGGCTTCTCTTGGCCGCCTTGTAGTTGCAGTTTAAGGGGATTCTGGATTTGGATTTAGTGCTATTGAAGTTGAGGTATATGTTATACTCATGTCCATGCTTCTTGTTATACATTCTAATCTAAACTCGAGAATGTGTATGTGTTTGTCTGTATGTGTTTTATGTTCCTTTTATTGTCTGATTCAAACTGTTTTTCCCCGTTTAACTCATGAAATACTGTAGCTGGCATAATAGGATAGTTTTTCTTATGAATCATGCGTAAACATCCTCTTAAATCATCCCATGCACCTGTTGATGAGAACATTTGGGGATGAGGGAGAATATTATAAGTAATATGTATTTTCTCATTTAATGGTAAGAACAGATGCGTGAACTGACCACAAATAGTCATCTATTCCTTAATGAATATCTTTACCTATTCTGTAGCTATTACGAAGGCATAAACTGAGGAAAGATTAAAAGACATGGTTATGGAGGAGGGAGAAGACACGGAGAAATTAACAATATCATAAATTAGTCATATAGATTAGGTACCAATACCAGTGATAAAAAACAAAAAACACAGTTACTTCCATAATTCAGTGTATGTGCCTAACAATATATCCTACTCTTTCCCCACTAATCCCATGACAAGGATTAAATTTCCACAAGCATTGTAGTTACCTAACTTTCTAGAATAGTGTCATGAATAACGAACACATAGGATGAAATAAAGACATATTTTAAGGTTTCTTTCTTATATCACCCCTTTTCTTTTATGGGCTTTCTGCTGAAAAGTTTTTCCACCACATTATAAAGTCCTACTACATGTAAGAATCTGCTACAAAGAAGGAAAGTCATGTTTAAACACACATTTAGCATACTTTTGCATCAAATCCCAAATCTAATTACACCACAAGAAGGTGATGGTGAATATCTGAATTGTTGTACTCATTATAAACCCTTAAATTGATCCTCAACTCAATGTTTTGGGATGATAAGTCAAAAAATGGAAAAGGTTAAAACAACAAAAATTCACTCATTACAAAATTCAGCCTTGATTGTCACCTAGTCACTCCATAATGTATATTGTATTCTAATGCAAACGGCAAACGACTTACCAAGCACATGTTCAGCTGTCAAGCGGTTTTAGGATTCAGCACCAACATCTGCCACACAAGGCTTTTAGCACTATCCGATATATGAGGCCAAGGTTCCTTCTTGAAGTCAATCACACCCCTCAAAATTGCCAAAGCCACACCTGGTTCGGTTTCTGCCACAGCCCACAAACAAAAACAATCCAAAACTTCACTTTAAAAATAAAAATTTTCATAACCAAATGCACCTAAATCACGAGACATATTCATAAAACCCAAACACAGTACTACAGTAGCACTAGCACCACCTATCTGCCCAAAATAGAGGAACCCCACATAACAAAATATAAAGAATCATTTCACTTTCAGTAAATATGTCATGACTAAGCAATGTTAATTCCTGGTACAATAATCCAATTCAATTGTTCAAAGCAAGATAGTCAAGGTTCATTAATCTGTAAAGGAGTTTTTCCACATAATTTTGTCTATATCCTGTTAGAATAAACTTGTTCATAAGACTCATCAAGAAATATGTTTGTTGCCTGGTCAAAACATCACTTCTCTGTTCATTTGGTCCTTTGTTAGAATAAGAAAGCAACAATTACATATTAGAAAAATAAACCATGTACATATAAGACTAGTAATATGTAATAATATATTTGGAAAGTGTGATCCTATAGATATCTGCTAGCTAATGCATTAATTGCCATTCTCACCACTGAAAGCATGATGTCATCAAATTTTTCAGTTTCTGGAAAGTCCTCATCATGGTTCCAACTATGATGCCACAGAAATCAAGGTTGTACTTATTCACACAGTCATCAAAATACAAGGAAAAATCAGTTAACATCTTTAGCTCAAAACACTCAAGGGAGTGCATTTATCTTGGGTTCCTCGTGAACCCTTCTCTTGGCTTGATCACGGCCATCTTTGGCCAGCATTCTTAAGACTTCCTTTGTTATTGCTCTCACCTTTCCTAGCCAGGTTCACACACAAGGCAGTCTTCCATAGGGTGATCACTTTCATGATCTTAACTTACACTCGACTCTCTTGTTTTGAGTCTAAAACGCATAAAATTTTGAAAGAGTAAAATTTCTGGGCTTTAAATTAGCATATAACCATAATGTAAGTAAGTAATAAAAGTTATGAAAAAAATTAATGATAGTATTATATCGGCAATATGACAAAAGTTGATGACAAAAATTATTTTAAAAACTTTTATAAGTGAGAATTGGCTTAAAAAAATTATAAAGACAATAAAAAATGTAGACAATAGTATAGAGTAAGAAATCTGACTTATGTTAAGAATTTTTCCTTAATCCAGTTGAGTTGTTTGAAAATCACTCAAATTAACTCCAATGATATAAGCTGCAAAAGAATTTACCCAAAATTATGGATGGGCGTGAATCAATCATTTTCATATAAATTTTGCGGAAATGTTGTACTCTAACTATTCCTGTAATCATTTTATGAACAGAGTTCTTTGTATTTATTTTTGGACTGGACTGGTTCAATGTCACTTTCCACTTGAGTGAATGAGCGGCTTTAATTAATTTGTAAATGACTGAAGATGAAATGTTTATGGATGTATTTGGCCTTGAACGTCATGGTCGAGTTAGAGGCTCAAGGGTGATGTGACTCCTTCGGAGTTAAAACAGTTAAGTTTTAAAATAAGAATATTGAAGTCTCATAGGACCAACGTATTTGCAATCGATCTTAGTCAAAAGGCCAAGAAAGCTATATCACCACAAAATTTAATTGTGAAATTAAAGATCAACTTATTCACAATATTATTTTGTGCACACTACTAGAATTTTTATATAGGGACAGAATAGGAAAATTTTTTGTCTCTAATAGAAATAGAAACAGAAATAGATTTCATGAATCAGAGAGGAAAAATAAATTTAAAATTTAGAAACATAATTTAGAGACGAAAATTATTTGTCTCAGAATTTTTCATCTCTAATTATATCTCTATTTGGTCAATTAAAAGTAAAATATACTTAAAGACGAATTTTAGAAACGAAATTTATCCACCTTAGACTTTTCTGTCTCTAATTTTGTCTCTATTTAATTAATGTGATGCTTTAAAAAGTTAAATATCTGTAAAGACAAAATTTATGCGTCTCTGAATTTTCTATCTCTAATTTTGTCTCTATTTAATAAAATAAGTGTTTAAAAATGTCAAAATATATTAGAGACGAAATATTGTTTCCATCTATAATATTTGTAACTAAATCCTTAATTCTAACTTATCCCTAATTCTACTCAGAACCTTCATTTCTCCCAATCCCTAATTCTACTCAGAACCCCTATTTCTCTCGTTCTCCCTCATCTCCACTCAAAACCCCCATTTCTGTCGTTCCCTCATCTCCACTCAAAACCCTCATTTCTCTCGTTCCTCATCCCCATCTCTGAGCTCGTGCTAGTTCGGTCTCTATCTCTGAGCTTGTGCTAGTTTTGGTGTGTTCTTCCTCCATATATGACCTCATTCTCCCTCAATTCTCACCTCGTTGTCGCTCACATTCTCTGCTCGTTCTCTCTCCATCTCTCAGGTCGTGCTAGCACGTTCTCAACTCTCCATCTCTTAGGTCGTTCTAGCTCATTCTCAGCTCTCAATCTCAGAGGTCTCTCTCACTTTTACACCTACAACTCAGGTCAGATCTAAATCTCATAGCTTTCTCTCAAATTTTACATAGTATGCTCTCAATCAAATTTTTGATTTGGCTTCTCCTGGTCGCCTTGTAGTTGTAGTTTAAGGGGATTCTGGATTTGGATTTAGTGCTATTGAAGTTGAGGTATATGCTATACTCATGTCTATGCTTTTTGTTATACATTCTAATCTAAACTCGAGAATGTGCATGTGTTTGTATGTATGTGTTTTATGTAACATCCCGAAAAATATCTATTTAAGTATAAATGATCATTTTATATTATTCTTGATTTTTAGAAATTTTTCTGGAATTTATCGGAAACGTTGAATATTTTAGTATATTCCTCATTTTGCGTGCGCACTGAGCGGAACTGGAAAAATGCGATGTTTTCTCCGTGAACCTTGAACTATGGACATGTCGACGAGGGATCTTACTAAACCCGAGGCTTGACACAATTTACCAAGTTTCGTAATTTTCGAGAAATCTTAATAGATAAAACAAATCAATACTGCGAAAAATTCATCTGTCAGATTAATTAAATACTGACTTCTGTCAACTGTAACTATTATCCATTGGATAATAGTGTGTAATAAAAATTCTATCACATTATCCTAATGCAATCTACTTTATGTCTAATTCATTCACTTTAATTCAAATTTAATGTTAAATAATCAAAGCTTTTTTGAGAAGCTTTGACCAACCAATGGCTCAAATGCCCTTAGCTTCCAAGGGAAGCCAAAAACTCTCTCCTCTCCCTCTCTCTATGCACGGCTGAATGCAACCCAAGGCAAGGGAAATGCTTGTATTTCATTTAATTAATTTACCACACAATTTCCATAATTAACCAAAAACATTTTCTCTCTCTACCCTTTCTTCCTTCTTCTCCATTTTCTTTTCTCCTCCTTCTCTCTACATGTGCTACGGCCAGCCCTCTTCTTCCCCACTCAATCTTCACAAAATTTACATCTAAATATATTTTTTTAATCTTCTCATCATTCCAAACACTTTTCCTTCTTGGAGTTTCTTGAAAATCCATCATCTTCAACACTTTCTCCAAGCATCAAGCTTTGAGCTTTTTGGGTAAGTTTCAAGACCCTTCTTCCTTTCTCTTCATTTTTGTGGTTACGGTCTTCATGTTGGCTATCCATGCTTCATTTTTCAAGCATTGGTGTTAATTTAACAAAGTTGAAATTTCTAGGGTTTGATGGAGCTCCAATCCGAAAATTACAAAAAAGATTTCTTGGTGTTTCTTTTGTTCTCTTCACTTAGGTAAGAGGAAGACACTCATCCTCAACCTCTATTAGCATCTAGGAACCTTGGTTGTATGATTTGTGGAAAAACCCTAATGAGGGTTATTCTTTAATTTGATGATTTCTATGTTTAAATGATGAATTTGTAATAATTGTGACCTTGGATTGATTTGTTGTATATAATGGTATATTGGATTGGATTATGTGATTGAAAATGGAAGAAAAACATTTGAGGACCTCTCTTGGGGGGGCTACAGTTTTAGGGTTGAAATTTAGCAAATTATGAATAATTTGTAATAAGCATAAGACTAGAATTAATCAAGTGATAAAATGGAATTTAATGAAAGGAAAAACTTGAGATTGAAACTCATGGGATGGCCACGGTTTTGAGCCCAATGTTGGGGTAATTGGTGAGCCAATGTAACAAGTAAGAATTAAGTGAATTTGGAGTGTGATCTATAATGTGATGAATTGGAAAGAATTGGGAATTAAATTCCTAGTGAGGCCACGGTCTCTATGGACTTTTTAGGTGTAAACGTGGAACTTTGGTAACTTGGAAGCATAAGCAATTATGTGATTAAAAACTTATGTAATGAGATAGATAATTAATAAATTAGAAGAATTTAATATAATCAAGATTTCATAAACTTTAAAGGACTAAGAATGAAATTATCATAAGACTTGAGGTAATTTCAAAGTGAGTGAAGAACAAGAGAGTGTGAGGCCTAAGAGTTTAAATAATTTACAAGTTATAAGATATTAAATTGCCTTGGAAGATTAAGTTAATTGCAAGAATTGGATTGGACATGAACCTTGAAAAGGGAAACAAATTCTAAGTTAGGATTCATAATAGACCTAAGAATGTATCAATTGATTTGATTTTTATATTATAATGTTATGGGTCCATGTGAGTGACCATTTGTATATTGATGCTTATATTGACCTATTGTGGCATATTTAGGAATTGTATGAGATTATGGATCATACATGTTCATGCATAGTGTCTTATGCATTGTGAATGTCCTTGTGGACTGTTGTAAGGCCAAGTTGCCTAGGAGATTAAACACACCTTAGTACGGGTGCGAATAGACTAGTGTAGGTCATTTATTGACCTTAGGGGCATCGGGGTGCGGGTTCCTCGCAATGGGAGGTTGGTAGCTCTCCTACCCGTGAGGTAGACCGATGCAAACGCACCGACGATCCGGACCAAGACACTGTCCTATATCGTGATCTAGTGTAGAATGTCTGTACAATGTCATGATTGTGCACGTGAAAAACTGTTGAGTTATAGCACTTTGACCTCGGCAGCCGAGTTACAGACATGTCTCCTGATCTTTCTCTCCGACTGTTTGAGTCTAGCTCCATGGAGTAGGAATTTGGGAAAGCATGCATGTGAATCATGATATACTCTGTCATTGTTAACCTTTATTTTCCGCAACTATGACTTGCTTGATTATTACTGTAATGAATATCTGCCTGGAACTGTTTAATTATTTACAGTTAGATTTACTGCTTATTAATTGGATATGATACTCTGAATTGCTATTTGGGGGCGTGGCGTCGTTCTGTTTCTAGCTGCTATAATTGGTAATGATGGTAGGATGTCTTACTTCTTTCTGTGCTTCCATTATTTGTTGTCTGCGTGTATATACTGTATCTACCGAAGACGACGGCCAAGAGTTAGAAGCCCCTGACTTCCCTGGCTTCTGGCCCGAACGAGATTAGCATTCACTGGAGACGATGGGGACACGCATGCGTGGGCTCTTAGGAGATGTGCGTCTGACCTTCCTCGGAGGGCCGGAGTGTTGGCACATCAACTTGAATTCCGATCGCTGTATCTATCTTGGAGACGTGTCCATCGCCCTAGCCTGGAGACAACATGAGACGCCTGTCTTCACCTGCCATGTCAGCCTGTGACTAGAGTTCTACTTGCCCATCCGTGAGATGTGGGGTGATCGTTACTACGCCCCACAGGAGGACTCCTTTGATTCCACCGCTCGGGCTCCTACCCGTGCTTCTGTGGTTCCCATGGAGGTTTCCTCGGAATAGGAGGATCCTGCTGAGGACCCTGATACGGTCCCTCCTCCTCTGAGGGATTGATTTTACTGGTAGCTACTGATGGCTGCCAGTGTTTTTATTTTGGGGGCCTGATGTTATATTTTTTGTGGGGTGTATATTTTGGTATTTCTGGGGAATGTATATGCATGATTCCTTGGGGCAGGTATAGTTTTTCTTTTTGGAGATTTCCAGGCTTGTATTTAAAATACAAAGATTAGTTTGTTGTATTATATATATATATATATATATATATATATGTTATTCAGGTGTAGATTTTGTTTACTGTTTTACTCTTTACTGTTATTCACATTTCGCATTATTAGATTAACAAAAAAAAATATACTGTCATTTTCTCACGTATTAAAGCATCGAACAAGTTAACTTTTAATTAAATGAACCGGGTCTTAATTGTTTAAAAATTTAATTTTTGTATTTTTCTTTTATTTGACAATGTGACGTTCCCTCCCAAAAAGGGGCGTTACATTTTCTGTTCCTTTTATTGTCTGATTCAAACTGTTTTTCCCCCCTTTAACTCATGAATTACTGTAGCTAGCATAATAGGATAGTTTTTCTTATGAATCATGTGTAAACATCCTCTTTAATCATCCCATGCACCTGTTGATGAGAACATTTGGGATGAGGGAGAATATTGTAAGTAATATGTATTTTCTCATTTAAAGGTAAGAACAGATGCATGAACTGACCAAAAATAGGCATCTATTCCTTAATGAATATCCTTACCTATTCTATAGCTATTACGAAAGTTTAAACTGAGCAAAGATTGAAAGACATGGTTATGGAGGAGGGAGAAGACACATAGAAATTAACAATCTCATAAATTAGTCATACAGATGAGGTACCAATACGAGTGATAAAAAACAAAAAAACACGGAGTTACTTCATGCCTTTTTTGTATGTGCCTAACAATATGTCCTACTCTTTCCCTACTAATCCCACGACAAGGATTAAATTTCCACAAGCATTGTAGCTACCTAACTTTCTGGAATAGTGTTCTGAATAACAGATACATAGGATAAAATAAAGACACATTTTAAGGTTTCTTTCTTATATCACCCCCCTTTCTTTTATCGGTTGTCTGCTGAAAAGTTTTTCCACCACATTATAAAGTCTTAATACATGTAAGAATCTACTACAAAGGAGGAAACTCATGTTTAAACACACATTTAGCATACTTTTGCATCAAATCCCAAATCTAATTACACCACAAGAAGGTGAGGGTGAATATCTGAATTGTTGTACTCATTATAAACCCTTAAATTGATCCTCAACTCAATGTTTTGGGATGATAAGTCAAAAATAGGAAAATGTTAAAACAACAAATATTCACTCATTACAAAATTCAGCCTTGATTGCCACCTAGTCACTCCATAGTGTATATTGTATTCTAGTGTAAGCAGCAAACGACTTACCAAGCACCTGTTCAGTTGTCAAGTGGTTTTTAGGATTCAGCTCCAACACTGCTACACAAGGCTTTTAGCACTATCTGATATCTGAGGCCAAGGTTCCCTCTTGAAGTCAATCACGCCCCTCTAAATTGCTAAAGCCACACCTAGTTCGGTCTCTGCCACAGCCCAACAAAAATAATCCAAAACTTCACTTTAAAAATAAAAATTTTCATAACTAAGCGCACCCAAATCACGAGACAAATTCACAAAACCCAAACACAGTACTACAATAGCACTAGCACCACCTACCTGCCCAAAATGGAGGAACCCCACATAACAAAATATAAAGAATCATTTCACTTTCAGTAAATATGTCATGATTAAGCAGTGTTAATTTCAAGTTGTTCAAAGCAAGATAGTCAAGGTTAATTAATCTGTAAAGGAGTTTTTCCACAGAATTTTGTCTATACCTTGCAAGAATAAACTCGTTCATAAGACTCATCAAGAATTATGTTTGTTGCCTGGTCAAAACCTCACTTCTCTGCTCATCTGGTCCTTAGTTAGAATAAGAAAGCAACAATTACATATTGGGAAAATAAACCATGTGCATATAAGACTAGTAATATGTAATAAAATTATTTGGAAAGTGTGATCCCATAGATATCTGCTAGCTAATGCATTAAATACCATTCTCACCACTGAAAGCATGATGTCATCAAATTTTCAGTCTTTGGAAAGTCTTCATCATGGTTCCAACTATGATGCCATAGAAATCAAGGTTGTACTTATTCACATAGTCATCAAAATACAAGGAAAAATCAGTTAACATCTTTAGCCCAAAACACTCAAGCGAGTGCACTTATCTTAGGTTCCTCGTGAACCCTTCTTTTGGCTTGATCACGACCATCTTTGGCCAGCATTCTTAAGACTTCCTTCGTTATTGCTCTCACCTTTCCTGGCCAGGTTCACACACAAGGCAGTCTTCCATAGGGGGACCACTTTCTTGACCTTAACTTACACTTGACTCTCTTGTTTTGAGTCTAAAACTCATAAAACTTTAAAAGAGTAAAATTTCTGGGCTTTAAATTATCATATAACAAGTAACAAAGCCTTAAAGTCATTAACACAAAATATAAAAATTTAGCATAAAACTAGCAACTTTTTCAATTCATTTAAAGACTATGAGTTGCACCTGAAGCTCTTCAGTAGGCCAAACAAAAAACAGTTTGAAAAGTTAGTCAAGGATAAACTTCACAACATTGAAAACAGAGTATGAGATGAGTAGAATGAGAAGAAACATTGAGTATAAGGGTACAAGCAAGATTTAAGAGTTTTAAGAAAATAGTGAGAATTCTCATTTCCTACCTATGCTTGTGTAAGTGGGATGATTTGTAAATTGTTAGTGGTTTGGTTCAGAGAATGAGTTTAGGAAATGTTTTACTTATGTTTTTGTATTGTGATACTTGTTCAAACAATAGGTCATGTTGTAGCTTAAAAATTGAATCACTGGATTTACTTGAGATTAAGTAAATAAAGGGGATGTATTCTCAATTGCTGTCTTGTAAATGAGGATAACAGTTGATTTGGATGTCAAGCTTTATATGAAAAAAAATGTTTTCAGCTAGCAAATAGAAGATGTTTCAGGTTTAATTAGAGAATGCATAATTAGTTTTGGTTGTGTTGTTGATTTTATAAGTTATTAACTGCTGGTTCTTTCTTTTCATGTGGTTCTATTTGTAAACACATCCTTGATTTTAACTTGATCATAGCACTTCATGTTAAGCTTTTGGTTGCTAGGTCACCATGTTGTCCTCTTGTTAATGTCCGTTACTAATTTTTCTTTTATTCTTGGCTATAGAATGCTATTGTTTTGGAAGTCTTAATACTGCTATTTTTTGGTTGTTAGTTGGTATCAATCTTGTTTGAACAGGTAAATATTGTTATACTCCTCTTTATTTGTTCTCCTATATTTGCCTGAGTTAATGCCTAATAGAATCATGTGTGTTCTTAGTGTAGTGCCACAAATAAAACTTAGGTCTTGATCCAACCAACGGTGAAGGGCCAGAGTTCTATTTTAAAGACGGTATATATTCTCAACACTTGCTATTTTCAAATGATAAAGCTTAATATCGCATTCTAATCTATATATAAAGAAATTTATGTTTTCTTCTTATATACATACATATATATATATATTATGAATAGCTTAATATCGCATTCTAATCTATATATAAAGAAATTTATGTTTTTCTTCTTTTTATATATATATATATATATATATGTTATGAATATATCATTTTGATGAATATTTGATTATTTGCTGATTAAATGAGTTGTTTGCTTATTAAGTGAGCTGCTCATTATTTAAATGGGCTAAGTTGTTTTTTAAGTCATGAAAATTGAAAAATTATAAAGACAATAAAAAATGTCGGCAACAGTTTAGAGTAAGAAATTTGACTTATGTTAATAATTTTTCCTTCATCCATTTGAGCTGTTTGAAAATGACTCATATTTCCAATGATATAAGCTGCAAAAGAATTTACCCAAAATTATGGATGGGCGTGAATCAATCATTTTCATATAAATTTTGCAGAAATGTTGTACTCTGTGGCTATTCCTGTAATCATTTTATGAACAGAGTTCTTTGTATTTATTTTTGGATTGGACTGGTTCAAAGTCACTTTCCACTTAAGTGAATGAGCGGCTTTAATTAATTTGGAAATGATTGAAGATGAAATGTTCGTGGATGTATTTGGACTTGAACATCATGGTCGAATTAGAGGCTCTGGGGTGATGTGACTCCTTTGAAGTTAAAACTGTTAAGTTTTAAAATAAGAATATTGAAGTCTCATAGGACCAACGTATTTGCAATAGATCTTCGTCAAAAGGCCAAGAACGCTATATCACCAACAAATTTAATTGTGAAATTAAAGATCAGCATATTCACAAGATTGTTTTGTGCAGCTAGGCTAGCAAGTAGCAACAGATCGATACCATTACCATTTTCTTTACGATATCCCCGTCCAAATAAAGATTGAATTTCAAAACAACCAAAAGTTATTTTTAAAAGGACACAGAAGTTATCTATTATAGTTTGATAACCAAAGTTATTTATTTAAGAAAGCTGATACAATAAAACTTATACATATGAGCTGCTATAATGAGCTCAAATTATTAACGAAACGATACAACACACAGCACACTGTAGCCCACGTTGACCATATGTCAAAACCTCAGGCGCCACAATCTACGTCCTCAGCCTTCAAAGTATATATATAAGCTGCAGATAAATTTTTGACAATGCAGATAATAAATTAGAACAAAAGCAATCAGCATATAGAACAGTTTATAGGTAGCACCCAAATTTGATAATTATACTAAAGGTTTTGTTAATATGTTACTTAAAAGACAAATGTTAATAAAAATAACATCTATTATTCTCTTTGATAATTTTTTTTTGTAAAAATATTAAATATTTTTATTTTTTATTTTAAATTTATTAACACGTATCCTCAAAACATAAGTTAACAAATCATAATCAACTCCGATATTCTTACTGTAAATAATTTTTTTTCACATCATATTTAATATTATTTATTATACTTATTTTTTATTATTATTTTCTCTCATTTAATTACACACTTTTAAAAATGATGTGTGTAGTACCTATACTCCTAACAAAAATATAGAAATATCTTTTTCAATCCTAAAATATATATATATATATATATATATATAATCTCATTACTTCTCCAATTAAAATATATTTAATTTTATCTAATTTATTTATAAAATTATTTTATATGTCACATAAATATTATAATTACAAATAATATGATTTGACATTTTTATGTTTGTAAATATGATGTGTTTATTCATAAAATATTTCTCTTGAAGATAGGTACCTGAGTGTGTACTACTAGTGAATAGTAGTCTCTTGAAGATTTGGCTAATATTTATTTTACGTCCTTGACCGCGTCGGAAGAGAAGATAGCACGCAGGCAAGGGATGGCGACCTTTTCCAGCGCTTTGCAGCACTTTGGAGAAACTGGAGCACTCTCGTCTCGCGCAGGTTTTTCACAGTGACGCAGCTTATGCGTCAACATTCTATCTGTGCTAAACTTCCCGCATGCACCATCTTTCTGGCCTTCATGATCGGATTCAGCAACAGCAACAGCCACAGTGATCGTCGAAAGCAGCAGGAACCAAATGAACTTGTTCAAGGTAGCTTCCATTTCCTTTATTAGCTAGCTTCAAGACTTCAAGCAAATTAAGCAGGCAATTAACTCACAAACGCTGCTTAGTGTTAAGCTCTATATATAACGAATAAACAAGCAATGTGTTCTGCAAAGTTGACAAAAACTTTGTTCGAAAGCATGCGGCTTAGAATCCACAATTTCTTGGGAGAGGGGCATGTTTTAAAAAATTAGGCCGGCTAAAGAAGCACCATGGAACATCTTGAATTAGTAAGCAGGGAATCTTCGTTGATAGTAGGTATAGGTTATTCGGAACTGGAAATGAAAACAGCTAGCCTGAGTTGCACTGGGGGAGAAAAAGAAAAGATCCATGGAGGCTTAATTTCTCTCATAAAGAATAGAGTAACAAATACTGTTTGAACTTTGGTATTTTGCAGCACATCATGTTGGAATTAGACGCTCCATGTTTATGAATAAGATAAATGTAGTTTCCATATTGTTCACGTTGATTATCCTAGAAGTCACATTAATTAGTGATAAAGAATAAAAGTACCAGCTGTCATCTAATCTAGTTAACATTTTATATTCTTTAAAGGAAATTGTATATATTTTTTTGGTGAACAAAGAATTTTTAAATTAATTACTTGAGATATCCAAGATCTATAATCTCTTTTTTATTTACAAATCTACACAAATAAATAACGGTCATTTAAATTGAATATATCTCTAAAGTAAACAAATAAAGAAGTATTTGTCATTAAATTTTAGTGAGTTAAAATCATAATGTATTTTAGATTAAATTAATAGTAATTAAATTTTTTCTTTCTTAGTTTAAAAACAATCTCACTTTAAAAAAAAAAATTTGTAACTGTAGGATTGTCCAAAAGGGTGTAAGAGCTCGTTAAGATTGTCAATTTTGTTACTAGTGTATTTGATGAATTTTAAGCTAGAAGATTATTCTTAAACTATAAGTTTCTTTTCCTAGGTTGCTGCTTTGAAGGACTGTGATATTGGAGAGAGATTCTTAAACTGTATTTGATGAATTTTAAGTTAGAAGAATATCTTTACTCTCAAGTGGAAGATCATGCCCTTAGCACAGTTCCTTTCTACTACATTGTGCTCTAAAGAGAAACGTTGCCAAATCTTTGAATAGTTTGACATTGAAGGGGCTGAAGATTGCAACTATTTAGATTTTGCAGCATTTTGAATGGGTAGTCCCTAATTGTTTGCAACATTTCGCGCAGAATACTGCAACTATTTAGATCAGGGCTTGATAATGTAAAGAATTAGGACTTGATAAGATTGAAAGGCTTGTTTCTATTCAATAAACAGACTCCTTACAATGTAATGTCTGCATCATTTGTACAAATTGGTGACTTTGCTTTAGATGATAGCAAATATGTTTATTGAAATTGAAAATCTTGCCTATTTATATTTAGATCTTGGACATCCATAAGAAAATTAAGAAAATAAAAGGATGACGCATTTTCTTCAAGTTATATAAAACAATTTAAATTTTATTAAAAAAAATCAGAAGGCATTTCCTTAACTAATATAAAATAGAATATAAAATCTTATCATGGGAGTAATAAAATCTTATAATGAGAGTAACAAATCACAAAAAAGTGGTGTTCGGACCATAATCTAGGTCCATAACCCGTAGGTCAACCAGGCACGTGAAGACTGAATCGACATCAATGCCCTCGGCAGAGTACGCTTATCATGAGACCCAAAGTAATATATGTCGGACCCCGATCTTGGAAAATAATGACTTTTACCCTCGAGATCTCGCACAATAGATAAATCTTTATAATATTTATTATTGTCAATCATCATCTTACGAAATATTAGCACTATAACTACCATACCAGTATTATGATAATATAGGGATCCTCTGCAATTAAATAAGGAACATATATCTTCCTGTTATTATTACGGGAACGTAACTTTCCATTATGAGAACGTATTTATCAAACCTCTATAAATATCAGGCTAAGTAACCTTAAACATGTATGAGTAAATTATCATTCATAGCATAATCATACTTGTGCACAACCTGACTTGAGTATTGGAGTCCCTTTGCAAGTACCAACCCCCTCTATTTCAACATGTTCTGCTATAATTGTTGCGTAAGGAGGAAACCACAATGACGTGCCTATCTCGGGTACACATCTGAATCCACTTCAGAACATTGGCGTTGTCTATGGGAAACGTTAAACTTCTATTCCCACCTAACCTTGGTAAACACGAGACAAAACTCGAGAAGAGACGTTGTGCAAACTTCTACAAACCAAAGGCAAGGACCAATGGTGCAGCATCTTCCCCACCCTATTCCACGACCTGCTGTTGAGGCCTCCGTTATGAGAAACCAGGCACTCAACGCAGAACATCCACGCGATAGGCATGAAACCATGCTTTCTTATGAAAGCTCCCACCCATCGCGCCTGGTTTCTTTGAGAGATAAACCTAGAATCTCCATACAAGGAGTCAACCCTAACGTTCGAGTATTAAGAATCCCGGCGCATTAGCCCTTGGGAACCCCGAACAATGAAGCTGATGATCGTGTGTCTCACCTAGAATGCACGAATCAATCCCATGTATCCAGACACTAGTTCCAAGATATGTTGCAATAACATATGACCATGCTAGACAAACAATACCGCATACTTGAGAATATGTGGTACCATTCATGAAGAACAGTTCAGACAACAACGTTTGACCGGAAGACGAAATGCGAGCAATAACCAGAGGGAAGTACATGTCAATGCCACAATGTCCAACGTTGCCAATAACAACCCAGACCGTGGCATTTAAGAACAACCTTTTTGTGCTTAACTTTTGGAGTATCAAGTCCTGAGAAACTTCAAATTCCTACCGAATATGGAGCTTTATGATGGGACCACGGACCCCCAGGAACACATAGACGTTTATGAACAGTCTATGTGCTTCCACGGGGGGACCCATATAGTTGTTATGTCATGTCTTCCCCCTTTCCCTATAGAAGAGAGCCCTCAGGTGGTTTGTGACTTTGCAACGAGGGTCTGTCGTTGACTGGTCAGACCTTAAACAACGTTTCTTACTTTAGTATACAATTAGCAAGGAACAACCCAACTCCATTGAATCTTTGTCAAAGGTTTGACAAGGGCATGATGAACCCTTCCACGACTGCGTTAGATGAATCATAGTGGCATGCACTAATGTGGAAACTTCGATGACATAATAGCCCTTCATTATGCCAAGAATGGTCTCTGAATCGGTTCTGAGTTCTTTGCATCTCCGACAAAGAAAAAGCCAAAGAACTTGTAGGAATTTCAAAAGCGGTCTCAAAATTATGTGAGCCTTGAGAAAGCAACAGAGGACTAGAGGAGATGGAACAAGGTGAGTTCTCTCACCAGAAATCTAACCATAATTCCTCACGGTCTTGGTGTTCCAAAGGTAGTCCACCCCAGGGGAAATACTCTGACTATACTCCTCTAAACACCCGTGAGAAACAATCTTGAGGGAAGTATTGCAGACCGAGTTCTAGGAAATCAAGAGGCCACCCCTTATAAAGAAGCACAAGCAGAAAGATCAGTTTAAATAATGCACATGGCACAAAAGCTATGGTCATGAAACCGAGGACTGTTATCAGCTCCACGACATGATTGAGTTCTTAATCAGGGCAGGATGTTTAAAACAATATATCGCCGGAGTCCAAAACAATGAACGTCGTGGAAGGAATAGGGAAGAAAGATGCAGCCCTCGTCGAAGCTCATCTCCACGCCACATGAGAAGATCCCGGACTCCATCTAGCCGTGAAGCAAATTATAGGCAGGGTAGGAATAGGGACGTTCCACCCAATGATATCGACGACCACCGTTCTGAGCCCAACAGAACCATCAACACAATTGCTGGTGGATTTACTAGAGGTGGTTCGTCTAATGGTGCTCGGAAGAAAGCCCTCAGAATGGCAGTGTTCAATGTCTCCTACTCTGAGTCTAGATCACGGACTGCAAAAAAGAAGACACCCTCCATCACTTTTTCAGACGAGGACTACGACGGGATTATCTCGGATCACAATGACCCTATAGTCATCTTGGGAACAATCTCCAATGCCGAAGTCTGACATATTTTTATGAATCAAGGAAGTTCAGTAGACATCATGTTCATGGACCTCTACTAGAAGCTGGAACTTCCACGTTCAAAGCTAACTCCATATGATGAGGAACTTATATGGTTCACTGGCGAGAAGAGCATCCCAGCAGGCTACTATGAGACCGACTTGACTCTAGGGTCCTCTAAACTCTTCAAGACTGTCAAGGTAAGGTTTCTGGTCATGGATTGCCCTTCGGCCCATAACATCATTTTGGGTCGCCTTGCTTTAAACGCACTCAGCACCATGTTGTCCACCACTCAATTGGTTATGAAATTTCCTAACAAGAACAACTAGGTTGTCACTGTAAAAGGCGACTAAGCTGCAACTTAGAAATGTTATAATAAGAGCCTAAGAATTTGTAGGGTTCCCAAAAAAACAAAAGCTGCTACGTCTAGCCCAGTCTTAGATCAAGTTAATATCCTTATGACCGAGTTGAATGTTTGGGAGGAAATCTAGGGTGCCAAACCCTATCCAGAAGGCAAATTACTACCTCTCCAACTTGGTTCCAAGTCATATCAGGTTACCAAGATTAGAGTACACCTAGAAGAATAAGAAAATTGCCAACTAGTTGAGCTCTTGCTTAAGAATAAAGATCTCTTTGTTTGGACGTCATCTGACATGCTTGGTGACTGCGGGATTAAAGGATGCAAACCCAAGTGCAGGTTGTCTCAAGTAATAAATTTCTCAGGAGTCCGAGGTCGATCCACAGGGAATTGATGAAGAAAAAATTAATTGAGGTAAGAAGAGAATTTGTCACAACACCAAAAGTAATAAAACAAGTTCACAAATAAATTTAAGGGCTTGCTTGAGTTAGGAGATCCACTCTTGGTAATAAATTAAAGGTAAGATTATTTCTCTTTATAACTCAATTGAAATCCACACACAATGGAGGTTCCAATCGGAAAATATAACATTCAAAGTTCAATTATATATGTAATCATATTATGATTCCTTTAATTATCTACCAACATTTATAAATGAGTTCAAGCATTCATTGTGCTAATCCTATTGTCTACAATAAATCAAGATCTCCATTAACAAAGAAGGTTTCTAAATTGATTGGAAACAAAATACAACACATATAATGTTCATTTAATAATATATCATTAAAGCACAAGAAATAAAATAATCTAACATTATTTCATTACCAAGAGCTTCACTCTTTCACCCAAGCAAGATGAAGATTTAGTTACTCATGGATAAGAAAAAAGAAAGAGAGAAGAAGAGAAAGATGGACATAGTTTCACTTTAGAATAAGAGAAAATTACAACAAAGTAAAACAACAAACAAGCATAACCACAAAAACTTCTAACAACTAAGCCTAACACCAAGTGCCCTCAATGATCAGCTAATGGTGCCTTTTATAGAGGATTAGGGATACAAAATGACAATGGGGCTGATTAGGGGTAGGTGGATGAGTGGATGAATGAGTGGAAAATGCCAATGGTGAGGTTAAGAAAGAAAAATCATTGAGGTTTCTTGTCTCTGAAATCATTCATTGCTTAAGTCATTGATTCCATCATTTTCCAACCAAGTGATCGTCATGAAAGTTCTAGGAAATTGTTTAAGCTTTTCAATGGCTCTAGAATCACCCAAATATTCGTCCTACAGCCCAAGATATGGCTCAATTACTATAGACTTAACTTTTATTCCGGTTTCAAAGCACCTCCTTTTTTGACTTTCAGACCCAATATCACCATCAAGGAGCCCGAATCAAGTTTTGTGTTCCTGAAAGTTGTAGATCTGGGTCTTAACTTTCAAATATCCAAATTTCAGCCCAAACTAATTCTTGCAGCCCGAGTTATGCTCTGATTACTGTACACTATTCAGGTTTCAGACACAAAACTCGTGTTCTGTTTTCCAAGCCCAATTAGCTCCACTAGATGTTTGATTGAGACTTTGAGCTCTTCATCAAAGTTGTAGAGTTCTCTCTTATCTTTCCTACAAGGTAAAATTCATAATTATTAAACATTTAGAACTCAAGATATGGCCGAAATACAAAAACATCGTAAGACCAAAATAATGCTGAAAAAATCAATTAAGTCCAATTTGAGTCCAAACTCACAAAACATAACTAGGCTTAATCAATTAAGTGCATGGAGAGTGTAAATGACTAAAAATGAGGGTTTATTGATGTATAAAATATGTGATTATCACTTGGACTTGACCCCGCCTTTATCTATCATCACTTGTCCATCAAGGAAGATGCAAGGCCTGTCGCCCAAAAAAAAAAAGTTAGCCCTAGAAGACAGTAAGTTATCGAAGAATAGGTGAATGGGTTACTTAATGACAACTTTATCAACAAGATTCCATATACCACATAGTTGTCCAACGTGATCTTGGTGAAGAAGTCCAATGGGAAGTGGAGAATGTGTATGGATTACATGGACCTAAACAAAGCTTGCCCAAAAGATCTGTACCGACTTCCCAACTTGGATAAACTAGTGGATAGCTCCTCAGGCTTCCAATTGCTATTGTTCATGGACGTTTACTCCAGGTACAATCAAATTCTAATGTACCCCAGAGACAAAGATAAGACCGCCTTCATCACTGACAAGATGAGCTACAGTTATAGGGTTATGCCCTTTGGTTTGAAAAATACAGAAGCCACATATCAAAGGATGATGAATAGGGTCTTTGAAGACCAAGTGGGGAAGATGCCAGAGGTCTATATTGATGATATGATAATGAAAATCCCATAAGGCATATCACATATGGTGGACCTTGAGGAAGTATTCGCACAATTCCGGAAGTACAATATGAGACTTAACCCAAAAAATTGTGCCTTCGGAGTCCAGGCAGGCAAGTTCTTGGGTTTCATGCTGACCCATCACGAAATTGAGGCTAATCCTGATAAATGCCAAGCAATGCTCAACATGTGAAGCCCTTAACATGTTAAAGAAGTGCAACAACTTACTAGCCGAATTGCAGCCCTCACATGATTCCTTGCGAAAGCTACTCATAAATCCCTTCCTTTGCCCAAACTACTCAAGAAAGGAAATGATTTTTATCATTATGTTTTAATGATTAACAAAAACTATATTGAAAATGTGATGTTTAAGCTCTATTACTTCTAGAGTAATTTAACTTAGTCTTGTGAGTTTTTGTATTTAGTTGTGATATGCAGATCCCTAGACTAAAATGAGAAAGATAAGGACATGGTTGGATGACCACCCTTTTCGGATTTAAAGCTTCGGAATCAACTTAAGAATAGTTGTCTAAGAAGACCAGCACATGTCTCAAGTCTGATGGATGATAATTAACTTATAAAGAATTCAAGATCTCACTAAGACAACAATAGAAGGCTTGAAGTCTCTATACACGAAGACCTTCTCGGGAAGGCGTCACATTCAAAGCTTCAAAGTTGAAGGAATCTACAAGAGAAGTCTTAAAAATGGTTGAGAAGAGTTGAAGACTTGAGCTATGTCAAAATTATATGCTATAAGACAAATTGTACCAAATGAGTTGAGTCAACAAAAGAGACGTTATAACGGCTAGTTTGTGATCAGAATGTAAAAACTAGCCTAGAACTCCAACAACTAGCTTCCAAAGGCTATATAAGGGCTTATGGTTGAAGATTCAAAAGGTTGGACAAGTTGAAAGTGAATATAACAATGAAAATGTATTCTGAACTCTTCTCATCTATTACTCTTATTGCCTACAAATTCTACATTAGCAAAATTCTTGTTGTAGGTGTTACATTAGCTATGAATACTGTGGTTAAGCACTCTTTAAGTAATTGTGAGAGCTATCAACTTGTAAACTCTTTCCAAAACTGTTTGGGTTAGAGATAGTAAGCTAGAGGGTTGTTCTAGCCATTGTGAGTGTAGCTAGGAGCGACTATAGTCAAATACTACTCTGCTGACACCTGAGGAGGCTATGGTTAAAAGAATACATATGTATTGAAGCTTCAAGAGACTTGGTTGACAAAGAATACTTGTTTTTAGTAGAGAAAATCCCAGTGTGGAATTGGGGAATAGACGTAGTCCACTTAGTTTAAGGTGAACCAGTATAAATTTGTTGTGTTGAGCTTCCATATACCTTATCTCTTTTATTTTCAGTGTGTTTGAACAAGTTTCACTACTGTCAATTGTTTTAAATCAACTTTTTCAAGTTTAAGGTCAAACAAGTATTTTGAAACTAAGTGTTTAGAAATAAAGACTTCTGTTATTTAAATCTGATAAAATATAGTTGTTTCATTCAAAAATAAGTTTATGAGTGCTTAAAGTTGTTTAAAAGAATACTCATTGCTTAGTTTTAAGTTTTAATAAATGCTGATATAAATAATAGTGTTGAGCAAAGTAATTCTAACTAACAGTTTGTGTTTAGTTTAGACTTATCTCATCTCCAAGTTATAAAACTTGAGAAAGGGTTTGAAAAAAGTGTTTGTGGTTGCAGAAACTTTTAAAGACTGAAGAGCATAATTCAACCTCCCTTCTTGTGTCATTTGCCAACTTCAATACATTCTGTAGAATGCAGCCCACTTTCATACAAAATTTGTCATGTTTCTAAATTTGTAAAAATTCTAAGATTTTAAGCTTAGGTAATCGTTTTTCTCAAATATTCAGCAAAATAAGTGGCATCTCATTTGAGTCTATGTAGCCTAAGATATGCACATAAACATACATGATGCCCAAGAAAGATAAAACACAATGTTCTGTCCATATATTTACATTCATCCACGGTCCATTCTTAATTACACAATCTTGCATTATTGAGCTTATTTTCTCAGTCTTTGTCACACTGGTTTGCATATTTACACCACAAAGTGAGCTTAAAACATAGTAGTTTATAGTTACCACAAAACAAGCATCACTAACAAATTGCCATTGAACTCTAAACTTTAGTTCATGTGCAGCAGCTCCTTGGTGATTATTCTAGACATAACCACAAAGGTATATCATGCCAATGTTCATTCTTCACAATTCAACATAAAACATCGTAGTTACATTATGTGCTCATAAGCTTTTATTTGGAATATCAATATGTACCATCAAAATTCACATAGAACCGTGTCTCAGTAATCATACACCATTTGTTCCATTCCGAAGCTAACACATGAAACTTTTGCTCATAAAAATTTCATATTTCAACTCCTCAATCAATACCAGTTTTCTTTCAAAATCAAGTCCATTCTTATATAATCTTGTTTGATTAACGTGCCTTTCAATCATTTAAACGTTAACGAAAGTTAGATAGTGCAACCTCCTAGTTTGGATTCATATGAAGTCCTTATTGGTTCTTTTCTTCCAGTTATTCCTCTACTTTGATCTTAAAAATAGATGTTTTATTCTATATCTCTAGTGAATACTTCTATCTTTGAGCTGCTATAGTGTAACTAAGATTCTTCTTATTATGTCATTGCATATTAATTTGACTTAGACATGATTATTACAAACTATATCTTTTATTATATATTATTCATAAAAAAATTCCTATGTAATTATCAAATATATACGACATCTGTATATTGTGTTGCTTTAACTTTTAGGACACTTGGAATAGAGCAGGGTAGGTGGCAAGCTAAATTTCCCAAGTTGCAATTGAGCTAATTAGGGTAAGCATCTCTATCTACAAGTTTTTTATGAATGAATATATGCCTTTCTAATTGTTAAATGGCTATTATTCTTGATTTTCCATGGTGTTGTAGTTTGATGGCCAATTGTAGCAAGTTACGTTAGTGTGACTTGTTTCCTTGATCATAGACTTTGCCTCAGTGTTATTAACATACAGGCAAAAGAATTGATTACTCTCATTCTGACTTGTAGATTGTTGTGTTATTAGGTTAGTTATCTTTTTCTGACTTTCAGTAAATATGTCATGACTAAGCAGTGTTAATTCCAGGTACAACAATTCATTTCAATTGTTCAAAGCAAGATAGTCAAGGTTCATTAATCTGTAAAGGAGTTTTTATATAGAATTTTTTCTATACCTTGTTAGAATAAACTCGTTCATAAGACTCATCAAGAATTATGTTTGTTGCCTGGTCAAAACCTCACTTCTCTGCTCATCTGGTCCTTAGTTAGAATAAGAAAGCAACAATTACATATTGGGAAAATAAACCATGTACATATAAGACTAGTACTATGTAATAAAATTATTTGGAAAGTGTGATCCCATAGATATTTGCTAGCTAATGCATTAAATACTATTCTCACCACTGAACGCATGATGTCATCAAATTTTCAATCTTTGGAAAGTCTTCATCATGGTTCCAGCTATGATGCCACAGAAATCAAGGTTGTACTTATTCACATAGTCATCAAAATACAAGGAAAAATCAGTTAACATTTTTAGCCCAAAACACTCAAGGGAGTGCACTTATCTTGGGCTCCTCATGAACCCTTCTTTTGGCTTGATCACGACCATCTTTGGCCAGCATTCTAAAGACTTCCTTCGTTATTGTTCTCACCTTTCCTGGTCAGGTTCACACACAACGCAGTCTTCCATAGGGTGACCACTTTTATGACTTTAACTTACACTCGACTCTCTTGTTTTGAGTCTAAAACTCATAAAACTTTGAAAGAGTAAAATTTCTGAGCTTTAAATTAGCATATAACAAGTAACGAAGCCTTAAAGTCATTAACACATAATACAAAAATTTAGGATAAAACTAGTAACTTTTTCAATTCATTTAAAGACTATGAGTTTCACCTGAAGCTCTTCGGTAGGCCAAACTGAAAACAATTTGAAAAGTTAGTCAAGGATAGACTTCACAACATTGAAAACAGAGTATGAGATTAGTAGAATGAGAAGAAACCGTGAGTATAAGGGTACAAACATGATTTAAGAGTTTTAAGAAAATAGTGAGAATTCTCATTTCCTACCTATGCTTGTGTAAGTGAGATGGTTTGTAAATTGTTAGTGGTCTGGTTCAGAGAATGGGTTTAGAAATTGTTTTACTTATGTTTTTGTATTGTGATACTTGTTCAAATAATAGGTCATGTTGTAGCTTAAAAATTGAATCACTGGATTTAATTGAGATTAAGTAAATTAAGGGGATGTGTTCTCATTTGTTGTCTTGTAAATGAGGTTAATAGTTGATTTGGATATCAAGCTTTATGTGAAAAAAAATATTTTCAGCAAGCAAATAGTAGATGTTTCAGGTTTAATTAGAGAATGCATAATTAGTTTTGGTTGTGTTGTTGATTTTATAAGTTATTAATTGCTGGTTCTTTCACTACAACAAAAAACACTTTTGGTGGCCATTATTTAGTAGCCGTTAACTTATTGCCGGTAATTCTTTCTCTTGTATGAAATTCTCCCGGCAAATATTTATTAGCCACTAATAAACCATATTTAGTGGCAATTAGGCACAATGGCCAGGAAAAAGGATACAATTTACGCGGCAGGCAAACACATTTCCCTCTCTTTCACAAATTTTTTATCGCGACCAAACATATTTCCCTTTCCTTCTCTGCTTGTACTCTCTCTGAACAATGAGAATGTGCCCAAACTGTGACCCACTTCCAACCCAGCCATCACCGTGAGACCACCTCTGCAACGCCCCAGCTGCGCCACCTTACTTTGCCCCAGATCTAACACCAGCCTCCGTCCATCAGATCACTACTAGCCACCTCTGCCCTAAATACAATGAGCCACAACCCGGAACAGAGGCTCCACCGTCCTCGACTGAGCCAGCATCACCAAACCTGTTAGTCGTGCAGATCTGCCATCGTTTGCAGCAACCTCAGCCAAACTCGGGGCCTCAGCCGCTCCTCCACCGCGAACCAGGAAAGATCACAGAGCCCAGCACCATCGTGTGTCCCTGCCGGAGCTACGCGCACCAGCCAACCCAGCCGTGGATCCAAATCCACGAACCCAACAGGTTTCACCGCCCCATCTCCCGAACCCAAACCCATTCTCCCCCTCCTTGCGTCTGCTTTTTCTGCTTCCAGAATAGTCTCTTCATTTTTTTATCAATTATTCAAAACCATTGATATTTTTGTCAAGCTCTTTAAATTTGTTTTACTATTCGAAGTTATTGTGATGAAGGATATTAAATTATGCCTCAGAGGTCCAATAGATTGAGCAGCATTTCCTTTTTTATGTTTTAACTAACTAATTATAAAGTGTTTGCCAATCTCTCAAGTTGAATGGGTTTTACTACATAATAATCATCTTGGGAGATAGTGAGAGACTAAACCGAAAAACTATTTGCTTAATTTTGTTTATGAGAATCACTTATTGACTTAAAACTCTGCAGCATTTTGATTATAAGTTTTTATTAAACTTAAAAATAAGTAAATCCAAATAGGCATATCCCATTACTTTCATAATCTGCACCACAAAGGTGGAGCAGCTTGATAGCATTGGTTTTACAACTACTCACTATCTCATTCTCGTTTGTGTTGCATCATGTCCATTAGAGAGGAAGGCTGGATAGAATAACCTAGAAAGTTTTATGGAATAATCGAAGAATCGTAATGTGGAAGGTTAATATATTTAATGGTAGCAGTCAGTCAATAAGGCTCCCCTTTGTATTTATCCCTACCTATTTGCATATTCTCTTTTATCACTATCAATTCTCCAGATAGGAACTTGATTCCTTTTATCCAAGATCTAACCCATCTTCTTATGTAAGCCTTACACCTCCGTTCACACTTTGAAACTCTTCCAGAAGATATATGGTTGACTTTAAGTGTAAATGTCAGCGTACTCTACTTTTTAATAGAGGCATTAAGTCCATAATCCATTGAGAAGCCTATTTAGTCTCTATAATGAATATCATGTCTTTCTTCCTTTTTTTCTTATGTTCATTTAATTGCCTTTTTTTTTTGTTCATGGGCCAGCAGCTCATCCGGTAGCATTCTTTTTTCTTATGTTCACTTACATTTACTTTTTAATAAGCTTATATCAATTCTTTTTTCTTTTATGTTTTTATTTTCCTTTATATCTCAATCATGGCTACAACTAATTTAATTATACTTGCTGTTTGACACTTGATCCAATTCTAAGGTTTTGCAAATTTATGTAGGAAATAATTCAAGCAAACTTGCTTTGAGTAAGATTGATGAGACTACTGGTTGGGAACTTGCACTGGTTACAACACTAAGTAACCATACCAGCCAAGCGCTAGATCACAGAATGGTTTGTTCCTCAGCTCTACTAATTTCAATTGCTTATCATTCTTGAGTTTGCAACTCGTCTTTCTTTATTTGTACACAACATAATCAGCATGATCTATGATGACTTAGTATGATTTTCTTCCCACATAATTAGGCTATAAATACACTTTCACACTGGTCCTCAAGATTGTTGTTCTCTTTTGCTGCTTTTGATTCTTGTGTTTTTTTTTTTCTTTTCTTTTCTTTGAGTAGACTTCCATTTTATACACAAAAGCTTGTGATTGGGGATCGATTCCAACCTTTGAGTAACCTTTATGTACTTCTATTATATAAGTGTCTTAAGGATATACACTACACCAAAAATTAATACTCATGCTAGATATTAATTTATCCTGTACTAATTCTCTGTTTTAAGTGCTTCTAAACTAATTCATCTTAAATGTCTTTGAGAAGCCAAGCATTGTCCATAGTCATACAATGTGGAACTTCCAAAATTAATATTGAAACATCATGTGGCGAGTGAACTTATCAGTAAAAAAACTTTAGATCAAACAAGACAGTTTAATTTATCCTGATGTATATATTAAGAACCGAGAAAAGCCAAGCAGAATAATGCAGCTAGTTAGAGCAACATATACGTTAAGTGCTAATTTATGAGTTGCTTTTGGTAAGAGTGGTTTTGTTTTAACTTTTTATAGGTTCTGATGCAACTAAAGTTAATTAGTAGAGTTGACTTTGTCCACATGCCAATGTTACTGGGAAGTGGGAACCAAAACATGCAGCAACTAAGTGATCAAAATAAAAGGACAGCAAGCCGAAAAAAAAAATATTTAACATGCAGCATTCTATTCATAAGGTGATAACATATATATCAGTATTCAATCGACATAAATTTCACCCATTCTCAAAAAGCAAGGACCTAACCAAATCCCAATCAGTTTCAACTATGTAACAAAGGACATATCAGCAACATGCCACAAAAAAAAATCAACTGATGAATCGACCTTTATGCAAAAAATAAAATAAAAAATATCAATAACATAAAAGACCAAGCACAGAAGATGCATACTCAAGAATTGAACACTTTAGTATAAACCCAGCTTTAAAGTTCCCTAACCCTTCGGTTAAAGCATCATAACAGATTAATGTATGCCCTTTTTACAAAATTGCTTGTTGGTGACAGCAGAATCCACATGATGAAATAAATCAGTTAATTGCACCTTTAACAGACCATGCTGTAAAAACCACCCAAAAATCCTTAACAGAAGATGTGAATATGATAAATCCACAAATCAAAGCTACACATTCTTAGAAAAGCAGTTCCAGTACATTATAAGTCTAAAAATTAGTGAAGTTCACTAACAAAATAAAAATTAATTATGGCATACACAAGAAAAATTCAAATTGCAGTATGCAGGGGTGAGAGATTACCTTGCCATAAATTCCATTTTCCCTTTGAGCATGAAGAAGGTCCATCAGATGGCTTCTCTTGTCTAACTTGTGGACATACTCTACTCTTTGAGCAATTAGATCAGTACACAGTAGTTGAACCAACCCTTCCACAAGTTAAAATTGCAAAAGGGTGGTCATATTTGTTGTCTCAAACCTAGTTTTCAAAAGTCATCATGATCATTATTGCATTTTGTAGAAGACTGTAGTGTACCTTATGCTTGTGGTCCTTTTTGCCAACCCTTTTCCCCTAAAACCACAGTTATATGCATAGCTTTAATAATAAATAAATAGATGAAATTCCTATCACTTATAGAAAATTAGGTAGCAGGTGTAAACAAAATTAATTTATTACCTCAAAAACTCATGGAGTATGGATAAAAAATTGAACTATTAATGATGCTAGTCAAGCTGAGACAAGCAAAGCCAGCTATGCAAGCTGAGCCTAAATAGTTCTCTGAAAGCACACTGACTCATTTACAGCCCTACGCTCAAAACCAAACACCAATTTAATAGTTAAAAAAGTCATCTAAAATCATTAGCCTGCCTGAAATGAAGAATGTAAGGGTTTTATATATTGTTACAAGTACAGATCAGTGACTACTACATGACTGCACCATGCAGAAAAAAGAAATATCTAAATTGCATTAAAAGTTCAAGGAGTCTAGACAAACCCCAAGATCTTGCAAAGTTTGCTCAACCTATTTGATAGTCCTAAGTCTAGCTGATGAGCTTGCAGCTTGCACCATTTGCTAAAGTGCATATGTTCTCAAATATACACAAAACTGAAATATTTCTCACTATCATATTATATTCTGAAGTATAAGCATTAACAAATTGTTGAAATAGACTAATATCTATTGTGCTTGTATTCTGATATGCGTTGTTTGTTATGCTGTAATTGGTACTGATATTAGTTCATGTGACAAATTTGTTTAATCATAAGATCTACATGTTTTCAAATTGGTGTGACGCAACATTTCTTCTATTGGATTATAGGTTACCTCAAATGGGAAGCTAAAAATTCTTGATATCCTTGATTGGTAAGTAGAAACTACTTAATGTTGAATTTTTATCTGATATGTATGTTAATGTTTACTGGTTTACTAATAAATATGTTAATTTTTATTAAATTGTCAATAACCAAAGAATTAAACACTAAGCCACTGGCAATGTAAAAACATAGCATAGAGTCTAAAAGCCTTTAACCAAAAGTAGTTCCAGATGGGGTCCTCAATATTAAAAGATATTATTCTATTTCTAACTTTTTCTCCCTTCTTTTGGCTCAAAATAAAAGATAGTCCAGTACAAGAATAAAAGGAACATGATAGCTAAATCAGAAACCCCATAAGCCTCTTCAATCCGGGGAAGGTTGAGAGTTGATTTGCCATTAGGAAGCCACTGGAGCCATTCAAATGGAGCTTCTTTGGAGATTCACTTGAGTAAGCAAGGAAATTCCCACCACCTTTAACCTTAATCTCAGCACCACTCTCAACATATTCTAATTCTTGAATTGTCCCTCCACTATTGAACATGTTTGTTAGCCCAATTGGTGCAAATTTGATGCTGCCACGTAGCTTTGTGACTGGCACAAAGCTGTAGAAAGCTAGCACTCGTGAAGAGCTCATTAAAGCTAGCACTACTATCATATGGATTGCTTCAACCCTTCATGCAACTGTTAATTTTGGACAATATCCATATTGAGGTTTCGACTGTCAACATTCTGGCTGCATTTTCCTGGCCAGACTGAAATAAGTTAATCAGAGTGCATATAACTAAAAGGTAAAGAGACATGGTTTCTTATTCAAGTAGAGTTTTGATCATGGAGTAGAGCACTTAGTCTATGGTACATGAGAATTAAATTATTTTTAGTTAAAATTGATGTTGCATTAGGTCTCATTTTCAATATAAATTGTGTTACTATAATATCAAGTCTGTGGAATTTAAAATCTTAGTAGATGTCCTGAAGTGTAGGGATTGTTATTTATGTCAATGTAAAAATATATATATACTAAAGTAAACCATATTATATTTATATATATACTCACTACATTAATTAAGAATTTAGAGACTCAATTTTAAGTAATTGAATCTCATTTTCTAATTATAACGAATATCAGTCTTGACTGGTTCAACCTTGTCCTAACTCTTTCCTGCAACCACCTTACCAAATTTGCAGGATTCTCACTTCTCATTCAGTGTTTCACACCTAGTTTCCTACTCATCTCTTTCTCAGTTCTTTAGTAACCTTCTATCAGTAACCTTTTAGTATTCTCACTTCTTCATTCAGTACAAATAACTGTATCTCTCTTCTTGTTCGTGGGTGTCTTTTTGTGTTATGACAATAGATTTTATGATTTACTAACCATACACAAAGAAGACACTAACTTGAACAGTTAACTACAGTGTTGACACCTTGATAATGTGATTAATACATATTTAACACTAGAGATCTAGAATTGACATCTCATTAGATGTGGCTACTACTAATATTTTTAAAACTGAACAAATTTTTCTGTTGTTATCCCTGATTCTGTTGTTCTATTCATTATTAAAAGTTTATCTTACTCATTATTGGATGTACTTTTGATCTATCGGTTGTTCTCTTAAAAATTTTCTCTAGTAAATTATTATGATTATATTTATAGTTTGCTTGAGTTATTTGACAACTCATGAGTATGCCTTTGTATCTGTATAGTTCTTGCATTTTACTTGAAATTACTAGACTGGTTGATACGTGTAAGTCTGTAACTCTTCGTAGTCATTTTTAGGCTAAATTAAATTTAATAAAATAACTTTAAATAGGTTTATTTTGTGAGTACATCTAGCCAAAAGAGTTTGAATGTTGAAAGTTATAAAATGATTTGAATATTCTCCATAGTTACTGTAATTGTCACTGTGTCATGAGTCATGACAGTGTATAGAAAAGGAAGATTCATTGATGATTAACTAAGTGGCATTTGAATCCTCATATTTTGTTTCTCCACTCTCACTCTCCATCATGAGTTTTATTTGCTACCTCTTTTTTTTATTTATTTACTCGCACCTTATACATCATTTTGTGCTTCTTCAAATAGAATGGGAAACACCCACTTTTGCTTCTTCAATTTGGCCTAGATAACAGTCAAAATATGGAACTGAATATGGAACTAGTTATGCAATTCTTATGAAACAACATGCATCATTTACAAATTGATCTTACATGTAAAGGTGAAAAAGATTAAATTTCACCTGTGGACAAAGATTAAGGCTGAAAAAGAACTTACATGTAAGGCCCTGTCAAAGTTTGAAAAATTAAAACAAAACTAGTGTCAAGGTCTACAATGCCAGCTTTCAAAGCATTAACAATGAGAAAATTATATCTTACCAGGAAGACCCTTCAAGGCATTGAAACAGAGGCAAGTGTCTTCAACCAACACAGGTCCATTAACCTTGCCATACATCAAAAATATCACAAAGGTTAAAAAGAGAGAAAAACATGAAACCAACCTAAAATCACACAAGTCTAGGAATGTATAAGAGAAAATAGTAACAAAGTACACGAGCAGTGACCAATCGAGCCTTCTCTTTGGAGATATCTTGTGCTCTCCTTGCAACTCTGCGCCGCAAAAAAAAAATAACCTCTAAGAAAGATAACAAATAATTCAAGAGCAAGAAAACCTACAAAAAGTATGGTGGTGTTTGGTATGTTTTTTGTTTTAATTTTCAGTTAATATGCTTTCACTGATAATTATAAAAAATGCCACATTTTCATTTTGTTTCTTGGTTTTAGGATTTTGTGAAGGAAATGATGAAAACAAGATTGTATTGTTTTCACTATCTCTTTTACAAAATCCTAAAAGCAGGAAACAAAATGAAAACGTGACATTTTTGTAATTATAAGTAAAAATATATCAACTGAAAATGAAAACAGAAAATAAACCAAATACCAGTTTTCAATAAGAGCAATAAGAAATGAGCAAAGAAAAACAACACAAAATGTCAAAAAATGGAAAAAAAAAAAAGAAGAAGAATGATATTACGGTCAAGTTTGAGAGCGAAAAGGAATGGCAAACTGGCCCCGAAATGGCACGAACTTCTTCAAGCTTCTTGGCATTGCCGATGACAAAAGTAACTAGATGTGACAAAGTCATGATATGAGACCTTGAAGCGGTGCTTGCTTGCAAATTGCCATTTATTTCCCAAACCTTGTTTGATTTTCTTTGGTGGCAAGCAAGTAAAAGCAAAACCAAAGCGATCAATAAGAAAATCAGAGAGCCATTACAGAAAAATCATTTCTTTTTCATTTTTGATTTCTGGGCAGTGAATTGAATCCTATCAGTGGATACACATACAACAACAATCACAAAACTTCTCATTAATTAATTAATTAATTTTTTTAAAAAGGAACCCAACTTGGAGATTTTTTCTATTATTACAACACATGGGTAGGTACCCTTTAGAGCCAACAAAATAGAGAGTGAAAAACATGGAGCTATTTTGACTGTTATCTAGGCCAAATTGAAGAAGCAAAAGTGGGTTGTTTCCTATTCTATTTGAAGAAGCACAGAATGATGTATAAGGTGTGAGTAAATAAATAAAAAAAAAGAGGTAGCAAAGAGAACCAAAATATCTAGATAACAACTCTCACTCTCACTCTAAACAAAACTGAATATGGAACTAGTTATGCAATTCTTATGAAACAACATGCATCATTTACAAAGACGAAGCATGTTGTCAAAGACTATATGACTGCTCTGCAAATGATAGCTTCACTTTTCCCTCTTATAAATCTATGTTTCTATTAAAAGAAAAATTCAGAGACTAGTATACTGACTTTTTAGCCTTCTGAGTTGGAATGTTGCAGAATTATTGACCCTCCCCAAAAAAAAAGAGAAGGTAAAACTAATAACTTTGACACCCAGTATGCATAAGACATGAAATAATAATAATTGATTCAATTTTCAAAATTTTGATATTTTTAAGAGATCCTTCATGCCATCACATATATTTAAAAAGTATAAATTGACAACATTATTTAAAAACAAAATACTTGCACAAACTATATAAAAAGTGTGTTTGGCTTTTGATTCTGCCTTAATTTCAAGTTTTGTGCTTTTGTGTGGTATTATGGCATGTTTTATTGTTTTAAAGAACTATTACATTGTTTTCACATGTGCAATGTATGGTATATGAAGATGTCAACTATTGATTTGCTTGGATGGTTTTAAATGTTGCATTTTTTATTATCTAAAGGTCAATTTTTAGCTATGTAATCATATTTGTATTTGTATTTTGTTGGTATTAACCATGTTGCAACCCTTTTGTTAAATAGGATAAGTTTTCTTGCATGGTCATGGACAATCCTAGCAGTAGGAGATGGATGGACTGTGATAGAGTTAGTAAAGAATATTTGAATGGAGTAGAAAAGTTTTTAGACCATGCTTTTCATGAAAAACATGATGGAGAAACAATTCCATGTCCATGTAAAGAATGTGTGCTCCATTATTCAAATAAAATCGGGGCAATGGCATATGAGCACCTTGTGGTTAATGGCATTATACCGTCATATGATACTTGGTTTTGTCATAGGGAGCCAATAAATGTGTCAAATTGTGTTGAAGAAACTAATTGCAGACAAGAAGATTTTAAGGGTGATGATATGGTAGGAATGATACATGATGCTTTTGGAGGCTTTACCCAATTTTTGGATAATAACATCAGCGAAAGGGGTGAGATGAAGCCAACCTTTGAAGAAAACACTACTCATTCATCAAGAGATCAACCACATCCAGAGGTGGAGAAGTTTGAACAACTAATGAAAGATGCAGATGAAGAACTTTACCCTGGATGTAAGAAATTTAGTAAACTATCATTTTTACTGCATCTTTACCATATAAAACGGTTGTTCAAATAGACAAATGAGTCTTTTAATGCTTTGCTTGGACTATTGAAGGATGCATTGCCTGAGGGGGAAAGGTTGCCTCATTCCTTTTATGAGACCAAGAAGATAGTTGAAGGATTAGGCTTAAAGTATGAAAAGATCCATGCTTGCCCCAACGATTGCATGCTTTTTAGGAATGCATTTGCTAGTAAGGATGTTAATGAATGCTTCATCTGTGGGGCTTCTAGATGGAAAAATGATGACAAAAAAATTCCAGCCAAGGTCCTAAGGTATTTTCCTCTGAAACCACGGCTACAAAGATTATTTATGTCTTTAAAAACTTCTAAACTGATGAGATGGCATGATGAAGAGCGCAATAAAGATGGAGTTTTACGGCATCCTGCAGATTCTGAAGCTTGGAAAACTTTTAATAGTTGTCATTCAGAATTTGCTAAAGATCCTCGCAATGTTCGCTTAGGATTAGCTAGTGATGGCTTTAATCCATATGCCACGATGCATATTGCTCATAGTACATGGCCAGTGATTTTAATTCCATATAATCTTCCACCATGGTTGTGCATGAAGCAAGAATTCTTCATTTTGTCCTCACTCATTCCTGGACCAAAAGGGCCTGGAAATAACATCAATGTCTTTTTGGAACCTTTAATAGAAGAGTTAAACCAATTATGGGATGTGGGGATAGAAACCTATGATGCCTTTACTAAGAAGACATTTCAAATGCGAGCAGCTTTTATGTGGACTATAAATGATTTTTCAGCATATGGTAGTCTATCTGGATGGTGCACTTATGGTCAATTTGCATGCCCTTCTTGCAACATAAGCACTCAATCTAGAAGGCTCAAACATGGTAAAAAGTTTTGCTACATGGGTCATCGACGTTTCTTGAAGCCGGGGCACAAATATTAAAATGATGCAAAGTCATTTGATGGGACTAAAGAATTAAGACCTGCACCTTGTCCAATATACGGGTCACTAGTTCTAAATCAAGTTAGAGGCATAAAGTTCACTCTTGGTAAGTTAAGTGAAGAGGTAAGTGGGGTGATGAAAAGCACATGGAAAAAGAGGAGTATTTTTTTCAATCTTCCTTATTGGGAGTATAACTTGGTGCGCCATAATCTTGATGTGATGCACATAGAAAAAAATGTGTGCGATAATTTGATTTATACATTGTTAGGTCTTGGTAAGAAGTCGAAAGACAACTTAGAAGCTCGATTGGACTTGATGGAGATGAACATAAGACCAAGCTTATGGCCTCAACAACGAGCTAATGGGAGGACATATCTACCTCCTACTTATTTCACAATGTCCTCGAGAGGAAAAGAAATTATTCTAGAAGTACTACAAAATGCTAAGTTTCCACATGGCTATGCATCTAATATCTCACGCTGCATTCGAAAATGAAAAATATCAGGGTTGAAAACTCATGATTGCTATGTTATAATGCAAGAACTTCTTCCTCTTGCATTGCGAGGATCAATAGATAAAAAAATGAGTGCTGTTTTGATTGAACTATGCACATTCTTTCGGGTACTTTATAGCAAAGTGCTTAAAATAGAAGAGTTAAAGCTACTTGAAGAAAAAATTGCACTAACACTGTAATATGGAGAAACTCTTCCTCCCATCATTTTTTACCATTATGGTACATTTGGTTATTCACTTGGCAACTGAGGCTAAAATTGCAGGGCCAGTTCATTATCGTTGGATGTACCCAATTGAGAAGTATAAACAATCGCATTAAGTTTTTTTTTATATATACCTTGAGTAATAATTAAGCACTAAAATATTAGATTGATAACATTTTTCAATGTCATAGGTACTTATGTACTTTGAAATCATATGTTCGTAATCGTGCATGCCCAGAAGGTTCAATAGTAGAAGCATATCTTGCAAATGAGTGTATGACATTTTGCTCACGATATATGGAAGGTGGAGATTCAAGGTCTTATTGGTCAAAAAAAAGTGAAAATGAGATTGAGCATGGGACTGATAAAGAAGGATGTCTTTTCCCCGTTGTTGGGCAACCATATGACAAAATAGAAGCTTTTTTTATGGATGAGAAAACATGGTTGCAAGCACATCGATATGTGCTCTTCAATTGCGAATCAGATGTGGTTGAGAATTATAAAAAATGAGTGGTATATCTTTGTCTTGTTGACTGTATATTACTTTATATTGGTGAGATCAAGAGATTAAATCGTAAGCGTCGCCTTACACAACATCAGCTCGATCGTTTGCATTTTGATACATTTCATGAATGATTGAAGGAGCAAGTAAGTAGTATGATTTAGTCACTATTTATTGTAATTTAGTGTTGTTGTACTTATATTGGTATTTATAGTCGTATATTACTATTTGGTTAGGTTAAGGAGTTGGACTTCACATCTGATATCAAAAAAGATCTTCAAGCCCTTGCACAAGGTCCAAGTTACATTGCAAGAAGATTTAAAGCATTCGATGTAAATAATGGGTATCGATTTCGAACAAAACAATGTGAAGAGTTCATGCAGACGCAAAATAGTGGTGTTATGGTTGTTTCAAAGACAGAGAGTTATACAAGTACAAGTGACAATGCTCCGAAGTCGGCAAATATTACCTATTATGGCAGATTGAATGATATTGTGGAGTTAAACTACTTTGAAGAATTTAAGGTTGTCTTATTTAAATGTGATTGGGTTGATGTAACCCAAGGTAGAGGAGTTAAGGAAGATGACTTAGGTTTCACACTTGTGAACTTCTCACACCTAATACACTCTGGTGATCGGGAAAGTCATGAGCCTTTTATATTTGCAGACCAAGCTCAACAAGTAATATTTGTGCAAGATCCTCAAGATCATGAATGGTTTGTCCCTAGGCCAATTAAACCTCGAGACATTTTTTATATGGGAGAAGAAAATAGTTTACAATTTGAGTCATCAATGCAAAATGAAGCCATTGACTTGACTTTCTTAGAAAATATTTGTGACTCAGAACATGACAATAATGATTGGATAAGAAGTGGTGTTGATGGGATAGTAATTGATATGAGCCTACATTCTAACACTCCTCCAAATGAAGGTGAAACTAATAATGATGGAGGAAATGACATTGAATATGATAGTGATTCTAAATAAGATAGGTAATACTTAGAAAATATTTAAATTTTTAATTTAAGTTTTATCTTTGTTAAATGTTTGTTTTCATGCCTAAATTATTAATACTATGTGCTTTTCCTTTGCAAATTTCTAATTTCATAATTTACTTTCCAATTTTCAGATTACACCATTGTGTTAGTGTTTATTTCATATATCTTTTGCTTTATGGCTTTTACAGGTTCTTACTGCTAGATAAGTACTTCAGTTAAAGGTTGGCTAGAATGTTGTTGCTTAGAAATGCACTTCAGTCCAAGCACTACAGGTATTGGGTTATTTACACACAATGCTTATTATTTTCTCCTTTTCAAGGTTGTACTATTAGATTGATCTAGGATGCTGATTTCAACTGCAATTGTTGCCACTATGGTTGTGCACTAAGTTAAATAAAGACAGTTTATCAAAATTAGTTAGCTAGTTCTGTTATTCTGTTATTTTTTATTATGTTAGTTAGACTAGGCATTAGATTGTTTGGGTAAAAAAGTTAGCAACAGTAGAAGCTAAAAACTTGTAGGTATAGATCTTTGTTTCCTGCAACTCAGTTCCCTTGCTTGCCATCTACCCTGTTAATGATGCATGCAGGATCCAAAAGTACAAATCACAGTTTGCAACCTTGTGATGTAACGGAGAAAGGGTTGCATCCTACTGACCATATCCAGTCTTGTTATGTTCAGTAATAAATCTTAAGACACAGTGGTTCAATTACACTTCATAATGAAGTTACATTCGGTAGACTGACTATTTTAGGAACTTGGGGCACACAATATGCAAGCATGGTAATCTCTATAAATGAATATGTACATATTTGATTAAGGCAATAGTATTGCTTCCAGAATAAACTGAAAAGTCGCTCAGCTTCCTATAATGAGTTTTGGAGGGGATAAACTGAGTTGAATTGGGTTTGACCAAGTCCAAGACTTTAAGCTTAAGCTTAATTTTACAGAATTTACTTTGTTTTGTATTTTGAGACTTGAGTTTATTTCTTTGTACTTCAGTTTCATATACTTTGTTTTCATTGAAGTCTTTTAATGTAATTAAGTTTCTTTTACATTTCTAACTGTTGACTTATTTTGAATCATAAGGTAGGAACTTTCTTTAGTTATTTCAGAATCCATACCAAAAGATCAGTTTTGTTTTTCAAGAGTTTCCTTACACAAAACATAGTATATTAGGACAATAGTAAGAATAGAAATATAAAGTCTACACAAGAGTGAAATGAAAAGACAAGTATGGAACAAGAAAAAGTAACGTTGTGGTAATTAAGAAACTAATTTCATCCTCTTCATTTTGTGGACTGGAAATTAAGATCCACGTACTTTAAACTTAATGGTGGACAGTTTGAGTGTGTGCATGTTCTGCTTGGTTCAGAAGGAACACGGGGAGGAATTAGTAACTAGCAAATTTAGGTACTAGGAATGTAGGTCTAACTTGAGTAGAGCTTGCACATTAAAATCGTATGGAGATCCAGGCTACCTCTATAAAAAGTTACTCGATGTATAGATGGTCATGTTTATTTTAATTCCAGCTCCCTAAAGAATTAGTTAATGTTAATATTGATGCTCATATTCAAAGCAACAATCTCCCATTCATAAATCTTCTAATTCCAAAATAAGAAATGTTCCCTCACCTGCACGTCGACTAACGATCCACTCCCAGATTCACCACCAACAACTATTAGCTTATTCTCAATGACAGCTGCTGTATGCTATTCACAGTGAATAATAATAGTTCAGTCTTTTACCATACTGCTCATAACACTTGCACAAAATGATCCATGAACAAATATAAAACAAAAAAGAATCATAAAATTACATACATTGGATCTCGGAGTGGGCTTATCCCCTGTAATTGACAACACCATCTAGTTCTTTGAGCTTCTTGATGCACAAATGCTTATCTCAGGGGCAGTAGACGAAAACTGGCAATCAATTTCATCAGAATGACCACTTGTCCCTGTAACTCCATCACCCCATAATTTAGTTACATTATTTGAAACTTTGTTTCTTGATGAGTTTTCATGTTAATTCACTTAAATGTGTGATCATTTTGGTCAAGAAAAATTAAGGAACTTATCTATAAGTTATCAGGACTAAAAACACTAACTAAAGAATAAAGTTCTGAAATTGTAGATAATATGTCCAAGGTTGACAAACTTTAGATCAATTTTCTTTTGAAATTTTTTGAAAGGATTACTTTTGTCTTTAATTAGTTATTTCTCTATTCTATTTATTTCTCTCTTCCTGTTGTAAAAAATTATGCTTGGAGGTAATGTATTACAGGTAGTTTTTCTTCATTTCAAGGACATGGTTGGCTATTGATGCAAACACATGGGATGAGTACAAGAATCACAATGAAATAGACTAATATCTATTGTGCTTGTATTCTGATATGTGTTGTGTGGTTATTCTGATATGTGTTGTTTGTTATGCTGTAATTGGAGGATTTACATATAAAATTCATTCTCTAAGCTATAATTTGTGCTCCCAGGGTCTCATAAGTGGGTCTACTGAATTGAGAGAGCAGGTAGCATTGGGAGTTGGTGTCCTGATAGAGGTGACCAGTGAACAATTACTCAAGGAGTTTGTCATCCCAATAACAGGGTATCTAATAGAGAAAATTATTGATGTAGATTGTACTTCCAAATCTTGATACTTTAGTTATGCTAGTTAATTCTAATGATGTCATTTTATAATTAACATTTGCATTCAATACACTACTTGAACCTGTGATGTTTTCTATGCAAGTAAAATTTTCAATTAAAGGTGCTTAGTCAGGTAATCTATATACAGTTAATTCGATCTTGTCCCTCTCATTCTTATAATTATATTATACTTTCACCTTAGGTAAATTTTACAAGTAGTATATCATAATGCCTAGAAAAAATAGCCTTAGATTGGTCACTGAACAACATCATGATGAAGAAGTGCGGCCTTATATATATTGAGCAACTGATGAATACCCCAAGTTGCTCTCAAGCCCAAGCACATGACGATCAATCTGATGAATTGAATAATTTGGTTGGCATTGAGGCTGAGCAAAACCATGAATCAAGTGACATTATTTTAATGAACAATTGCTTTAGATTATTAAATTTGCTTGAACTAAATCATGACATTTAAATCAAGTTTCATGTTAGGTCCTTTGGAGACAAGGAAGGTTCGTGGGCCTACGTTACTAAAAGATATCTGGAATTTGCCTCCAGGGAAGACAATTGTTGTGCGATTCAATAGTCGTAACCAAGCCATAGGAAAGGAAGGTTGAAAGCTTGCTAGCTTTCTAGGCATTGTTGCTAGAACCCCTGAACTAACACCTTTAAATATAAAAGATTGGAGAGTTTTTGACAAAGAAGAAAAGAAGAGATTGGTGGAGTTTATGAGGGTATAAAATAACTATTCTTATTAGGTGTGAATATTATTTAAATGTTATTTCTTTCATACATGAAATTACCTTGTAAATGCTTGCTCTGTTTTTTAGAAGAAGTTCTTAATCCCAGCACATGGTGAGGAGTTTGTCAAAAAGTCACTAGGGAAGAAATAAAAAGATTACAAATGTGATTTGAAGAGTATATATATACAAAGTATAAGACCAAAGATGCCTTACTGAAAAATAGACCGAATCGCATACCAAGGGACCAGTGGACTGGTCTTGTCTCTTATTGGGTTTCTGATAAAGCAAAGGTATAAACTTTAGAAGCCTTAAAACACGCACACACACACACACACACACAGGGTTGCCTTGTTTTTATGTTTTATAGAGTGCTTTGATTGTTTGTATTTAGTTTTCATACATAAATTATATGTTGTTATTTATGTGCAATGATAGAAGCGTAGCCAAGCAAATAGAAGTAATAGAGCCAAGCAAAAGATGCCTCACACAGGAGGATCCAAAAGCTTTGGAACCTTGATGGATGAAAAGGTATTCATGTATAAATTACAAAATATAAGATTTTAAAGTCCTTTTGTGTCATGCATAATTGTTTGGCATTGATTTAATTATATTAGGCTATAAATGGAATAGAGCCTCAACGAGCAGAAATTTATATATTAACTCATACAAAGCGTAAGGATGGTAGACCATTGGATGAGGAATCTGCAAGGACAGTTGTAAGATTTCTTATGCAATTTTATCCTTCACAAGTTTAGTATGTGTAGTATTCAAATTATTTTAAATATTTTTATATGAATTTGAGTATGTCATAAATTGTTATCTTAATTGTGATTAGGACATTATGAAAGAAAAGTTGAGCAATGGTGAGACATCTAATGAACAAACTACTGGTAGTGTTGCTTGGGAAGGAGATGTGTATTCCCAAGTATTGGGAAGTGAAAGAAGTGGGTATATTAGAGGTTTAGGACTTGGTCCAACCCCTTCTCTATTGTGGGGTAATAAATCTTCCCTGGGAAATATTGTTGCGGATGATTTGTCTTCTGAGGTTGTCCAAAGGTTAGAACAAGAGATGAAGGAGTTAAAGGAAAAACATGATGAAGAAATGAGTTTGATGAAACAAAACCAAGATAGGCTACTATCTGAATTATCATGGGTGAGAGAAGTTATGTGCAAATTTGCTCCTATGAAATTATCTATGCCTCAAAATTTTAGTGGAACCTCAACTGGACAGGTTAGTTTTTCAAAGATTTTAATATTTTTCTTAAAATTCAATGTTATGAGACTATTCTGTTATCTTACATCTTAATATTTACTAGGTTCTTGGTGCCAATAGTGGCCATGAACGAGCACCACAAGCACCACAGAGACTATTTCAATTACACAGTGTTGATGAAAATACTACAGCCCCTCATGGTATTGTACTTCCTTTAAAATATGTTAATATAGTGCTCATTTTTTAAATTGTGCTTGATTTTGTTGTAGATTGTGCTAATTTTATGATATTTTCATCATTTGTTAAGTATTTAACATTAGACTTATCCTCTTGTGTTGTATAAGCATATACCTCACATCTTTGTTTTAGATTTGTACTTTTAGTTAACTTTTCTTTGTTGCATTGCATTGTATGACAAATTTTTTATAGACTTGTAATTAAAATAAATTTTTGTTAATTGATTTTGGACATATTATTATATAATTTTAATTTTCATTGGTATTTTTTAATTAAGGTTGATGAATTATATCTGAATGACACTTTATTTTTTATTTTATTATTGCAGGTCATACACTATGATTTTTAGAAATTACGTATGTGAGAGACTTTATTATGATCAAGAGTTACTGATTTGTTTATGACTATATATTATCTTGTACTATGACTATTTGATAACACTACTTATTAGATTATGTACTTTTATGTTTTGTTGTTGACACTATAAAGTTATGAATGTCTTTTTTTATATTGTGGATTTAATGAAATATATTTTGCTTCTTAGAATGAATTTTAGTACAATGTATTTAGAAACATTTGTATGTTATGATTTAAGTTCTTCATGGATAAATATTATTATCACTAAACTTTTTGTTATTAACATTGAAATTTCACTTTCAGGGCTCGTTTGGTGGTCAGGATAAGAGAGACAGGATAGGATAAACTATCATATCCTATCTGAAACTATTGTTTGGTGGTGGCAAATGAGGATATGATAAATTAATCATGTCACTTATCCTATCCTCGACTATTTAGTTCAAATTCTATCCCGAGGGGAGAAATTTGGGTTAGAACTCAACAGGATAGGATAAGGTGATTTAAAGTATGATATAAAAAATATTTTAAATATAAAATAATTAAAGTATAATAAAATATAACATGGTTACCAAAAAAAAATATATAATAAATATAAAATATTTAAAATAATAAAATACTAATAATTAATTTTAAAAATTATTTTTATTTTATCTCAAGGCTAATTTTGTTATTTATATTATTTTAAAAACTGAAAAATATAAAATTATTCTAATAATTTAACTATATGTAAAGTAAAAACTAAAAATGAATATTTAAAATTATAAAAAATTAATTTAAGTTAAACAATATTTTCAAAATTATAAAAATTATATGTAATTTTATCATAAGGATAAATTTGTCTTTTTATATAATTTAAAAAAATTAAAATTATAAAAAAATAAAATCAAATAAAATATGAAAACATTCCAAATAAAAAAGAAAAATTTTAAAATCATACTAAAATTATAATGTTATCCCTGTTGGTTATCTGGTGGACACCAAACGTCAGATAAGATAACAGCTTATCCTGCTAATATCTTATCATACTCCTATCCTGCTCTCTTATCCTATCTGCTCTTATCCTATCCTGACCACCAAACGAGCCCTCAATGGCAAATAAACATAATATTTTTTGACAATATTAATAGTTAAGAAAAACCTCTTTAAATTTTGTCAAATCTTAAAAGGCAAATAAGCATAACATCTCCCGACAATAGTAATTGTTGGCATAAGTTTTGCATAATTTTTATTGGCTGTCAAATGCATTGGGTTAATGAATCTTGAAACAGTTTTAGTAGTCATAATAATTGTTGGTAAAATGCACATTTTTTTTTGGCAACAAATGGGTCTTTACTGGTAATAACAAAGGTTGCTAAAAAACTTGGGGATAGTTTTAGCGGCCATTACAATTGTCGTAAAAAGGCACATTTTTCCTAGCAATAAAATGCGTTTTTACCGGCAATAACAAAGGCCGTTAAAAGAGACATAAAAGGAAAACCTTGAGCTAGTTTTAGTGGCCATTGTAATTGCCGGTAAAAGGAACACTTTTTCCCGGCAATAAATTGAGTTTTTACCGGCAATAACAAAAGCCGTCAAAAGACATCAAAGAAGGCAAACCTGAAGAGAGTTTTAGCAGCCATTACAATTGCCGGTAAAGGACAAACTTTTTCCCGGCAATACAATGGTATTTACCGGCAATAATAAAGGTTGTTAAAGACGTTATGGAGTGAGATCTGGGGACATTTTTAGTGGCCATTATAATTGCTGGTAATTAATGGCCGCTAAAAGACTAGCCTTTACCGGCCATAAAAAGGAGATTTATCGGCACTCAGTGTAATGACCGGTAAAACCTTTGCCGACACTGGATACAACGGCAATTAGTTAATTGTCGGTAAAAGTTTTTGCAACAATTTTTATTGCCGCTAAAAGTCATTTTTATGGCCGCTAAAAAGCTTTTTGTTGTAGTGTTTCTTTTCATGTGCTTCTATTTGTAAACACATCCTTGTTTTTAACTTGATCATAGCACTTCATGTTAAGCTTTTGGTTGCTAGGTCTCCATGTTGTCCTCTTGTTAATGTCTGTTACTAATTTTTCTTTTATTCTTGGCTATAGAATGCTACTGTTTTGGAAGTCTTAATACTTTTATTTTTTAGTTGTCAGTTGGTATCAATCTTGTTTGAATAGGTAAATATTGTTATACTCTTCTTTATTTTTTCTCCTATATTTGCCTGAGTTAATGCCTAATAGAATCATGTGTATTCTTAGTGTAGTGCCACAAATAAAACTTGGGTCTTGATCCAACCAAAGGTGAAGGGTCAGAGTTCTATTTTAAAGATGGTATATATTCTCAACACTTGCTATTTTCAAATGATAAAGTTTAATATCATATTCTAATTTATACATAAAGGAATTTATATATATATATATATATATATATATATATATATATATATATATATCATTTTGATAAATATTTGGTTATTTGTTGATTAAATGAGATGTTTACTTGTTAAGTGAGCTGCTCATTGTTTAAATGGACTGAGTTAATTTTTAAGTCATAAAAATTAAAAAATTATAAAGACAATAAAATTATAAAGACAATAAAAAATGTAGGCAATAGTTTAGAGTAAATTTGACTTATGTTAAGAATTTTTCCTTAATCCATTTGAGCTGTTTGAAAATGACTCATATTAACTCCAATGATATAAGCTGCAAAAGAATTTACCCAAAATTATGAACGGGTGTAAATCAATCATTTTCATATAAATTTTGCAGAAATGTTGTACTCTCTGAATATTCCTGTAATCATTTTATGAACAGAATTCTTTGTATTTATTTTTAGATTGGACTGGTTCAAAGTCACTTACCACTTAAGTGAATGAGCTGCTTTAATTAATTTGGAAATGACTGACGATGAAATGTTCGTGGATGTATATGGACTTGAACATCATGGTCGAGGTAGAGGCTCTGGGGTGATGTGACTCCTTCGGATTAAAATAAGAATATTGAAGTCTCGTAAGACCAACGTATTTGCAATAGATCTTGGTCAAAAGGCGAAGAAAGCTATATCACCAACAAATTTAATTGTGAAATTAAAGATCAGGATATTCACTGTGCAGCTAGGCTAGCAAGTAACAGATCGATACTATTACCATTTTCTTTACGATATCCCCGTCCAAATAAAGATTGAATTTCAAAACAACCAAAAGTTATTTTTAAAAGGACACAGAAGTTATCTATTATAGTTTGATAACCAAAGTTATTTATTTATTATATAAGAAAGCTGTTACAATAAAACTTATACATATGAGCTGCTATAATGAGCTCAAATTATTAACGAAACGATACAACACACAGCACACTGTAGCCCGAACGTTGACCATATGTCAAAACCTCAGGCGCCACAATCTACGTCCTCAGCGTTCAAAGTATATATATAAGCTGCAGATAATAAATTTTTGACAATGCAGATAATAAATTAGAACAAAAGCAATGAGCATATGGGACACCTTATAGGTAGTAGCCAAATTTGATAATTATACTAAAGGTTTTGTTAATATGTTACTTAAAAGACAAATGTTAATAAAAATAACATCAATTATTCTCTTTCAGAATTTTTTTTTTTAAAAAAATAATAAATATTTTTAATTTTTATTTTAAATTTATTAACACGTATCCTCAAAACATAAGTTAACAAAATCCTTATACTATTTCAAATATATATATATAGAAGATATGATTCAGATATTTTTTCAATTAAAATACGTTAAATTTTATTTAATTTATTCATATAATTATTTTATATGTTACAAAAATATTATAATTATATATAATATAATTTATTATTTTTTTTACATGAATATATGATATAAATATAATTTGTATATTTTATAAAATATTTCTCTTGAAGATAGTTACCTGAGTGTATACTATTAGTGAATAGTAGTCTTAGGAGGGTCAACCTCAACGTAATAATGGCAACGTTGGGGAATGGTGATTGCAACTTCGGGGTTGATGCCTACGTCCTTGAACGCGTCGGAAGAGAAGATAGCACGCAGGCAAGGGATGGTGACCTTTTCCAGCGCTTTGCAGCACTTTGGAGAAACTGGAGCACTCTCGTCTCGCGCAGGTTTTTCACAGTGACGCAGCTTATGCGTCAACATTCTATCTGTGCTAAACTTCCCGCATGCACCATCTTTCTCGCCTTCATGATCGGATTCAGCAACAGCAACAGCCACAGTGATCATCAAAAGCAGCAGGAACCAAATGAACTTGTTCATGGTAGCTTCCATTTCCTTTATTAGCTAGCTTCAAGGCTTCAAGCTAATTAAGCAGGCAATTAACTCACAAACGCTGCTTAGTGTTAAGCTCTATATATAACAAATAAACAAGCAACGTGTTCTGCAAAGTTGACAAAACTTTGTTCGAAGGCATCTGGTTTAGAATCCACAATTTCTTGGGAGAGGGGCTATTGCTGCAGCTGCCCCTGCCCGCAGATTCTTACTTTTCTGCATGTTTTTAAAAAGTTAGGCCGGCTAAAGAAGCACCATGGAACATCTTGAATCAGTAAGCAGCGAATCTTCGTTGACAGTAGGTATAGGTTATTCGGAAGTGGAAATGAGAACAGCTAGCCTGAGTTGCACTGGGGGAGAAAAAGAAAAGATCCATGGAGGCTTAATTTCTCTCATAAACAGGGTTTTAAATCTCGGTTGCGGTCGCGTTGCGGTTGTCGCGTCGGTGGCCGACGCGGCCAATGCGGCGAAATGCGGCCGCAATCGCGGCCATATGCTTGTAAGCGGTCGCGGCGCGCGCGCGACCGTATTGTCTCGGCCGCATCACGTGATGCGGTCCGAGATTTAAAACCCTGCTCATAAAGAATAGAATAACAAATACTCTTTGAACTTAGGTATTTTGCAGCACATCATGTTGGAATTAGACGCTCTACGTTTATGAATAAGATAAACGTAGTTTCCATATTGTTCACGTTGATTATCCTAGAAGTCACATTAATTAGTGATAAAGAATAAAAGTACCAGCTGTCATTTAATCTAGTTAACATTTTATATTCTTTAAAAGAAATTGTATATATTTTTTTGGCGAACAAAGAAATTGCTAAATTAATTATTTGAGATATTCAAGATCTAAAATCTCTTTTTTATTTATAAATCTACACAAATAAATAAGGGTCTTTTAAATTGAATTTATCTCTAAAGTGAGAGTAAATAGTGATGCATTCATCATTAAATTTTATTAAGTTAAAATCATAATGTATTTTAGATTAGATTAGTAGTGAATAAATTCTTTCTTTCTTAGTTTAGAAACAATCTCATTTTAAAAAAACTTTTGTGACTGTAAGATTGTCCAGAATGGTGTAAGAGCTCATTAAGATTGTTAATTTTGTTACTAGTGTATTTGATGAATTTTAAGCTAAAAGATTATTCTTAAACTATAAGTTTCTTTTCCTAGGTTGCTGCTTTGAAGGACAGTGATCATTGGAGAGAGACTCTTAAACTGTATTTGATGAATTTTAAGTTAGAAGAATATTTTTACTCTCAAGTGGAAGATCATGCCTTTAGCACAGTTCCTTTCTACTACATTGTGCTCTAAAGAGAAATGTTGCCAAATCTTTGAATAGTTTGACATTGAAGGGGCGGAAGATTGCAACTTTTTAGATTTTGCAGCATTTTGAATGGGAAGTCCCTAATTGTTTGCAACACTTGGCGCAGAATACTGCAACTATTTAGATCAGGGCTTGATAGTGTAAAGAATTAGGACTTGATAAGATTGAAAGGCTTGTTTCTATTCAATAAACAGACTCCTTACAATGTAATGTCTGCATCATTTGTACAAACAGGTGACTTTGCTTTAGATGATAGCAAATATGTTTATTGAAATTGAAAATCTTGCCTATTTATATTTATTTCTTGGACATCCATAAGAAAATTAACAAAATAAAAGGATGATGCATTTTCTTCAAGTTATATAAAACAATTTAAATTTTATTAAAAAAATCAGAAGCCATTATGAGAACGTATCTATTCAACCTCTATAAATACCAAACTAAGTAACCTTAAACAAGTATCAGTAAATTATCACTCATAGCATAATCCTACTTGTGCACAGTCTGACTTGAATGTTTGAGTCCCTTTGCAAGTACCAACCCCCCACTATTTCAACACACTCTATTGCGGCTGCTGCGCAAGGAGGAAACCACAGTGACGTTCCTATCTCGGGTACACCTCTGAATCTACTTCAGAATATTAGCGTTTTCTGTGGGAAACATTAAACTTCTATTCCCACCCAACTATGGTGAAAACGAGACAGAACTCAAGAAGAGACGTTGTGCAAACCTCTGTAAACCAAAAGCAGGGACCAATGGTGCAGTGTCCTCCCCATCCTGTTTCATGACCTACTGTTGAGGCCTCCGTTGCGAGAAACCAGGCACTCAACACAGAACATCCATGCGATAGACATGAAACCTCGCTTTCTGACGAAAGCCCTCACCCATCGCGCATGGTTTCTTTAAGATATAAACTTGGAATCTTCATGCAAGGAGTCAACCCTAACGTTCAGGGACACAGAATCCCAGTACATTAGCGCTTGGGAACCCCGAACAATGAAGCTAATGATCGTGCGTCTCACCTAGAATGCATGAATCAATCCCATGTATCCAGACACTAGTTCAAAGATATGTTGCAACAACATATGACCATGCTAGATGAACAATACCGCATACTGGAGAATATGCGTCGGGCTATTCATGAAGAACAGTCCGGACAACAACGTCAGACCGAAAGACGAAATACGAGCAATAACAAGAGGGAAGTACATGTCGATGCCACAATGTCCAACTTTGCCAATAATAACCCGGACCGTGGCATTCAAGAACAACCCTTTTGTGCTTAACTTTTGGAGTATTAAGTCCCGAGAAACTTCAAATTCCTAGCGAATGTGGAGCTTTATGATGAGACCACGGACCCCCAGGATCACATAGATGTTTATGAGCAGTCTATGTGCTTCCACGGGGGACCCATATAGTTGTTATGTCATGTCTTCCCCCTTTCCCTGAAGAAGAGAGCCTTCATGTGGTTTGTGACTTTGTAACGAGGGTCTGTCGTTGACTGGTCAGACCTTAAATAATGTTTCTTGTTTCAGTATGCAATTAGCAAGGAACAATACAAGTCCATTGAATCTTTGTCAAAGGTTTGAAAAGGGCGTGATTAACCCTTCCACGACTGCATTAGATGGGTCATATCAGTATACACTAACGTTGAAAACTTCAATGACAGAATAGCCCTTCATTATGCCAGGAATGGTCTGCTAGGCGGTTCTGAGTTCTTTGCATCTCCGGCAAAGAAAAAGTCGAAGAACTTGTAGGAATTTCAGAGGCGGTCTCAAAATTATGTGAGCCTTGAGAAAGCAATGGAAGACCAAAGGAGATAGGACAAAGGTGAGTCCTCTCACCAGAAATCTAACCACAATTCCTCACGGTCTCGGTGTTCCAAAGGTAGTCCACCCCAGGGGAAATACTCTGACTATACTCCTCTGAACATCCCATGAGAAACAATCTTGAGGGAAGTGTTGCAGACCGAGTTCCAAGAAATCAAGAGGCCACTTCCTATAAAGAAGCACAAGTAGAAATATCAATCTAAATATTGCACATGGCACAAAAGTTATGGTCATGAAACCGAGGACTGTTATCAGCTCCATGACGTGATTGAATTCTTAATCAGGGCAGGATGTTTAAAACAATATATCGCCCAAGTCCAAAACAACAAATGTCGCAGAAGGAAGAGGGAGGAAAGATGCAGCCCTCGTTGAAGCCCATCTCCATGCCACAAGAGAAGATCCTAGACTCCATCTAGCCGTGATACAAATTATCGGCAGGGTAGGAACAAGGACGCTCCACCTAATGATATCGATGAGCACTGTTCTAAGCCAAACAGAACCATCAACACAATTGCTGGTGGATTTGCTGGAGGTGGTTAGTTTAATGGCACTCGAAAGAAAGCCCTCAGAATGGCGGTATTCAGTGTCTCCCACTCTGAGTCTAGACCATGAACTACAAAAAGGATGACGTTTTCCATCACTTTTTCGGACGATGACTACGGCGGGATTATCCTAGATCACGATGACCCACTAGTCATCTCGGGAATAATCTCTAATGCCGAAGTCTGACGTATTTTTGTGGATCAAGAAAGTTCAGCAGACATCATGTTCATAAACTTCTACCAGAAGCTAGAACTTCCACATTCAAAGCTAACTCCCTATGATGAGGAACTTACATGGTTCATTGGTGAGAAGAGCATCCTAGCAGGCTACTATGAGACCCACTTGACCCTAGGGTCCTCTGAACTCTTCAAGACAATCAAGGTAAGGTTTCTGGTCATTGATTGCCCTTCGACCTACAACATCATTTTGGGTTGCCCTACTTTAAACGCACTCAGCACCATGTCGCCCACCACTCAATTAGTTATGAAATTTCCTAACAAGAACAACTAGGTTGTCACTGTAAAAGGCGACTAAGTTGCAACTTGGAAATGCTATAATGAGAGCCTAAGAATTTACAGGGTTCCCAGAAAAACAAAAGCCACTACGTCTAGCCCAGTCTTTGATTAAGTTAATATCCTTATAATCAAGCTGGATGTTTGGGAAGAAATCCGAGGTACTAGACCCCATCCAGAAGGCAAATTATTGCCTCTCCAACTTGGTACCAAGTCATATCAAGTTACCAAGATTGGAGCACACCTAGAAGAAGAAGAAAAATGCCAGCTAGTTGAGCTCTTGCTTAAGAATAAAGATTTCTTTGCTTGGACATCATCTGATATACCTGGACTTGACCCCACCTTCATCTATCATCACTTGTCCATCAGGGAAGATGCAAGGCCTATCGCTCAGAAGAAAAGAAAAGTTAGCCCTAAAAAATAGCAAGTTATCAAAGAATAGGTAAAGAAGCTACTCAGTGATAACTTTATCAAGGAGATTCCTTATACCACATGGTTGTCCAACGTGGTCTTGGTGAAGAAGTCCAATGGGAAGTGGAGAATATGTGTGGATTACACGAACCTGAACAAAGCTTGCCCAAAAGATCTGTACCCACTTCCCAATGTGGATAAACTAGTGGATAGCTCCTTAGGCTTCCAATTGCTGTCGTTCATGGATGTTTACTCTAGGTATAACTAAATTCTAACGTACCCCAAAGACGAAGAGAAGACTGCCTTCATCACAGATAAGGCGAGCTACTGTTATAGGGTTATGCCCTTTGGTTTGAAAAATACAAAAGCCATCTATCAGAGGGTGATGAACAGGGTCTTTGAAGACCAAGTGGGGAAGATGCTAGAGGTCTATATTGACGATATCATAGTAAAAATGTCACAAGGCATATCACATATGGCGGACCTTGAGGAAGTGTTCGCACAACTCCGGAAGTACAATATGAGACTTAACCCAAAAAATTGTGCATTCGGAGTCCATGCAAGCAAGTTCCTCAGTTTCATGCTGACTCATTGTGGAATTGAGGCTAATCCTGATAAATGTCAAGCAGTGCTCAACATGTGAAGCCCTCAAAATTTTAAAGAAGTGCAACAACTTACTGGTCGAATTGCAGCCCTCACATGATTCTTTGCAAAAACTGCTTATAAATCCCTTTCCTTTGTTCAACTACTCAAGAAAGGAAAGGATTTTTATCATTATGTTTTGATGATTAACAAAAACTATATTGAAAATGTGATGTTTAAGCTCTATTACTTCTAGAGTAATTTAACTTGGTCTTGTGAGTTTCTGTATTTAGTTGTGATATGAAGATCCTTAAACTGAAATGAGAAAGATAAGGACATGGTTGGATGACCACCATTTTTGGATTTAAAGCTTGGGAATCAACTTAAGAATAGTTGTCTAGGAAGACCAACACATGTCTCAAGTCTGATGGATGATAATTAACTTATAAAGAATTCAAGATCTCACTAAGACAACAATAGAAGGCTTGAAGTCTCTAAAGACGAAGATCTTCTCGTTAAGGTGTCACATTCAAAGCTTCAAAGTTGAAGGAATCTACCAGAGAAGTCTTAAAAATGGTTGAGAAGAGTTGAAGACTTGAGTTATGTCAAAGTTATATGTCATAAGACAAATTGTACCAAACGAGCTGAGTCAGCAAAAGAGACGTTATAACAGCTAGCTTGTGACCAGAATGTAAAAACCAGCCTAGAACTCCAAAGGCTATATAAGGGCTTATGGTTGAAGATTCAAAAGGCTGGACAAGTTGAAAGTGAATATAACAGTGAAAATGTATTTTGAACTCTTCTCATCTATTACTCTTATTGCCTACCAATTCTACATTAGCTAAATTCTTGTTGTAGGTATTACATTAGCTTTGAATATTGTGTTTAAGCACTCTTTGAGTAACTGTGAGAGCTATCGACTCGTAAACTCTTTCCAAAACAGTTTGGGTTAGAGATAGTAAGCTAGAGGGTTGTTCTAGCCATTGCGAGTGTAGCTAGGAGCGGCTATAATCAAATACTACTCAGTTGACACCTGAGGAGGCTATGGTTAAAAGATTACATGTGTATTGAAGCTTGAAGAGACTTGGTTGACAAATAATACTTGTTTTTAGTAGAGAAAATCCCAGTGAGGAGTTGGGGATTAGACGTAGTCCACGTTGTTTAGGATGAAACAGTATAAATTTGTTATGTTCAGCTTCCATCTACCTTATCTCTTTTATTTCCAGTGTGTTTGAACAAGTTTCACTAATGTCAACAATTTTAAATAAGCTTTTTCAAGTTTAAAGTCAAACAAGCATTTTGAAACTAAGTGTTTAGATATAAAGACTTTTGTTATTTAAATCTAATAAAATATAGTTGTTTGATTAAAAAACAAGTTTATGAGTGCTTAAAGTAGTTTAAAAGAATACCCACTAGTTAGTTTTAAGTTTTAATAAATGCTGATATAAATAATAGTGTTGAGCAAAGTAATTCTAACTAACAATTTGTGTTTAGTTTAGACTCATCTCATCTCCAAGTTATAAAACTTGAGAAAGGTTTGAAAAGAGTGTTTGTGGTTGCAAAAACTTTTAAAGACTGAAGAGCACAATTCAACCTTCCTTCTTGTGTCATTTGCCAACTTCAATACATTCTGCAGAATGCAACCCACTTTCATGCAAAATTTGTCATGTTTCTAAATTTGTAAAAATTCTAAGATTTTAGGCTTAGGTAATCGTTTTTCTCAAATATTCAGCAAAATAAGTGGCATCTCATTTGAGTCAATGTAGCCTAAGATATGCACATAAACATACATGATGCCCAAGAAAGATAAAACACAATGTTCAGTCCATGTATTTACATTCATCCACGGTCCATTCTTAATTACACAATCTTGCATTATTGAGCATATTTTCTCAGTCTTTGTCACACTGGTTTGCATATTTACACCACAAAGTGAGCTCAAAACATAGTAGTTTATAGTTACCACAAAACAAGCATCACTAACAAATTGCCATTGAACTCTAAACTTTGGTTCATGTGCAGCAGCTCCTTGGTGATTATTCTAGACATAACCACAAAGGTATATCATGCCAATGTTCATTCTTCACAATTCAGCATAAAACATCGTACTTACATTATGTGCTCATAAGCTTTTATTTGGAACATCAGTATGTACCATCAAAATTCACATAGAACCGTGTCTCAGTAATCATGCACCATTTATTCCATTCAGAAGCTAACACATGAAACTTTTGCTCATAAAAATTTCATATTTCAACTCCTCAGTCAATACTAGTTTTCTTTCAAAATTAAGTCTATTCTTGTATAATCTAGTTTGATTAACGTTCCTTTCAATCATTTAAACGTTAACGAAAGTTAGATAGTGCAGCCTCCTAGTTTGGATTCATATGAAGTCCATATTGGTTCTTTTCTTCCAATTATTCCTCTACTTTGATCTTAAAAATAGATGTTTTATTCTATATCTCTAGTGAATACTTCTATCTTTGAGCTACTATAGTGTAACTAAGATTCTTCTTATTGTGTCATTGCATATTAATTTGACTTAGACATGATTATTACAAACTATATCTTTTATTATATATTATTCATAAAAAAAATTTCGATGTAATTATTAAATATATACGGCATTTGTATATTCAGGCAACCGGACACTTGGAATAGAGCAGGGTAGGTGGCAAGCTAAATTTCCCAAGTTGCAATTGAGCTAATTAGGGTGAGCATCTCTATCTACAAGCTTTTTATGAATGAATATGTGCCTTTCTAATTGTTAAATGGCTATTATTCTTCATTTTACATGGTGTTGTAGTTTGATGGCCAATTGTAGCAAGTTACTTTAGTGTGACTTGGTTCCATGATCATAGACTTTGCCTCAGTGTTATTAACATACAGGCAAAAGAATTGGTTACTCTCATTCTGACTTGTAGATTGTCGTGTTATTAGGTTGGTTATCTTTTTCTGACTTTCAGTAAATATGTCATGACTAAGCAGTGTTAATTCCAGGTACAGCAATCCATTTCAATTGTTCAAAGCAAGATAGTCAAGGTTCATTAATCTGTAAAGGAGTTTTTCCACAGAATTTTTTCAATACCTTGCTAGAATAAACTCGTTCATAAGACTCATCAAGAATTATGTTTGTTGCCTGGTCAAAACCTCACTTCTCTACTCATTTGGTCCTTAGTTAGAATAAGAAAGCAACAATTACATATTGGAAAAATAAACCATGTACATATAAGACTAGTAATATGTAATAAAATTATTTGGAAAGTGTGATCCCATAGATATCTGCTAGCTAATGCATTAAATACCATTCTCACCACTGAAAGCATGATGTCATCAAATTTTCAGTCTTTGGAAAGTCTTCATCATGGTTTTAGCTATGATGCCACAGAAATCAAGGTTATACTTATTCATATAGTCATCAAAATACAAGGAAAAATCAGTTAACATCTTTAGCTCAAAACACTCAAGGGAGTGCACTTATCTTGGGCTTCTCGTGAACCCTTCTTTTGGCTTGATCACAACCATCTTTAGCCAGCATTCTTAAGACTTCCTTCGTTATTGTTCTCACCTTTCCTGGCCAGGTTCATACACAAGGCAGTCTTCGATAGGGTGACCACTTTCATGACCTTAACTTACACTCGACTCTCTTGTTTTGAGTCTAAAACTCATAAAACTTTGAAAGAGTAAAATTTCTGCGCTTTAAATTAGCATATAACAAGTAACGAAGCCTTAAAGTCATTAACACAGAATATAAAAATTTAGGATAAAACTAGCAACTTTTTCAATTCATTTAAAGACTATGAGTTGCACCTAAAACTCTTCGACAGGCCAAACTGAAAACAGTTTGAAAAGTTAGTCAAGGATAGACTTCACAAAATTGAAAACAGAGTATGAGATGAGTAGAATGAGAAGAAATCGTGAGTATAAGGGTACAACCAAGATTTAAGAGTTTTAAGAAAATAGTGAGAATTCTCATTTCCTACCTATGCTTGTGTAAGTGAGATAGTTTGTAAATTGTTAGTGATCTGGTTCAGAGAATGGGTTTAGGAAATGTTTTACTTATGTTTTTGTATTGTGATACTTGTTCAAACAATAGGTCATGTTGTAGTTTAAAAATTGAATCACTGGATTTACTTGAGATTAAGTAAATAAAGGGGATGTGTTCTCATTTGTTGTCTTGTAAATGAGGTTAACAGTTGAATTGGATGTCAAGCTTTATGTGAATAAAAAATGTTTTCAGCAAGCAAATAGTAGATGTTTCAGGTTTAATTAGAGAATGCATAATTAGTTTTGGTTGTGTTGTTGATTTTATAAGTTATTAACTGTTGGTTCTTTCTTTTCATGTGCTTCTATTTGTAAACACATCCTTGTTTTTAACTTGATCATAGCACTTCATGTTAAGCTTTTGGTTGCTAGGTCACCATGTTGTCCTCTTGTCAATGTCCGTTACTAATTTTTCTTTTATTCTTGGCTATAGAATACTACTGTTTTGGAAGTCTTAATACTGCTATTTTTTTGTTGTCAGTTGGTATCAATCTTGTTTGAATTGGTAAATATTATTATACTCCTCTTTATTTTTTCTCCTATATTTGCCTGAGTTAATGCCTAATAGAATCATGTGTGTTCTTAGTGTAGTGCCACAAATCAAACTTGGATCTTGATCCAACCAAAGGTGAAGGGCCAAAGTTCTATTTTAAAGACGGTATATAGTCTCAACACTTGCTATTTTCAAATGATAAAGCTTAATATCACATTCTAATCTATACATAAAGAAATTTATGTTTTCTTCTTCTTATATATATATCATTTTGATGAATATTTGGTTATTTTTTGATTAAATTAGGGATGGCAATGGGTATTGGACCCGATGGGTACCCGCAAAAATTACCCACAATGGGTAGGGTAATTACCCGCTTAATGGGTACGGGTAATTACCCGCAAATTTTGATGGGGATGGGTGCGGGTACGGGTACTATGGTACCCACCCCGCCCCATACCCGCACATACTTATTTATTTATTATTTATTTATATATACATATATACATATATAACACATTATACTGATAAATATATATATATATATATATATATATATATATAACACATTACACATGCTGGGAGCACACAAGGCCAAGACTATACGATACCTACGTGGGCCAATTCCTGCGTGAAGGCCAATTGCTAATTTGCTATCACTTTTATTATAACAGTGGGCCAATTCACTTGACTTTTCTTTTGGACTTTGAAACTTTCAAAGTGAGAAATCAGAAGAAATTAGAAACCTATCTACTATCTACTGGAAGACAAAAACGCGTATCACTCAGGTTTAGCAATTGGAACACCCAGGTTTATATTGCCTTCAACTTGCCTCTATTTATGTCTCATTCGTATTTATATCTCTCGTTCAGTTGCCTTTCATTTACTTGTATTTATGTTTATGTTACAGTTGCCTATAAAAGCATTTTAGTTTGCATTTTAGTTGTTAAAATATGTTGCATACGTTACTAATTTTGCCATTTGTGGAATGCAATTGCCAATTCAAAGACATTGAGGTGTGCTGCCTCTACCTGGTGCCTGGTGTTTTTTGTCGTGTAAACACAAGATTTGTTATTTCTTTTTATGTCTTTAGTGCTTTCTATTGATTAGATATTGTAAATAGGATCTATTTTGCCTATGTTGCCTATTTTATTTTTACTTATTTGGTGCTTTCTTTTATTGGTTTATTGTGCTATTATATTGTGTGTAGGTTGTATTAATTATTAATTATATATTATCAAATATACCTTGACTTTGTTTCTTTATACCTGACCTCTTTACCATATTTTTTTATTTTGTTTTGCTTTCATGTACCTAATCACAGATGGAAAATTTATGTGGAGTGATTCCTTCTAAGGAATCTGAAAGTAGCTCTTCTCCTATTACGTCAAGTACTCCCACACAACCTGAAAGTGTACCTAGTGATCCCGTGGGTAGCTCTTCTCCTAGTGATCCTCTTCCTCTTGCTGTGGATGGTGATGAATTAACTGATGATAGCAAAAAAAGAAAGTTATCAGTTGTTTGGAACCACTTTAAGAGAAAAGTAGTTAATGGAGAAGAAAAAGCTATATGCAATTATTGCAACAAACATATGACTGGTAGAAGATCTGATGGAACAAATCATTTGCATAAACACTATCAGACTTGTAAAAGAAGGCCGTTTAAGGACATAAGACAATCAATCTTGTTGAGAGAACAAAAGAAGGTTGATGGGTCATCTACTTATTTGAGTAACTACCATTTTGATCCAGAGAAATCAAGAAAAGACCTTGCTTGTATGGTAATAGTTCATGAGTATCCACTTTCAATGGTGGACCATCTGGGATTCCGAGCATACTCTGAAGGTCTTCAACCTTTGTTCAAGGTTCCTAGTCGAAACACAGTTAAAAATGATATTATCAAGATCTATCAAAATGAAAAGTTGAAGACTATGGGACTCTTAGACAAGATTGCGAGTAAAATTGCTTTAACAACAGACTTGTGGACAGCTAGCAACCAAAAGAAAGGGTTTATGGCCATTACAGCTCACTACATTGATGATGATTGGGATATGCAAAGTCGCATATTAAGGTATATATTTTTGTGATCATTATATCATATTTATTAACTTTATCAATTACATTTAATTTTTGCATTGTATTAATACTCAATAAATTATTTTGCATAATAGGTTTGTGTATGTAGAATGTCCACATATAGCTGAAGCTCTTTCAAAGGTGTTGATAGAATGTATGATAGATTGGAATATTGATAGAAAGTTGTCTACCATCACTTTGGATAACTGTAGCACTAATGACTCTCTTGTTCATTTGTTGTTAAACAAACTTGATTGTTCTGCTCTTATGCTTGATGGTCAATTATTTCATATGAGGTGTTGTGCACATATTCTGAATTTAATTGCACAAGATGGTTTGAGTGTTCTTAGAGATGGCATAAAGAAGGTTAGGAATAGTGTTGCTTATTGACATGACCACACCTAAAAGAGAACAAAGTTTTAGGAAGCAAAGACATCAAATAAAAGTTTCCATAACAAAGAAACTCATTCTTGATTGCAAAACTAGATGGAATTCTACTTATCAAATGCTTGTTGTTGCATTGGCTTACAAAGATGTTTTTGTTCGTTTGAAAACAAGAGAGGATTTATATACATGTTTGCCTACAACTGCTGAGTGGGAAATTGCAAAAGAAATTTGTAGTAGGTTGGAAGTATTTTATCGTGTAACTGAGATGTTTTCAGGCACACAATATCCCACAACAAATATATTCTTCCCTTTGGTTTGTGAAATAAAGCTCTCTTTGCAGCTATGGCAAACTTGCTCAATTGAAGCTATTAGAAATATGGCTTCAAAAATGATTGCCAAATTTGGGAAATATTGATCTGTTGTTCATGGAATTATGGGGATTGCCATTGTTTTGGATCCAAGATACAAATTGAAGTTGTTAGAGTATTTCTTTCCCAAGCTTTATGGAAGTAGTTATTCAATTGAAATTAACAATATCAAGAAATTATGCTACTCATTGTTTGAAGATTATCTAGCCAACACAAATGGGATAATGGAAGGTTCAGCTAAAATGTTCAATGACAAGGAGTCGAATTCAGATAATCTTAATATTAACAATTTTCTTAGTGATTATGACTCATTTGTCAATGATACAAATGAGACACAATCAAAGTCGAGTTGGATCTTTACTTGGAAGAGAAGGTATTGCCCAGAGTGCTACATTTGATATTCTTGGATGGTGGAAAACAAATGGGATCAAGTATCCAATATTGCAAAAAATTGCCAAGAATATTTTGGCTATTCCAATTTCAACTGTTGCTTCAGAATCTGCTTTTAGCACAGGAGGTAGGTTGTTGAGTCCTCATCGTTCTAGGCTTCATGAGGATACTTTGGAGGCACTTATGTGTGCACAAAGCTGATTGAAACATGAGAAGAAAGGTAATAAATGTTACACTTATCTATTTATTCATTTAAATTTGTGTTTAGTGTAATCATTAATTTTCTTTTATGTTGTAGGTTCGTTGGTATCATGGACCAAAACAATATTTACATGTGAAAGATAAGCGTTTGCAATCTTTTCAAGATTCGATTCGATGATGAGGTATAATAATATAATAATTTATGTTATTAATTTTGACTTTACTATCATAACTAATTAGTGTAATGTATCACTTTTTAACAGATTTTGGAGAGTACCAAGACGTGACTTGGAAGCTTATGAATTTGTTGTTTATGAATTTCTTGTTACATTAGATTTTGGAGAGTACCAACACTTTTTATGATTATGTTTGAAAGACCTTTGAATAGTTTGACAATTGTATGACATTGACATTTTTAATCAATGTCTTTTTATCCATTGATTTTTTCGTAGTTAATAAAAGTGCGGTATCTGCATGGTACGGGTACTTAGGTACCCATAGGGTAAGGGTACGGGCATCAAAGTTGCTACCCACGCGGGTATGGGGACGGGTACGGGTATTTTTTTTAAATGCGGGTATGGGGACGGGTACTATAGTACCCTACCCAGACCCTACCCAGACCTTACCCATTGCCATTCCTAGATTAAATGAGATGTTTGCTTATTAAGTGAGCTGCTCATTGTTTAAATGGGCTGAGATGTTTTTTAAATCCTGAAAATTGAAAAATTATAAAGACAATAAAAAATGTAGGCAATAGTTTAGAGTAAGAAATTTGACTTATGTTAAGAATTTTTCCTTAATCCATTTGAGCTGTTTGAAAATGACTCATATTAACTCCAATGATATAAGCTACAAAAGAATTTACCCAAAATTATGGACGGGCGTGAATCAATCATTTTCATATAAATTTTGTAGAGATGTTGTACTCTGTGACTATTCCTCTAATCATTTTATGAACAGAATTCTTTGTATTTATTTTTGGATTAGACTGGTTCAAAGTCACCTTCCACTTAAGTGAATGAGCGGCTTTAATTAATTTGGAAATGACTGAAGATGAAATGTTCGTGGATGTATTTGGACTTGAACATCATGGTCGAGGTAGAGGCTCTGGAGTGATGTGACTCCTTCGGAGTTAAAACTGTTAAGTTTTAAAATAAGAATATTGAAGTCTCATAGGACCAATGTATTTGCAATAGATCTTGGTCAAAAGGCCAAAAAAGCTATATCACCAACAAATTTAATTGTGAAATTAAAGAGCAGCATATTCACAAGATTGTTTAGTGCTAGGCTAGCAAGTAGCAACAGATCGATACCATTACCATTTTCTTTACGATATCCCCGTCCAAATAAAGATTGAATTTCAAAACAACCAAAAGTTATTTTTAAAAGGACACAGAAGTTATCTATTATAGTTTGATAACCAAAGTTATTTATTTATTATATAAGAAAGCTGTTAAAATAAAACTTATACATATGAGCTGCTATAATGAGCTCAAATTATTAACGAAACGATACAACACACAGCACACTGTAGCCCGAACGTTGACCATATGTCAAAACCTCAGGCGCCACAATCTACGTCCTCAGCCTTCAAAGTACATATATAAGCTGGAAATAATAAATTTTTGACAATGCAGATAATAAATTAGAACAAAAGCAATGAGCATAGGACACTTTATAGGTAGCACCCAAATTTGATAATTATACTAAAGGTTTTGTTACTATGTTACTTAAAAGACAAATGTTAATAAAAATAACATTTATTATTCTCTTTCATAATTTTTTTTCTTAAAAATATTAAATATTTATAATTTTTATTTTAAATTTATTAACATGTATCCTCAAATCATAAGTTAACAAAATTCTAATCAACTCGATATTTTTATCACAAACAGATCACATATTTTTTTTTATACTTCATTTAATATCATTCATTATACTTATTTTTTTATCATTTTTTTTATTTAATCACATATCCTTAAAAAGGGTATATATAATATTTACACCCTTAACAAGGTATAGGAATATCTTTTTCAATCCCAATACTAATTCAATTGTTTACTTTAATATTTTCGTATATATATATGTGAAAGATATAGTCCCATTACTTCTCTAATTAAAATATGTTTAATTTTATTTAATTTATTTATAAAATTATTTTATATGTTACATAAATATTATAATTACAAATAATATGATTTGACATCTTTTTTATATTTGTAAATATGACGTGTATATTCATAAAATATTTCTCTTGAAGATAGGTACCTGAGTGTGTACTACTAGTGAATAGTAGTCTTAGGAGGGTGAACCTCAGCGTAATGGCAACGTTGGGGAATGGTGATTGCAACTTCGGGGTTGATGCCTACGTCCTTGAACGCGTCGGAAGAGAAGATAGCACGCAGGCAAGGGATGGTGACCTTTTCCAGCGCTTTGCAGCACTTTGGAGAAACTGGAGCACTCTCGTCTCGCGCAGGTTTTTCACAGTGACGCAACTTATGCGTCAACATTCTATCTGTGCTAAACTTCCCGCATGCACCATCTTTCTCGCCTTCATGATCGGATTCAGCAACAGAAACAGCCACAGTGATCATCAAAAGCAGCAGGAACCAAATGAATTTGTTCATGGTAGCTTCCATTTCCTTTATTAGCTAGCTTCAAGGCTTCAAGCTAATTAAGCAGGCAATTAACTCACAAACGCTGCTTAGTGTTAAGCTCTATATATAGCCATTAGCAAAACAAGTAAAAAGCAAAGTGTTCTGCAGAGTTGACAAAAACTTTGTTCGAAAGCATCTGGTTTAGAATCCACAATTTCTTGGGACAGGGGCTATTGCTGTAGCTGCCCCTACCCGCAGATTCTTACTCTTCTGCATGTGTTTAAAAAGTTAGGCCGGCAAAAGAAGCACCATGGAACATCTTGATTCAGTAAGCAGCGAATCTTCGTTGACAGTAGGTATAGGTTATTCGGAAGTGGAAATGAGAACAGCTAGCCTGAGTTGCACTGGGGGAGAAAAAGAAAAGATCCATGGAGGCTTAATTTCTCTCATAAAGAATAGAATAACAAATACTCTTTGAACTTTGGTATTTTGCAGCACATCATGTTGGAATTAGACGCTCTACGGTTTATGAATAAGATAAATGTAGTTTCCATATTGTTCACGTTGATTATCCTAGAAGTCACATTAATTAGTGATAAAGAATAAAAGTACCAGCTGCCATCTGATCTAGTTAACATTTTATATTCTTTAAAGGAAATTGTATATATATTTTTGGTGAACAAAGAAATTGTTAAATTAATTACTTGAGATATCCAAGATTTGAAATCCCTTTTTTATTTACAAATCTACACAAATATATAAGAATATTTTAAATTGAATTTATCTCTAAAGTGAATAAGTAGAGACATATTCATCATTAAATTTTAGTGAGTTAAAATCATAATATATTTTAGATTAGATTAAGAGTGAATAAATTCTTTCTTTCTTAGTTTAGAAACAATCTCACTTTAAAAATTTTTTTGTAACTGTGGGATTGTCCAAAAGGGTGTAAGAGCTCATTAAGATTGTCAATTTTGTTACTAGTGTATTTGATGAATTTTAAGCTAGAAGATTATTCTTAAACTATAAGTTTTTTTTCCTAGGTTGCTGCTTTGAAGGACTGTGATCATTGGAGAGAGATTCTTAAACTGTATTTGATGAATTTTAAGTTAGAAGAATATTTTTACTCTCAAGTGGAAGATCATGCCCTTAGCACAGTTCCTTTCTACTACATCGTGCTCTAAAGAGAAATGTTGCCAAAACTTTGAATAGTTTGACATTGAAGGGGCTGAAGATTGCAACTTTTTAGATTTTGCAGCATTTTGAATGGGAAGTCCCTAATTGTTTGCAACATTTGGCGCAGAATACTGCAACTATTTAGATCAGGGCTTGCTAGTGTAAAGAATTAGGACTTGATAAGATTGAAAGGCTTGTTTCTATTCAATAAACAGACTCCTTACAATGTAATGTCTGCATCATTTGTACAAATTGGTGACTTTGCTTTAGATGATAGCAAATATGTTTATTGAAATTGAAAATCTTGCCTATTTATATTTATTTCTTGGACATCCATAAGAAAATTAAGAAAATAAAAGGATGGCGCATTTTCTTCAAGTTATATAAAACAATTTAAATTTTATTAAAAAAATCAGAAGGCATTTCATTAACTCAACTAATATAAAATAGAATATAAAATCTTATCATGGGAGTAATAAAATCTTATATTGAGAGTAATAAATCACAAAAAAGTGGTGTTATGGACCATAATCTAGGTTCATAACCCGTAGGTCAACCCGGCACGCAGTACTCTAGAATCTGACATCAATGCCCTCAGCAAAAGTACGCTTATCATGAGAACGCAGTAATATATGTCGGATCCCAACACTGGATATAGTAACAACTTTAACATGAGATCTCCGCAATAGATAAATCTTTATGATATTTATTATTGTCAATTATGATCTTACGAAATATTAGCACCATAACTATCATACTAGTATTATGATAATATAGAGATCCTCTTCAACTAAATAAGGAACATATCTCTTCCTGTTATTATTACAGGAATGTATCTCTCCATTATGAGAACTTATCTATCCAACCTCTATAAATACTAGGCTAAGTAACCTTAAACAAGTATCAGTAAATTATCAATCATAACATAACCCTACTTGTGCACAGTCTGACTTGAATGTTGGAGTGCCTTTGCAGGTACCAACCCCCACTGTTTCAACACACTCTACTGCAGCTGCTACGCAAGGAGGAAACCACAGTGACGTTCCTATCTCAGGTACACCTCTGAATCCACTTCAGAATATTGATGTTATCTGTGGGAAACGTTAAACTTTTATTCCCACCCAACCATGGTGAACACGAGGCAGAACTCAAGAAGAGACATTGCGCAAACCTCTACAAACCAAAGGCAGGGACCAATGGTGCAGCATCCTCCCCATCCTGTTCCACGTCCTACTGTTGAGGCCTCCATTGCAAGAAACCAAGCACTCAACACAGAACATCCACGCGATAGGCATGAAACCTCGCTTTCTGACGAAAGCCCCCACCCATCGCGCATGGTTTCTTTAAGAGATAAACTTGGAATCTCAATGCAAGGAGTCAACCCTAACGTTTAGGGACACAGAATTCCAATGCATTAGCGCTTGGGAACCCCGAACAATGAAGCTGATGATCGTGTATCTCGCCTAGAATGCACGAATCAATCTCATGTATCCAGACACTAGTTCAAAGATATGTTGCAACAACATATGACCATGCTAGATGAACAATACTGCATACTAGAGAATATACGGCAGGCTGTTCATGAAGAACAGTCTGGATAATAACATCATATCGGAAGATGAAATGCGAGCAATAGCCAGAGGGAAGTACGTGTCGATGCTACAATGTCCAACGTTGCCAATAACAACCCGGACCGTGGCATTCAAGAACAACCCTTTTGTGCTCAACTTTTGGAGTATTAAGTCCCGAGAAACTTCAAATTCCTAGCGAATATGGAGCTTTATGATGAGATCACGGACCCCCAAGAACACATAGACCCTTATGAACAGTCTATGTGCTTCCACGGGAGACCCATCTAGTTGTTATGTCATGTCTTCCCTCTTTCCCTGAAGAAGAGAGCCTTCAGGTGGTTTATGACTTTGCAACGAGGGTTTATCATTGACTAGTCAGACCTTAAACAACGTTTCTTGCTTCAGTATACAATTAGCAAAGAACAACTCGAGTCCATTGAATCTTTGTCAAAGGTTTGACAAGGGCGTGATGAACCCTTCCATGACTGCGTTAGATGGTTCATAGCGGCATGTACTAATGTGGAAAACTTCAATGACTGAATAACCTTTCATTATGCCAGGAATGGTCTCCGAGTCGGTTCTGAGTTCTTTGCATCTCCGGCAAAGAAGAAGCCAAAGAACTTGTAGGAATTTCAGAAACGGTCTCAAAATTATGTGAGCCTTGAGAAAGCAATGGAAGACCAAAGGAGATAGGACAAAGGTGAGTCCTCTCACCAGAAATCTAACCACAATTCCTCACGGTCCCGGTGTTCCGAAGGTATTCCACCCCAGGGGAAATACTCTGACTATAGTCCTTTGAGCACCCGTGAGAAACAGTCTTGAGGAAAGTGTTGCAGACCGAGTTCCAGGAAATCAAGAGGCTACCCCCTATAAAGAAACACAAGTAGAAAGATCAGTCTAAATACTGCACATGGCACAAAAGCTATGGTCATGAAACCGAGGACTGTTATCAGCTCCATGACCTGATTGAGTTCTTAATTAGGGCAGGATATTTAAAACAATATATCGCCCAAGTCCAAAACAACAAACGTCGCGGAAGGAAGAGGAAGGAAAGATGCAGCCCTCGTCGAAGCTCATCTCTATGCCACAAGAGAAGATCCCAGACTCCATCTAGCCGTGATACAAATTATCGGTAGGGTAGGAACAAGGACTCTCCACCCAATGATATCGACGACCACCGTTTTAAGCTAAACAGAACCATCAACACAATTGCTGGTGGATTTGCTGGAGGTGGTTCGTATAATGGCGGTCGGAAGAAAGCCCTCAGAATGGCAGTATTCAATGTCTCCCACTCTGAGTCTAGATCATGAACTGCAAAAAGGAAGACGCCTTCTATCACTTTTTCAGACGAGGACCCACTAGTCATCTCGGAAACAATCTCCAATGTTGAAGTCTGACATATTTTCGTGGATCAAGGAAGTTCAGTAGACATCATGTTCATGGACCTCTACCAGAAGTTGGAACTTCTACATTCGTAGCTAACTCCCTATGATGAGGAACTTACATCGTTCACTGGTGAGAAGAGCATCCTAGCAGGCTACTATGAGACCCATTTGACCCTAGGGTCCTCTAAACTCTTCAAGACAATCAAGGTAAGGTTTCTGATCGTGGATTGTCCTTCGGCCTACAACATCATTTTGGGTCGCCCTACTTTAAACGCACTCAGCACCATGTCGTCCATTGTAACATCTCGATTTTCATTTTTTCTGCACAAGTATTAATTTTCTAATTTTTTTTATTTTTGAGAATTTTTCTGGATTTTTCTGAGAATAAAAATATTTTAGTAATATTTTGCGTCTTCTGTGGGACCTACGGTAAGCCTGGAAACACTAAAAGTTAGTGAGTCATCAAATGTTGACCAAAGCATGACTTGATGACATGTGTTTGATTTTGCACCTTGATTGACCGTGCAAATAATTTCCCACATGCTAGCTCTAGCACTCCATGGCAACAAGCTCTAGGATAGACTATCTATCACAATTATATCACCTTTGTCCCCTAAGCCATTTTCTTCATTTCTTCATTTTCTACACTTAGCCAAAACTTCATTTCTCTCCTCCAAGGACACCATTCGGCCAAGCACTCATGACCAACCTTCCAAGCTTCTAAAATTTTATCCAAACTTATTTCCTACACCTAAACATCATTCTAAGACACTTCTATGATGAAGACTTAAGCAAAATCCTTCATCTACTACTTTTTCTATAAGTTAGTGTTCTTGAGATTTCAAGGTAAAAGTTCTTCTTTTTTGTTTCTAAGTTGGTTTTGAGTTTCTAAACCATGATTGTTCCATGGTTTCTCTTCTTCAAGCTTTGTTTGTGACTTTGGTTAGTTTAAGTTTGTTAAGGTTTTCCTTTGGAGCCACACGAAATCCATAGAAGACTAAGCAAGAAGGAGTTTTGTCTTCCTTGAGGTAAGAGGGAGATTACCCTCATCAACCATATGTTGGTGGTGAGGAGATGACCTTGTTTGTGGTGAAAAATCCATAAGGATTTATTCACTTGTATGGTTTTAAGCTTGCTTTGTTTGTGGTGATTTATGTTTGGTTTATTTTTAAAGCTTTGAATTATGCTTGTTTACTTGATTATATGTTAGTTTACTTGATTATATGCTTATGAAAGTATGATGATATTCATGTGAAGAAGGTTATGATTATTATGATGAGAAAATTGTATGAAGGTTCCAAAGAACCTATAATGGCTCACGACCATGACAAGACCAAGAGGGCAAAAATGTTTCAAAATATTTTCTTAAGTATGGATTGAGTGATTTAATCGTGAGAAATTGGATTAAGGGTTTTTAAAAGTAATTATATGGTTAAATATGATTTTTGAAGCTTAAGTGGATTTCGGCCAACAATCCAAATTTTAATGTTTAAGAATCCAAATTTTTGTTCTAAGTATAGACTTAGATATTTAAATAACAAGAAGTTAGTTTAATGGATTTTTAGAAATAAAAAGAAAGTGGAGTAAGTGTTAAATTATAAATAATTATGTTTGAGAAATATAATTATAATTTGAAATTTGCTAACGTATATTTTATCTTTGGGTTTTGAAGAGTGTTAGAAAATTTTGAAATGTAAGGTCTAATTAAATCAAAGAAATCAAATTTTTGAAAAGAATCATAGAAAATAATATGTAAAGAATTTTTAGAAAGGAAATATTTTCAAGAAGGTCAAAGTGCATATTTTATATATAGAAAATAATACGTAAAGAATTTTTAGGAAGAAAATATTTTCAAGAAGGCCAAAATGTATAATTTATGTAAAGGATTTTATAAATAAATTTAGAATGTTAAGAAAATATTTTACGTAAGTGAGAAAATATTTTACGCAAGTGAAAAATGCTAGAAAACCATTATACGATTTAAAAACGCCTATTTTAAGCTACGCGATTAATTTTTACACTACGCGATTGAGAAAAAATTGATTTTTAATATTTATGTGATTTAAAAAAAATGTTTGATGATATTTACGCAATTTAAAAAATGTTTGAAATTGTTTACGCTGTTTAGAAAATGTTTGAAAATATTTACGCAATTGCGAAAACATTAAAAAATATTTACGTAATTTAAAAACGTAAGAAAAATGTTACGCTGTTTCAAAACCGCGATAAAATGTTTACGCGATTGGAAATTACAGCAGCTGGTTGTTAGGCTATTGTGGTGGGCCCCATTATGTTGAAAAGTGATACTTTAAAGAAATGACACGTATATGTGAAATATTGTAAAATAATAAAAAATTGTATGTGTTGGATCATACATCTTGCATGGAAAATTGTATGTATTGGATCATATATATTGCATGGAAAATTGTATGTATTGGATCATGCATCATGCATGGAAAAATGTGTCAATTAAGGCGATTGGCCTAGGAGATGGAAATTACACCATTGTGTGGGTGAGAATTACGTAATTACGATCTTCAGTGATCTTGGAGACGTCGGGGTATGGAATATCATATGTGGTCAGTTGGTAGCACCACTGCGTCGTGGTATCCTTTGTAAACACACCGACGGTCTCGACGGAGTTACTACTCTTTTCGTGATTGGTTGAGGGTGTCTGTATCGGCTATGTTGCGCACCATGATTTGATATATTGGCACATGATTTGAGGCTAATGATATGCAGACATGTATTCTCTATCATTCTCTCTGAAATTGTGATTAGCTCCATAGAGTAGGAAATGGGTCGTTGTACACATGCATAGTGAGTCAGCATATTGATATGATAACTATGCTTATTTGATATGTTATTTATGGTGTTATAATGTATCTGTATGATATAATATTGTATCTGTATTATTTTCGTCGTTTTCTATCTTGCCTCATTGGTATTGATGAAAGGGATCTCACCTCTTTGTTGTATTGTTCGTTTGTTTCTATTTTATGTTTATGTCGGTAAAGACTACGATGGTGGCAAGGAGGGATCAGCTAGGTTTCTTTAGACTACAGTTTCTTGATGGCGTTCTTTGCTTGGCATGTTCATTGGGACTCTGGATATATAGAGTATTATGGTGATATTACTCTATTTGTACATAGGATCCGCCATGGGATTGTTACTTCTTACTTTACGGCTGCATATGTAGAGCTCATTTTACCTATCAGGGAGTTGTGTAACGATCTTCGCTATACTTCTCGAGATGACTCCAAGGTATATTTTACTCGAATTTCTATCCGTCGAGACATTCTGGCTAGGGAATGTCTTTTGAGAAGGTCTTTTATATTTAGAGTTTGTGAACTTGGGCCAGGTCGAGTTTTATATGGTTTATATAATGAAAATATTCATATTCTATTATATGTACAAGAGATATATGTTATTCTATTTTTGTATCTTGTGTTACTTTAATTTGGTAATTTTATGTTATCCACGAAAAAGAAATTTTGAAATTCGTATTGCAATAATATTTAAATATTTTATAATATCTAAAATATGGTGTGTTAGTTTTAATTACGTTTCACGTTTAAGGTTTTTAATTATTTTTTGTTATTCCGCAAAGGAAATTTTAAAATCAGTGTTTTTACAAGATTAATTCTTTGACAACTTGGGTAAGTTATATTAGGATTAGTTTTATATGTAATACCCTACGGTGGGTGTTGCGTCCACCACTCAATTAGTTATGAAATTTCCTAACAAGAACAACTAGGTTGTCACTGTAAAAGGCGACTAAGTTGTAGCTCAAAAATGTTATAATGAAAGCCTAAGAATTTGCACGGTTCCCAGAAAAACAAAAAGCCACTACGTCTGGCCTAGTCTTTGATTAAGTTAATATCCTTATGACCGAGCTGGATGTTTGGGAAGAAATCCGGGGTACCAGACCCCATCCGGAAGGCGAATTACTGCCTCTCCAACTTGGTGCTAAGTCATATCAAGTTACCAAGATTGGAGCACACCTAGAAGAAGAAGAAAAATGCCAGCTAGTTGAGCTCTTGCTTAAGAATAAAGATCTCTTTGCTTGGACATCATCTGATATGCTTGGACTTGACCCCGCCTTCATCTATCATCACTTGTCCATCAGGGAATATGCAAGACCTATCGCCTAGAAAAAAAAAGTTAGCCCTAAAAGATAGCAAGTTATCAAAGAACAGGTGAAGGAGTTACTCAATGATAACTTTATCAAGGAGATTCCTTATACCACATGGTTATCCAACGTGGTCTTAGTGAAGAAGGCCAATGGGAAGTGGAGAATATGTGTGGATTACACGGACTTGAACAAAACTTACCCAAAAGATCTGTACCAACTTCCCCATATGGATAAACTAGTGGATAGCTCCTCAGGCTTCCAATTGTTGTCGTTCATGGATGTTTACTCTAGGTACAACCAAATTCTAATGTACCTCAAAGACGAAGAGAAGATCGCCTTCATCACTGACAAGGCGAGCTACTGTTATAGGGTTATACCCTTTGATTTGAAAAATGCACAAGCCACCTATTAGAGGATGATGAACAGGGTGTTTGAAGACCAAGAGGGGAAGATGCTAGAGGTCTATATTGACGATATCATAGTGAAAATCCGACAAGGCATATCATATATGGTGGACCTTGAGGAAGTGTTCGCATAACTCTGGAAGTACAATATGAGACTTAACCCAAAAAATTGTGCATTCGGAGTCCAGGCAGGCAAGTTCTTCGGTTTCATGCTGACTGATGTGACCACGGCAAGTGTACCGGATCGTCAAGTAATAAAAACGGTGAGAAACCGGATATCGTTCTCAGGGATCGATGACCAAGTACCAATTCACGAAGTTAGCTACTATTTAAACCAAGATTTGAATTAAAATGGGTTTCAATAACAATAACAAAATCAAAAGAACCAAAAGCAATGACAATATTTTTGGGTTTTTCTAGTTGGCAATTTATCAAACACTTGGTATGCAAGATAAAAAACAATCAATTAATGAAAGAGTTGGGATCAAGCTTCATTTGATTTCACTTGTTGCATATCAATTAGAATTAATACAAGCTACTAATCTTATTTTGTTACCGAATTCTCTAATTTAATCAAACCCTAATTCCTTAGGCGATTGACCCTTTGTTCCCAATTAAAAACCCTAATTCCCTAGGTGAATCTAAGAGAAAACAAACATTACGATTTAGAATTCAAAGAGGTAACAAGCAAATCAATGACTATTCCTAGCCTAGAGATAAGCAAGGTTCATAATCTCATAACACAAATCATATATCAAATTTCCATTCAACATACAACCTTAAAATCATTCCAAAGAGGATCAATCCTTAGAAAGCATTAAGAGAAGAGATCATAAACTCAAAATAGAGATAGCAACTTATATTAATTAAATCCAACATCAATAACAATCAAGATCCATCAAAATCCACCTAATCCCAACAAGGGAGAGTTTAGCTAGACATGGAAATAAATGTAAAAACTAGAACAATAGGGAAGAAGATGCAAAACTCCATGGAAGATTGAAGAAAATCTGAGCTCCCACTCTTCTTCTCTTCAAATCCACCGTAGAGCTCCCAAGATAGGGTGTTTCTCTGCTCCAAAACGGCTCCCCACTCTTCTCTCCACGCAGCACTCCTCATTTAGGTCAGAAAATATGAATTTAAACTCTGGTATGGGCGCCAGGCGCTTCGTCTGTAGCGCCTGGGCGCTTAACGTCCAGAACGCATTTGTTGTCATAAGCGTGAGCGCCTAGGCGCTTCGTTTTGAGCGCCTAGGCGCTCGACATTCAGCGTGTCTCCTTTGAAGCTTAAGGGCGCTTAGGCGCTCCTTCTGTAGCGCCTGGGCGCTAGGGTCTCAGCAGACTTGCTCTTGATCTTCCTTGGAGGCTTTAAGTCCTCTCTTCTTGAGTGCTTTTCTTCGCCACATTGAGCTTCATCATACTTCTCTTGGTGCCTGCAATCAAAACAACAATAAATGAGCTAAAGCACCAATAATTCTAATCAAAATGAACTAAATCTAACAAACTAACATAAATCAACTAAAAAGACAAAACAAAACTGTTTTAAGGTCAAAACAACGTCAAAAATTTGGCTTAAGCGGTGAAATCCCCTCAAAAGGCTTTGGAAAAACAGATAATCTAGCAGATTATCACCACCCCAAACTTAAAACTTTGCTTGTCCTCAAGCAAAACAAAATAAGAAATAAGCTAAATGAAAAGACAACTCTACAACTCAAATACCAATGCTGAACTGAGTAAAATAAACTAAGAGTGTCCCACAACTCAAAAGCATCAAAGTCACAGCAAATCAATTCATATATGCATTCTTGAAAGCCGAACTCTCAACTGTGTAGCTGAAACCCAAAGGGTCAAAAATAAGGGACATCACAACCATGCACTGATCAATCACAGCTTGAAAGTTAATGAACACGGCATCAAGATACACCTAATAATTGGGCCACTTAAACTCTTGTATTTGGGCTTGTGTTTCCCTCAGTCATCACTTATTGAGTTCACCCTCCTTGGATTTGCTTATCATCTCAAACATACATGCACGCCACTCACAAATGCAACAATCAAAAGGACTTTATTCAAGGTCGCATTGGTGTCAAGGTACAAGGTAGATAAAATGAACATATAAACTGCTACCTTAGAGAGCAAGTGAGCATTGACACTTCTAACAAAACTTCAATTCACAAATCTCATACCTTTCACATTCTCCTTTTCTTTTATATTTCCCCAGTAACCTACATGGTCTCAAAGGGGTACTTGATCATTGAGTCAAGTATTTTCCAGTAACCCATCGGTCTCAAAGGGGTTCCTATTCAACAAGCCAACTCTTTTTTTTTTAACAATGGTCACCCCAAACTTAGTACATTGCTAACCCACACCTTTAGTAAATTCAATGCTCAATTACCCTTTTCAGGTGGATAAGGCATTCATTATTTTGGCTATGGCATGCTGTATGGGCAAACAAAGAATTCAGTTTATTAGGCACAAAAGGGGCAACACAAAGGAAATAAACATCATTTGGTTGGCTATATGGCTATCTGGCTCAACAACAAAACTGCCTTTATCATGTCGATGCATTGTGCAAATCACGGCATGCAAATGAGATTCAAGCAAAGCTAGGAGAATAGAAACTCACCAGTGACCTCTCATCAAAGCAAAAATGTTGAAGGCTCAAAACAACTCCCAAGGATGAATTATGAAATCCAATCACAAAAATCACCAAGTACATTAACAATAAGCTATAAGATTTATGCATGGAAGTCATAATCCTCATTCAAGTACCACAATCTCATAAATAAGCCCATAAAGTTTCAAGTTTTCCTAACAGGCAGTGCATGCATGGTTGGCTCACATAACAATGATACTATCAAATATGGGAACCCACAAAAGTAAACTCCAAACAGTTCAACATTGGCTTGACTCACAAAGGCTATAAACTCAAATTAACAAAAAGTTAAAACTAAACATAGCAATTAAGCAAAATGCACACAAACATATTAAACAAATAAAAATCAAACAAAGATGACTAAAATGAAAAAGTAGATATAGAAGAGCCTGAGCATGGATTGCCTCCCATGAAGCGCTTGTTTAACGTCATTAGCTCGACGTTGCTTCTTAACTCATCAAGGTGGCTTGAAACAGGAGAAGTAGGATGACACTTTTCTTTCGTCAGATCTTTGTCTCCCTACTTGGTCACTGACCTTGCAATTCCCTCCAAAGGCATTTGGAACTTGACTTGAACCTGAGTGTTCTGAATAAACCTTCGCATGTGAGATTTCATCAGGCCATGGAGGTCTCAATTTATCAACAGATGACAGATCAGGTTTCAACTTATCAGAAGATTTTGGCCCTTTGTGCAATGAATTATGAGAAATTGGAGGACCAACTGACTCCTTTTGAGCTTTATCTTAGATGCAATTGACGGAAGCATAGAGATCTGATGTCTGTGCAGATTTATCAAAGACGTTGATGGTCACCTGATCTCCATCCACCCTCAAAATCAGTTCACCTCTCGGCACATCAATCAATGCTCCTGAAGTAGCTAAGAACGGTCTTCCAAGAATCAAAGGGATATTAACATCCTCTTCCATGTCTAAGACCACAAAATCTACTGGAAAGAAGAATTTGTCAACCTTTACTAGCACGTCTTCCACACTACCATATGGATGTCTGACAGATCGATCTGCTAATTGAAGGGAGATCATAGTAGGCTTAACCTCTCCATTCTCAAGTTTGTGCATGATAGATAACGGCATGAGATTAACACTTGCTCCAAGATCACAAAGAGCCTTCTCAATGTTCAGCTTACCAATGGTGCAAGGAATAGAGAAACTACCTGGATCTTTCAATTTAGGTGGTAGTTTCCTCTGAATTATAGCACTGCACTCTTCGGTAAGTGCCACAATCTCATCTTCCTTCAGCTTCCTTTTCTTTGACAGCAAATCCTTCATAAATCGGGCATAAGATGGCATCTGCTCAAGTGCCTCAAGAAAAGGAATGCTAATCTGGCTTCTTAAACACTTCTAGAAACTTTCCAAACTGTTTTTTATCTTGTTCCTTTTTGAGTCTTTGGGGAAATGGCAGTTTGATAGTTGGCGGTGGCATCTTCACTGCTTGTTCCTTTTGTGACTCCTTTTCATTAGAGTCATTGGACAAACCACCGTGAGTTACTTTAACTTGCTCGTGTGGCACTTCTTCATTGGTTTTCTCCTTCCTTGGTTGAGGCTCAAGTACCTTCCCACTCCTAGTTGTTATGGCTAAAACATGTTCATTTCCTCTAGGATTCGGGACTGTGTCACTTGGTAATGAACCTGGAGGCCTTTCCGAAATCTGTTTTGCAAGCTGGCCCACCTGAGTTTCCAGATTGCGGATTGAAGCATCCTGATTTCTAAACCCCGCTCTTGTTTCCTCCATAAAATCAGTAGTTGTTTTGACAAAAGCTGAGGTTTGTGTAGCCAACTTCTCTAAGGCTAACTCCCAAGAAGCCTTCGTCTCATTAGATTGAGGTTGGGAAGATGAAGGACCTTGATATGACTGTTGAAGATGTGCTTGATAACCCATTTGCTGCTTTGGTTGAGCTTGATTGCCTTGATTACTCCACGAAAAATTTGGGTGATTCCTCCACCCTGGATTGTAAGTGTTGGAGTAAGGATTATTCTGCTGCCTTGGAGGGTTGCTCATGAAGTTCACTTGCTCTTGAGCTGGAGGTCCAAACATGTTTCCTGGACAATCCACACTCCCGTGTTCACCTCCACAGAAATCACAGGCCAAAGGAGCATTGCGCACCGCATTCACACTAAGAGTATTGACCTTTTTGGTGAGATTCTCAAGCTGTTGAGTCAAAATTTTGTTTTGAGCCAACAGTGCATTCATAGAATCGATCTCCAAGTACCCTTTCTTCATTACAGCTCTTTCTCCAGCCCTCTGGTAGTCATTATTGGCCATTATTTCAAATAACTCCCAAGCTTCTTCTGGAGTCTTATAATTCAATGCTCCACCTGCTGCAGCATCAACCATGGCTCTAGTTTGAGGTAGCATGCCATTATAAAAACTCTGCACTTGAATCCAGAAATCAAAACAGTGATGTGGGCATTTCCTCAGTATTTCATTGTATCTCTCCCATGCTTCACTAAGAGACTCCCCGTCAAACTGCCTGAATGATGTGATTTCACTTCGCAACTTTGCAGCCTTGGACGGAGGGAAATACCTTGTCAAAAATTTCTGAACTAAAATTGCCCAAGTAGTTATGCTTCCTCTTGCCAATGAGTCCAACCAGCTCTTAGCTCTGTCCCTCACAGAGAAAGGAAACAATCTCAGACGAATAGCATCTTCACTCACCCCATTGAGCTTCACCGTATCACAAATTTGCAAGAAACCCGCTATATGTGCATGTGGGTCTTCATTGTCAAATCCTCCAAACTGATTGTTCTGCACCAAATGGAGTAGAGCTGGCTTCAATTCAAAATTATTTGCCTGAACTGGAGGTCTTGTTATGCTCGCTCCACACCTATCCATGTTAGGAATAGAGTAATCCATGAGAGTCCTAACAGGTGGTTGTGGTGGTGGAGGATCTACATTCTCTCCATTGTCTGCCATGTCTTCAACAACTGGTTGAGTGTCACGCAAATTCCTTCTTCTTTCTCTCGGTTTGCTTTCTCAAAGCTTTTGCGGTCTTTTCAATTTCAGAGTCAAAAAAAGGTTGTCCGGATGAATGGTACCTCGCATACACTTAACACACAATATCGAGCAAAAATAACTCAATGAAATAAGTAAACTAAAGAAATTAAAAACTACAATGAATAAATAAAAAGAAAAGAAAAAAAAGTTTAAACTAGTGGTTGCCTTCGATATTACCGATATTGGTAAAATCGATCCCCATGGCGCCAAAAACTTGATGTGACCACGGCAAGTGTACCGGATCGTCAAGTAATAAAAACGGTGAGAAACCAGATATCGTTCTCAGGGATCGATGACCAAGTACCAATTCACGAAGTTAGCTACTATTTAAACCAAGATTTGAATTAAAATGGGTTTTAATAACAATAACAAAATCAAAAGAACCAAAAGCAATGACAATATTTTTGGGTTTTTCTAGTTGGCAATTTATCAAACACTTGGTATGCAAGATGAAAAACAATCAATTAATGAAAGAGTTGGGATCAAGCTTCATTTGATTTCACTTGTTGCATATCAATTAGAATTAATACAAGCTACTAATCCTATTTTGTTACCGAATTCTCTAATTTAATCAAACCCTAATTCCTTAGGCGATTGACCATTTGTTCCCAATTAAAAACCCTAATTCCTTAGGTGAATCTAAGAGAAAACAAACATTACGATTTAGAATTCAAAGAGGTAACAAGCAAATCAATGACTATTCCTAGCCTAGAGATAAGCAAGGTTCATAATCTCATAACACAAATCATATATCAAATTTCCATTCAATATACAACCTTAAAATCATTTCAAAGAGGATCAATCCTTAGAAAGCATTAAGAGAAAAGATCATAAACTCAAAATAGAGATAGCAACTTATATTAATTAAATCCAACATCAATAACAATCAAGATCCATCAAAATCCACCTAATCCCAACAAGGGAGAGTTTAGCTAGACATGGAAATAAATGTAAAAACTAGAACAATAGGGGAGAAGATGCAAAACTCCATGGAAGATTGAAGAAAATCTGAGCTCCCACTCTTCTTCTCTTCAAATCCACCATAAAGCTCCTAAGATAGGGTGTTTCTCTGCTCCAAAACGGCTCCCCACTCTTCTCTCCACGCAGCACTCCTCATTTAGGTCAGAAAATACGAATTTAAACTCTGGTATGGGCGCCTAGGCGCTTTGTCTGTAGCGCCTGGGCGCTTAACGTCCAGAACGCATTTGTTGTCATGAGCGTGAGCGCCTAGGCACTTCGTTTTGAGCGCCTAGGCGCTCAACATCCAGCGTGTCTCCTTTGAAGCTTAAGGGCGCTTAGACGCTCCTTCTGTAGCGCCTGGGCGCTAGGGTCTCAGCAGACTTGCTCTTGATCTTCCTTGGAGGCTTTAAGTCCTCTCTTCTTGAGTGCTTTTCTTCGCCACATTGAGCTTCATCATACTTCTCTTGGTGCCTGCAATCAAAACAACAATAAATGAGCTAAAGCACCAATAATTCTAATCAAAATGAACTAAATCTAACAAACTAACATAAATCAACTAAAAAGACAAAACAAAACTATTTTAAGGTCAAAACAACGTCAAAAATTTGGCTTAAGCGGTGAAATCCCCTCAAAAGGCTTTGGAAAAACAGATAATCTAGCAGATTATCACTGACTCATCACAGAATTGAGGCTAATCCTGATAAATGCCAAGCAGTGCTCAACATGTGAAGCCCTCAAAATTTTAAAGAAGCACAACTTACTGGCCGAATTGCAGCCCTCACATGATTCTTTGCAAAAACTGCTCATAAATCCCTTCCTTTATTCAAACTACTCAAGAAAGGAAAGGAATTTTATCATTATGTTTTGATGATTAACAAAAATTATATTAAAAATGTGATGTTTAAGCTCTATTACTTCTAGAGTAATTTAACTTGGTCTTGTGAGTTTCTGTATTTAGTTGTGATATGCAGAGCCTTAGATTGAAATGAGAAAGATAAGGACATGGTTGGATGACCACCCATTTTGGATTTAAAGCTTGGGAATCAACTTAAGCCTGATGGATGATAATTAACTTATAAAGAATTCAAGATCTCACTAAGACAACAATAGAAGGCTTGAAGTCTCTAAAGACGAAGATCTTCTCGTGAAGGTGTCACATTCAAAGCTTCAAAGTTGAAGGAATCTACTAGAGAAATCTTAAAAATGGTTGAGAAGAGTTGAAGACTTGAGTTATGTCAAAGTTATATGCTATAAGACAAATTATACCAAACGAGCTGAGTCAGCAAAAGAGACGTTATAACAGCTAGTTTGTGACCAGAATGTAAAAACCAACCTAGAACTCCAACGGCTATATAAAGGCTTATGGTTGAAGATTCAAAAGGTTGGACAAGTTGAAAGTGAATATAACAATGAAAATGTATTCTGAACTCTTCTCATCTATTACTCTTGTTGCCTACCAATTCTACATTAGCTAAATTCTTGTTGTATATGTTACATTAGCTTTGAATACTGTGTTTAAGCACTCTTTGAGTAACTGTGAGAGCTATCGACTCGTAAACTCTTTCCAAAACAGTTTGGGTTAGAGATAGTAAGCTAGAGGGTTGTTCTAGCCATTGTGAGTGTAGCTGGGAGTGGCTATAATCAAATACTACTCAGTTGACACTTGAGGAGGCTATGGTTAAAAGAATACATGTGTATTGAAGCTTGAAGAGGCTTGGTTGACAAAGAATACTTGTTTTTAGTAGAGAAAATCCTAGTGAGGAGTTGGGGACTGGACATAGTCCACGTAGTTTAGGATGAACCAGTATAAATTTGTTGTGTTGAGCTTCCATCTACCTTATCTCTTTTATTTTCAGTATGTTTGAACAAGTTTCACTACTATCCAACTATTTTATATCAGCTTTTTCAAGTTTAAAGTCAAACAAGTATTTTGAAACTAAGTGTTTAGATATAAAGACTTCTGTTATCTAAATCTGATAAAATATAGTTGTTTGATTAAAAAACAAGTTTATGAGTGCTTAAAGTAGTTTAAAAGAATACCCACTTGTCAGTTTTAAGTTTTAATAAATGCTGATATAAATAATGGTGTTGAGCAGAGTAATTCTAACTAACAGTTTGTGTTTAGTTTAGACTCATCTCATCTCCAAGTTATAACACTTGAGAAAGGTTTGAAAAGAGTAATTGTGGTTGCAAAAACTTTTAAAGACTGAAGAGCACAATTCGACCTCCCTTCTTGTGCCATTTGCCAACTTCAATACATTTTGCAGAATGCAGCCCACTTTCATGCAAAATTTGTCATGTTTCTAAATTTGTAAAAATTCTAAGATTTTAAGCTTAGGTAATCGTTTTTCTTAGCTATTCAGCAAATAAGTGGCATCTCATTTGAGTCTCTGCAGCCTAAGATATGCACATAAACATACATGATGCCCAAGAAAGATAAAACACAATGTTCAGTCCGCATATTTAGATTCATCCATGGTCCATTCTTAAGTACACAATCTTGCATTATTGAGCATATTTTCTGTCTTTGTCACACTGGTTTGCATATTTACACCACAAAGTGAGATCAAAACATAGTAGTTTATAGTTCACACAAAACAAACATCACTAACAAATTGCCATTGAACTCTAAACTTTGGTTCATGTGCAGCAGCTCCTTGGTGATTATTCTAGATATAACCACAAAGGTATATCATGCCAATGTTCATTCTTCACAATTCAACATAAAACATCATACTTACATTATGTGCTCATAAGCTTTTATTTGGAACATCAGTATGTACCATCAAAATTCACATAGAACTACATCTGTTATAATGTACTTCTTCAAGCACTAGTCATGCAAGTCTCAGTAATCATGCACCATTTGTTCCATTCAGAAGCTAACACATGAAACTTTTACTCATAAAAATTTCATATTTCAACTCTTCAGTCAGTACCAGTTTTCTTTCAAAATCAAGTCTATTCTTGTATAATCTAGTTTGATTAACGTGCCTTTCAATCATTTAAACGTTAACGAAAGTTAGATAGTGCAGCCTCCTAGTTTGGATTCATATGAAGTCTTTATTGTTTCTTTTCTTCCAGTTATTCCTCTACTTTGATCTTAAAAATAGATGTTTTATTCTATATCTCTACTGAATACTTCCATCTTTGAGCTGCTATAGTGTAACTAAGATTCTTCTTATTGTGTCATTGCATATTAATTTGACTTAGACATGATTATTACAAACTATATCTTTTATTATATATTATTCATAAAAAAATTCCTACGTAATTATCAAATATATACGGCATCTGTATATTCAGACAACCAGACACTTGGAACAGAATAGGGTAGGTGGCAAGCTAAATTTCCCAAGTTGCAATTGAGCTAATTAGGGTGAGCATCTCTAACTACAAGCTTTTTATGAATGAATATATGTCTATCTAGTTGTTAAATGGCTACTTTATTCTTGATTTTACATAGTGTTGTAGTTTGATGGCCAATTGTAGCAAGTTACGTTAGTGTGACTTGGTTCCTTGATCATATAGACTTTGCCTCTGTGTTATTAACATACAGGCAAAAGAATTGGTTACTGTCATTCTGACTTGTAGATTGTTGTGTTATTAGGTTGGTTTTCTTTTTTCTTTTTTCTTCTGTAGAAGCACTCAACTGGTACCTATGACGTGAAAACATATTTAAACCTTAATCTTTTAATTGATACTAATCGTGGAAACTAACGTAACCATTGTTTATATAGAAAAATTTGGATTATTGCAGTTTTTGGGATTCTTGGACTCTACTTACCACGTAGTGCAACTTAGCATTTTGTAGTTTATATAGAAGGATTATTTTGAAGCTAATCAATTGCCAGTATTATATCGGCGTTATGACAAAAGTTAATAACAAATTATTTTAAAAACTTTTATATGTGAGAATTGGCTTAAAAAAATTATAAAGACAATAAAAAATGTAGACAATAGTATAGAGTAAGAAATCTGACTTATGTTAAGAATTTTTCCTTAATCCATTTGAGTTGTTTGAAAATCACTCATATTAACTCCAATGATATAAGAAATTTCAAAATAAGTTTTTGCAAAAGAATTTACCCAAAATTATGGATATGCGTGAATCAATCATTTTCATATAAATTTTGCAGAAATGTTGTACTAAGGCTATTCTTGTAACCATTTTATGAACAGAGTTCTTTGTATTTATTTTTGGACTGGACTGGTTCAAAGTCACTTTCCACTTAAGTGAATGAGCGGCTTTAATTAATTTGGAAATGACTAAAGATTATATGTTTGTGGATGTGTTTGGCCTTGAACATCATGGTCGAGATAGAGGCTCAGGGGTGATGTGACTCTTTCGGAGTTAAAACTGTTAAGTTTTAAAATAAGAATATTGAAGTCTCATAGGACCAACGTATTTGCAATTGATCTTGGTCAAAAGGCCAAAAAAAGCTATATCACCACAAAATTTAATTGTGAAATTAAAGATCAAATTATTCACAAGATTGTTATGTGCACACTACTAGAATTTTTTATTTAGAGACAATTTAAAAATGGAAAAAAAATCGTCTCTAATAAAGATAGAAACAAAGATAGATTTAATGAATCAAAGAGGAAAAATAAAATTTAAAATTTAGAGATGAAAATATTTTGTCTCAAAATTTTTGGTATCTAATTACGTCTCTATTTGATCAATTAAAAGTCAAATAAACTTAAAGACGGATTTTAAAGACGAAAATTATCCGTCTCAGATTTTTCTGTCTCTAATTCCATCTTTATTTAGTCAATGTAATGCTTTAAAAAGTCAAATACGTGTAAAGACGAAATTTAGAGACAGAATTTATCCGTCTCTGAATTTTTCTTCTCTAATTTTGTTTCTATTTAATAAAAAAAAGTGTTTAAAAATGTCAAAATATATTAGAGATGGAATATTGTTTCTGTCTCTAATATTTGTAACTAAATCCCTAATTCTAATTCAGAACCCCTATTTCTCTCGTTCTCCTTCATCTCCACTCAGAACCCTCATTTCTCTCGTTCCCTCATCTCTGACCTCATTCCCTCATCCCTATCTTTGAGCTCGTGCTAGTTCGGTCTCCATCTCTAAGCTCGTGCTAGTTCTTGTATGTTCTCCCTCTATATATGACCTCGTTCTCCCTTCATTCTCCCTTATCTCCCTCACGTTCTCTGCTCGTTGTCCCTCCATCTCTTAGGTCGCGCTAGCACGTTCTCAACTCTCCATCTCTCATGTCGTTCTAGCTCATTCTCAGCTATCAATTTCAGAGCGCTTTCTCACTTTTACACCTACAGCTCAGGTCAGATCTAAATCTCATAGCTCTCTCTCAAATTTTACATAGTATGCTCTGAATCAAATTTTTTATTTGGCTTCTCTTGGTCGCCTTGTAGTTGCAGTTTAATAGGATTCTGGATTTGGGTTTAGTGCTATTGAAGTTGAGGTATATACTATACTCATGTCCATGCTTCTTGTTATACATTCTAATCTAAACTCGAGAATGTATATGTGTTTGTCTGTATGTGTTTTATGTTCCTTTTATGGTCTGATTCAAATTGTTTTTTCCCCGTTTAACTCATGAATTACTGTAGCTGGCATAATAGGATAGTTTTTCTTATGAATCATGTGTAAACATCCTCTTAAATCATCCCATGCACTTGTTGATGAAAACATTTGGGGATAAGGGAAAATATTATAAGTAATATGTATTTTCTCATTTAATGGTAAGAACAGATGCATGAACTGACCACAAATAGTCATCTATTCCTTAATGAATACCCTTACCTATTCTGTAGCTATTACGAAGGCTTAAACTGAGGAAAGATTGAAAGACATGGTTATGGAGGAGGGAGAAGACACAGAGAAATTAACAATCTCATAAATTAGTCATATAGATGAGGTGCCAATACGAGTGATAAAAAAAATACACAGTTACTTCCATAACTCAGTGTATGTGCCTAACAATATGTCCTACTCTTTCCCACTAATCCCACGACAAGGATTAAATTTCCACAAGCATTGTAGATACCTAACTTTTTGGAATAGTGTTATGAATAACAGACACATAGGATGAAATAAAGACACATTTTAAGGTTTCTTTCTTATATCACCCCTTTTCTTTTATGGGCTTTTTGCTGAAAAGTTTTTCCATCACATTAGCATACTTTTAGCATGCTAGTCGTGTTTAAACACACATTTAGCATACTTTTACATCAAATCCCAAATCTAATTACGCCACAAGAAGGTGAGGATGAATATCTGAATTGTTGTACTCATTATAAACCCTTAAATTGATCCTCAACTCAATGTTTTGGGATGATAAGTCAGAAAGTGGAAAAGGTTAAAATAACAAAAATTCACTCATTACAAAATTCAGCCTTGATTGCCACCTAGTCACTCCATGGTGTATATTGTATTCTAGTGCAAACAGCAAACGACTTACCAAGCACATGTTCAACTGTCAAGTGGTTTTAGGATTCGGCTCCAACATCTGCCGCATAAGGCTTTTAGCACTATCAGATATCTGAGGCCAAGGTTCCCTCTTGAAGTCAATCATGCCCCTCAAAATTGCCAAAGCCACACCTGGTTCGGTCTCTGCCACAGCCCACAAACAAAAACAATCCAAAACTTCACTTTAAAAATAAAAATTTTCATAACCAAGTGCACCCAAATCACGAGACAAATTGACAAAACCCAAACATAGTACTACAGTAGGACTAGTACCACCTACATGCCCAAAATAGAGGAACCTCACATAACAAAATATAAAGAATCATTTCACTTTCAGTAAATATGTCATGACTAAGCAGTGTTAATTCCTGGTAGAACAATCCAATTCAATTGTTCAAAGCAAGATAGTCAAGGTTCATTAATCTATAAAGGAGTTTTTCCACATAATTTTGTCTATACCTTGCTAGAATAAAGTCGTTCATAATACTCATCAAGAATTATCTTTGTTGCCTGATCAAAACCTCACTTCTCTACTCATCTGGTCCTTTGTTAGAATAAGAAAGCAACAACTACATATTGGAAAAATAAACCATGCATATATAAGACTAGTAATATGTAATAATATATTTGGAAAGTGTGATCCCATAGATATCTACTAGCTAATGCATTAATTACCATTCTCACCACTGAAAGCATGATGTCATCAAATTTTTAGTTTTTGGAAAGTCCTCATCATGGTTCCAACTATGATGCCACAGAAATCAAGGTTGTACTTATTCACATAGTCATCAAAATACAAGGAAAAATCAGTTAACATCTTTAGCTCAAAACACTTAAGGGAGTGCACTTATCTTGGGTTCCTCGTGAACCCTTCTCTTGGCTTGATCACGACCATCTTTGGCCAGCATTCTTAAGACTTCCTTCGTTATTGCTCTCACCCTTCCTGGCCAGGTTCACACACAAGGCAGTCTTCCATAGGGTGACCACTTTCATGACCTTAACTTACACTCGACTCTCTTGTTTTGAGTCTAAAACGCATAAAACTTTGAAAGAGTAAAATTTCTGGGCTTTAAATTAGCATATAACCATAATGTAAGTAAGTAACAAAGCCTTAAAGTCATTAACACAAAATATAAAAATTTAGCATGAAACTAGCAACTTTTTCAATTCATTTAAAGACTATGAGTTGCACATGAAGCTCTTCGGTAGGCCAAACTGAAAACAGTTTGAAAAGTCAATCAAGGATAGACTTCACAACATTGAAAATAGAGTATGAGATGAGTAGAATGAGAAGAAACCGTGAGTATAATGGTCCAACCATGATTTAGGAGTTTTAAGAAAATAGTGAGAATTCTCATTTCCTACCTATGCTTGTGTAAGTGGGATGGTTTGTAAATTGTTAGTGGTCTGGTTCGAGGAATGGGTTTAGGAAATGTTTGACTTATGTTTTAATTTGTGTTGTGATGCTTGTTCAAACAATAAGTCATGTTCTAGCTTAAAAATTGAATCACTAGATTTACTTGAGATTAAATAAATAAAAGGGATGGGTTCTCATTTGTTGTCTTGTAAATGAGGTTAACAGCTGATTTGGATGTCAAGCTTTATGTGAAAAAATGTTTTTAACAAGCAAATAGTAGATGTTATAGGTTTAATTAGAGAATGCATAATTAGTTTTGGTTGTGTTGTCGATTTTATAAGTTATTAACTGCTGGTTCTTTCTTTTCATGTGGTTCTATTTGTAAACACATCCTTGATTTTAACTTGATCATAACACTTCTTGTTAAGCTTTTGGTTGCTAGGTCACCATGTTGTCCTCTTGTTAATGTCTGTTACTATTTTTTTTTTTTATTCTTGGCTATAGAATGCTATTGTTTTAGAAGTCTTAATACTACTTTTTTTTTATTGTCAATTTGTATCAATATTATTTGAATAAGTAAATATTGTTATACTCCTCTTTATTTTTTCTCCTATATTTGCCTGAGTTAATGCCTAATAGAATCATGTGTGTTCTTAGTGTAGTGTCATAAATAAAACTTGGGTCTTGATCCAACCAAAGGTGAAGGGGTCAGAGTTCTATTTTAAAGACATATTCTCAATACTTGCTATTTTCAAATGATAAAGCTTAATATTACATTCCATAATCTATACATAAAGAAATTTATGTTTTCTACATATGTATATATATATATATATATATATATATATATATATATATATATGTATACATATATATATATATGCATACATATATATATATGCATACATATATATATATATATGCATACATATATATATATATGCATACATATATATATATATATATATATATATATATATATATATATGACCTTATGTTAAACCTATTATTATGTTATCAATATATTATTTTGATGAATATTTGGTTATTTGTTGAATAAATGAGTTGTTTGCTTATTACGTGAGCTGCTTATTGTTTAAATGGACTGAGTTGTCTTTTAAGCCATGAAAATTGAAAAATTATAAAGACAATAAAAAAATGTAGACAATAGTTTAGAGTAAGAAATTTGACTTATGTTAAGAATTTTTCCTTAATCCATTTGAGCTGTTTGAAAATGACTCATATTAACTTCAATGATATAAGCTGCAAAAGAATTTACTCAAAATTATGGACGGGCGTGAATCAATCGTTTTCATATAAATTTTGCAGAAATATTGCACTCTGTGGTTGTTCCTGTAATCATTTTATGAAACTTTCCACTTAAGTGAATAAGCGGCTTTAATTAATTTGGAAATGACTGAAGATGAAATGTTCGTGGATGTATTTAGACTTGAACATCATGGTCGAAGTAGAGGCTCTAGGGTGATGTGACTCCTTCGGATTAAAATAAGAATATTGAAGTCTCATAGGACCAACGTATTTGCAATAGATCTTGGTCAAAAGGCCAAGAAAGCTATATCACCAACAAATTTAATTGTGAAATTAAAGATCAGCATATTCACAAGATTGTTTTGTGCAGCAAGGCTAGCAAGTAACAGATCGATACCATTACCATTTTCTTTACGATATCCCCGTCCAAATAAAGATTGAATTTCAAAACAACCAAAAGTTATTTTTAAAAGGACACAGAAGTTATCTATTATAGTTTGATAACCAAAGTTATTTATTTATTATATAAGAAAGCTGTTACAATAAAACTTATACATATGAGCTGCTATAATGAGCTCAAATTATTAACGAAACGATACAACACACAGCACACTGTAGCCCGAACGTTGACCATATGTCAAAACCTCAGGCGCCACAATCTACGTCCTCAGCCTTCAAAGTATATATATAAGCTGCAGATAATAAATTTTTGACGATGCAGATAATAAATTAGAACAAAAGCAATGAGCATGGGACACTTTATAGGTAGCACCCAAATTTGATAATTATACTAAAGGTTTTGTTAATATGTTACTTAAAAGACAAATGTTAATAAAAATAACATCTATTATTCTCTTTGAAATTTTTTTTTCTTAAAATATTAAATATTTTTATTTTTAATTTATTAATTTATTAAGACGTATCCTCAAAACATAAGTTAACAAAATCTTTATACTATTTCAAATATATATATATATAGAAGATATGGTTCTGATATTTTTTAATTAAAATACGTTAAATTTTATTTAATTTATTCACATAATTATTTTATACATCACAAAAATATTATAATTATATATAATATAATTTATTATTTTTTACATAAATATATGATATAAATATAATTTATATATTTTATAAAATATTTGCCTTGAAGATAGCTACCTGAGTGTGTACTACTAGTGAATAGTAGTCTTAGGAGGGTCAACCTCAACGTAATAATGGCAACGTTGGGGAATGGTGATTGCAACTTCGGGGTTGATGCCTACGTCCTTGAACGCGTCGGAAGAGAAGATAGCACGCAGGCAAGGGATGGTGACCTTTTCCAGCGCTTTGCAGCACTTTGGAGAAACTGGAGCACTCTCGTCTCGTGCAGGTTTTTCACAGTGACGCAGCTTATGCGTCAACATTCTATCTGTGCTAAACTTCCCGCATGCACCATCTTTCTCGCCTTCATGATCGGATTCAGCAACAGCAACAACCACAGTGATCATCAAAAACAGCAGGAACCCAATGAACTTGTTCATAGTAGCTTCCATTTCCTTTATTAGCTAGCTTCAAGACTTCAAGCTAACTAAGCAGGCAATTAATTCACAAACGCTGCTTAGTGTTAAGCTCTATATATAACAAATAAACAAGCAACGTGTTCTGCAAAGTTGACAAAACTTTGTTCGAAAGCATGTGGTTTAGAATCCACAATTTCTTGGGAGAGTGGCTATTGCTGTAGCTGCCCTTGCCCGCAGATTCTTACTTTTCTCCATGTTTTAAAAAATTAGGCCGGCTAAAGAAGCACCATGGAACATCTTGAATTAGTAAGCAGGGAATCTTCGTTGATAGTAGGTATAGGTTATTCGGAAGTGGAAATGAAAACAGCTAGCCTGAGTTGCACTGGGGGAGAAAAAGAAAAGATCCATGGAGGCTTAATTTCTCTCATAAAGAATAGAGTAACAAATACTGTTTGAACTTTGGTATTTTGCAGCACATCATGTTGGAATTAGACGCTCCATGTTTATGAATAAGATAAATGTAGTTTCCATATTGTTCACGTTGATTATCCTAGAAGTCACATTAATTAGTGATAAAGAATAAAAGTACCAGCTGTCATCTAATCTAGTTAACATTTTATATTCTTTAAAGGAAATTGTATATATTTTTTTGGTGAACAAAGAAATTGTTAAATTAATTACTTGAGATATCCAAGATCTATAATCTCTTTTTTATTTACAAATTTACACAAATAAATAACGGTCTTTTAAATTGAATATATCTCTAAAGTAAACAAATAAAGAAGTATTTGTCATTAAATTTTAGTGAGTTAAAATCATAATGTATTTTAGATTAAATTAATAGTAATTAAATTTTTTCTTTCTTAGTTTAAAAACAATCTCACTTTAAAAAAAAATTTGTAACTGTAGGATTGTCCAAAAGGGTGTAAGAGCTCGTTAAGATTGTCAATTTTGTTACTAGTGTATTTGATGAATTTTAAGCTAGAAGATTATTCTTAAACTATAAGTTTCTTTTCCTAGGTTGCTGCTTTGAAGGACTGTGATATTGGAGAGAGATTCTTAAACTGTATTTGATGAATTTTAAGTTAGAAGAATATCTTTACTCTCAAGTGGAAGATCATGCCCTTAGCACAGTTCCTTTCTACTACATTGTGCTCTAAAGAGAAACGTTGCCAAATCTTTGAATAGTTTGACATTGAAGGGGCTGAAGATTGCAACTATTTAGATTTTGCAGCATTTTGAATGGGTAGTCCCTAATTGTTTGCAATTTGGCGCAGAATACTGCAACTATTTAGATCAGGGCTTGATAATGTAAAGAATTAGGACTTGATAAGATTGAAAGGCTTGTTTCTATTCAATAAACAGAGTCCTTACAATGTAATGTCTGCATCATTTGTACAAATTGGTGACTTTGCTTTAGATGATAGCAAATATGTTTATTGAAATTGAAAATCTTGCCTATTTATATTTAGTTCTTGGACATCCATAAGAAAATTAAGAAAATAAAAGGATGACGCATTTTCTTCAAGTTATATAAAACAATTTAAATTTTATTAAAAAAAATCAAAAGGCATTTCCTTAACTCAACTAATATAAAATAGAATATAATATCTTATCATGGGAGTAATAAAATCTTATAATGAGAGTAATAAATCACAAAAAAGTGGTGTTCTGGACCATAATCTAAGTCCATAACCCGTAGGTCAACCCGACACGCAATACTCTGGAATCTAACATCAATGCCCTCTGTAGGAGTACGCTTATCATGAGACCCCGGTAATATATGTCGGACCCCAGCACTGGATGTATTTTGCCTTGAACATCATGGTCGAGTTAGAGGCTCGGGGGTGATGTGACTCCTTCGGAGTTAAAACTGTTAAGTTTTAAAATAAGATTATTGAAATCTCATAGGACCAACGTATTTGCAATTCATCTTGGTCAAAAGGCCAAGAAAGCTATATCACCACAAAATTTAATTGTGAAATTAAAGATCAGCTTATTCATAAGATTGTTTTGTGCACATTATAGAATTTTTTATATAGAGACCGAATTTAGAAATGAAAAAAAAATTCGTCTCTAATAGAGATAGAAACAGAGATAGATTTGATAATCAGAGAGAAAAATAAAATTTAAAACTTAGAGATATAATTTAGAGATGAAAATTATTTGTCTCAGAATTTTTCATCTCTAATTACGTCTCTATTTGATTAATTAAAAGTCAAATATACTTAAAAATGGATTTTAGAAACAAATTTATCCGTCTTAGATTTTTTTTGTTTCTAATTTTGTCTCTATTTATTCAATGTAATGTTTTTAAAAAGTCAAATATGTGTAGAGACAAAATTTAGAGACGAAATTTTTCCGTATCTAAATTTTTCATCTATAATTTTGTCTCTATTTAATAAATAAGTGTTTAAAAATGTCAAAATATATTAGAGACGAAATATTGTTTTCGTCTCTAATATTTGTAACTAAATCCCTAATTCTAACTCAGAACCCTTATTTCTCCCTATCCTTAATTCTACTCTGAACCCCCATTTCTCTCGTTCTCCCTCATCTCTACTCAGAACCCCCATTTCTCTCGTTCCCTCATCTCTGACCTCATTCCCTCATCCTCATCTCTGAGCTCTTGCTAGTTCAGTCTCCATCTCTTAGCTCGTGCTAGTTCTGGTATGTTCTCCCTCTATATATAACCTCGTTCTCCCTCCATTCTCACCTCATTGTTGCTCACTTTCTCTGCTCATTCTCTTTCCATCTCTCAGGTCATGCTAGCACGTTCTTAACTCTCCATCTCTCTGGTCGCTCTAGCTCGTTCTCAGCTCTCAATCTCAGAGCGCTCTCTCACTTTTACACCTACAGCTTAGGTCAGATCTAAATCTCATAGCTCTCTCTCAAATTTTACATAATATGCTCTCAATCAAATTTTTTATTTGGCTTCTCTTGGTCGCCTCGTAGTTGCAGTTTAAGGGGATTCTGGATTTGGATTTAGTGCTATTGAAGTTGAGGTATATGTTATACTCATGTCTATACTTCTTGTTATACATTATAATCTAAACTCGAGAAAGTGTTTGTGTTTGTCTGTGTGTGTTTTATGTTCCTTTTATTGTCTGATTCAAACTGTTTTCCCTCCTTTAACTCATGAATTATTGTAGCTGGCATAATAGGATAGTTTTTCTCATGAATCATGTGTAAACATCCTCTTAAATCATCTCATGCACCTGTTGATGAGAACATTTGGGGATGAGGGAGAATATTATAAGTAATATGTATTTTCTCATTTAATGGTAAGAACAGATGCGTGAACTGACCACAAATAGTCATTTATTCCTTAATGAACACCCTTACCTATTCTATAGCTATTACGAAAGCTTAAACTGAGCAAAGATTGAAAGACATGGTTATATAGGAGGGAGAAGACACAGAGAAGTTAACAATCTCATAAATTAGTCATATAGATGAGGCACCAATACGAGTGACAAAAAATAAAAAACACAGTTACTTCCATAACTCAGTGTATGTGCCTAACAATATATCCTACTCTTTCTCCACTAATCCCTCGACAAGGATTAAATTTCCATAAGCATTGTAGCTACCTAACTTTCTGTAATAGTGTTATGAATAACAGACACATAGGATGAAATAAAGATACATTTTAAGGTTTCTTTCTTATATCACCCCCTTTCTTTTATGGGCTCTTTGTTGAAAAGTTTTTCCACCACATTATAAAGTCCTAATACATGTCAGAATCTACTACAAAGGAGGAAAATCGTGTTTAAACACACATTTAGCATACTTTTGCATCAAATCCCAAATCTAATTACACCACAAAAAGGTGAGGGTGAATATCTGAATTGTTGTACTTATTATAAACCTTTAAATTGATCCTCAACTCAATGTTTTGGGATGATAAGTTAGAAAGAGGAAAAGGTTAAAACAACAAAAATTCACTAGTTACAAAATTCAGTCTTGATTACCACCTAGTCACTCCATAATGTATACTGTATTCTAGTGCAAACAACAAACAACTTACCAAGCACCTGTTCAACTATCAAGCAGTTTTTAGGATTCGGCTCCAACATCTGCCGCACAAGGCTTTTAGCACTATCTGATATCTGAGGCCAAGGTTCCCTTTTGAAGTCAATCACGCCCCTCAAAATTGCCAAAGCCACACCTAGTTTGGTCTCTGCCACAACCCACAAACAAAAACAATCCAAAACTTCACTTTAAAAATAAAAAATTTCATAACCAAGTGCACCCAAATCACGAGACAAATTCACAAAACCCAAACACAGTACTACAGTAGCACTAGCACCACCTACCTGCCCAAAATGGAGGAACCCCACATAACAAAATATAAAGAATCATCTCCCTTTCAATAAATATGTCATGACTAAGCAGTGTTAACTCCTGGTACAATAATCTAATTCAATTGTTCAAAGCAAGATAGTCAAGGTTCATTAATCTGCAAAGGAGTTTTTCCCCAGAATTTTGTCTATACCTTGCTAGAATAAACTCGTTCATAAAACTCATCAAGAATTATGTTTGTTACTTGGTCAAAACCTCACTTCTCTGCTCCTCTGGTCCTTAGTTAGAATAAGAAAGCAACAATTACATATTGGAAAAATAAACCATGTGCATATAAGACTAGTAATATGTAATAAAATTATTTGGAAAGTGTGACCCCATAGATATTTTCTAGCTAATGCATTAATTACCATTCTCATCATTGAAAGCATGATGTCATCAAATTTTCAGTCTTTGGAAAGTCCTCATCATGGTTCCAACTATGATGCCACAGAAATCAAGGTTGTACTTATTCACATAGTCATCAAAATACAAGGAAAAATCAATTAACATCTTTAGCTCAAAACACTCAAGGGAATGTGCACTTATCTTGGGTTCCTCGTGAACCCTTCTCTTGGCTTGATCACAGCTAGCATTCTTAAGACTTCCTTCATTATTGCTCTCACCTTTCTTGGCCAGGTTCACACACAAGGAAGTCTTCCATAGGGTGACCACTTTCATGACCTTAACTTACACTCGACTCTTTTGTTTTAAGTCTAAAACTCATAAAACTTTGAAAGAGTAAAATTTTTGGGCTTTAAATTAGCATATAACCATAATGTAAGTAAGTAACGAAGCCTTAAAGTCATTAACACAAAATATAAAAATTTAGCATAAAACTAGCAACTTTTTCAATTCATTTAAAGACTATGAGTTGCACCTAAAGCTCTTCGGTAGGCCAAACTGAAAATAGTTTGAAAAGTCAATCAAGGATAGACTTCACAACATTGAAAACAGAGTATGAGATGAGTAGAATGAGAAGAAACTGTGAGTATAAGGGTACAACTAGGATTTAAGAGTTTTAAGAAAATAGTGAGAATTCTCATTTCCTATCTATGCTTGTGTAAGTGGGATGGTTTGTAAATTGTTAGTGGTCTGGTTCAGGGAATGGGTTTAGGAAATGTTTGTCTTATATTTTTGTATTGTGATGCTTGTTCAAACAATAGGTCATGTTGTAGCTTAAAAATTGAATCACTGGATTTACTTGAGATTAAGTAAATAAATGGGACGTGTTCTCATTTGTTGTCTTGTAAATGAGGTTAACAGTTGATTTGGATGTCAAGCTTTATGTGAAAAAAAATGTTTTCAGCAAGCAAATAGTAGATGTTGCAGGTTTAATTAGAGAATGCATAATTAGTTTTGGTTGTGTTGTCGATTTTATAAGTTATTAAATGTTGGTTCTTTCTTTTCATGTGGTTCTATTTGTAAACACATCCTTGATTTTAACTTGATCATAACACTTCTTATTAAGCTTTTGGTTGCTAGGTCACCATGTTGTCCTCTTGTTAATGTCCATTACTAATTTTTTTTTTATTCTTAGCTATAGAATGCTACTATTTTGGAAGTCTTAATACTGCTATTTTTTGGTTTTGTATCAATCTTGTTTGAATAGGTAAATATCGTTATACTCCGCTTTATTTTTTCTCCTCTATTTGCCTGACTTAATGCCTAATAGAATCATGTGTGTTCTTAGTGTAGTGCCACAAATGAAACTTGGGTCTTGATCGAACCAAAGGTGAGGGAGCCAAAGTTCTATTTTAAAGACGGTACATATTCTCAAAACTTGCTATTTTCAAATGATAAAGCTTAATACCACATTCCATAATCTATACATAAAGAAATTTATGTTTTCTTCTCTCTCTCTCTCTCTCTCTCTCTCTCTCTCTCTCTCTCTCTCTCTCTCTCTCTCTCTCTCTCTCTCTCTCTCTCTATATATATATATATATATATATATATATATATATATATATATATATATATATATATATTATGATTGATATATTGTTTATGTGATCATAAGTTAAACCTATCAGTATGTTATGAATATATCATTTTGATGAATATTTGATTATTTGTTGATTAAATGAGTTGTTTTTTAAGTCATGAAAATTGAAAAATTATAAAGACAATAAAAAATGTAGACAATAGTTTAGAGTAAGAAATTTGACTTATGTTAAGAATTTTTCCGTAATCCTTTGAGCTATTTGAAAATGACTCATAATAACTCCAATGATATAAGCTGCAAAAGAATTTACCCAAAATTAAGGACGGGCATGAATCAATCATTTTCATGTAAATTTTGCAAAAATGTTGTACTCTCTGGCTATTCCTGTAATCATTTTATGAACAAAGTTCTTTGTATTTATTTTTAGACTGGACTGGTTCAAAGTCACTTTCCACTTAAGTGAATGAGCGGCTTTAATTAATTTGAAAATGACTGAAGATGAAATGTTCGTGAATGTATTTGGACTTGAACATCATGGTCGAGTTAGAGGCTCTGGGGTGATGTGACTCCTTCGGAATTAAAACTGTTAAGTTTTAAAATAAGAATATTGAAGTCTCATATAAGACCAACGTATTTGCAATATATCTTGGTCAAAAGGCCAAGAAAGCTATATCACCAACAAATTTAATTGTGAAATTAAAGATCAGGATATTCACAAGATTGTTTTGTGCAGCTAGGCTAGCAAGTAGCAACAGATCGATACCATTACCATTTTCTTGACGATATCCCCGTCCAAATAAAGATTGAATTTCAAAACAACCAAAAGTTATTTTTAAAAGGACACAGAAGTTATCTATTATAGTTTGATAACCAAAGTTATTTATTTATTATATAAGAAGGCTGTTAAAATAAAACTTATACATATGAGCTGCTATGATGAGCTCAAATTATTAAAGGAACGATACAACACACAGCACACTGTAGCCCGAACGTTGACCATATGTCAAAACCTCAGGCGCCACAATCTACGTCCTCAGCCTTCAAATTATATAAGCTGCAGATAATAAATTTTTGACAATGCAGATAATAAATTAGAACAAAAGCAATGAGCATAGGACACTTTATAGGTAGCACCAAAATTTGATAATTATACTAAAGGTTTTGTTAATATGTTACTTAAAAGACAAATATTAATAAAAATAACATCTATTATTCTCTTTCATAATTTTTTTTCTTAAAAATATTAAACATTTTTAATTTTTATTCTAAATTTATTAACACGTATCCTCAAAACATAAGTTAACAAAATCCTTATATATAATTATATATATATATATATATATATATATATATATATATATATATATATATATATATATGCAGAAGATATAATCCCATTATTTCTCATATTAAAATATATTTAATTTTATTTAATTTATTCATAAAATTATTTTATATGTCACATAAATATTACAATTATATATAATATTTTTTTTACGTTAACATAAGATATAAATATATCGTGTTAATGTAAATAAAATATTTCCCTTGAAGATAGGTACCTGAGTGTGTACTACTAGTGAATAGTAGTCTTAGGAGGGTCAACCTCAACGTAATAATGGCAACGTTGGGGAATGGTGATTGCAACTTCGGGGTTGATGCCTACGTCCTTGAACGCGTCGGAAGAAAAGATAGCACGCAGGCAAGGGATGGTGACCTTTTCCAGCGCTTTGCAGCACTTTGCAGAAACTGGAGCACTCTCGTCTCGCGCAGGTTTTTCACAGTGACGCAGCTTATGCGTCAACATTCTGTGCTAAACTTCCCGCATGCACCATCTTTCTCGCCTTCATGATCGGATTCAGCAACAGCAACAGCCACAGTGATCGTCGAAAGCAGCAGGAACCAAATGAACTTGTTCATGGTAGCTTCCATTTCCTTTATTAGCTAGCTTCAAGACTTCAAGCTAATTAAGCAGGCAATTAACTCACAAACGCTGCTTAGTGTTAAGCTCTATATATAACAACTAAACAAGCAATGTGTTCTGCAAAGTTGACAAAAACTTTGTTCGAAAGCATGCGGTTTAGAATCCACAATTTCTTGGGAGAGGGGCTATTGCTGTAGCTGCCCTTGCCCGCAGATTCTTACTTTTCTCCATGTTTTAAAAAGTTAGGCCGGCTAAAGAAGCACCATGGAACATCTTGAATTAGTAAGCAGGGAATCTTCGTTGATAGTAGGTATAGGTTATTCGGAAGTGGAAATGAGAACAGCTAGCCTGAGTTGCACTGGGGAGAAAAAGAAAAGATCCATGGAGGCATAATTTCTCTCATAAAGAATAGAATAACAAATACTGTTTGAACTTTGGTATTTTGCAGCACATCATGTTGGAATTAGACGCTCTACGGTTTATGAATAAGATAAATGTAGTTTCCATATTGTTCACGTTGATTATCCTAGAAGTCACATTAATTAGTGATAAAGAATAAAAGTACCAGCTGTCATCTAATCTAGTTAACATTTTATATTCTTTAAAGGAAATTGTATATTTTTTTTGGTGACCAAAGAAATTGTTAAATTAATTACTTGAGATATCCAAGATCTGAAATCTCTTTTTTATTTACAAATCTACACAAATAAATAAGGTCTTTAAATTGAATTTATCTCTAAAGTAAATAAATAGAGAAGTATTTATCATTAAATTTTAATGACTTAAAATCATAATGTATTTTAGATTAGATTAATAGTGAATAAATTCTTTCTTTCTTAGTTTAGAAACAATCTCACTTTAAAAAAACTTTTGTAACTGTAGGATTGTCCAAAAGAGTGGAAGAGCTCATTAAGATTGTCAATTTTGTTACTAGTGTATTTGATGAATTTTAAGTTAGAAGATTATTGTTAAACTATAAGTTTCTTTTCCTAGGTTGCTGCTTTGAAGGACTGTGATCATTGGAGAGAGATTCTTAAACTGTATTTGATGAATTTTAAGTTAGAAGAATATTTTTACTCTCAAGTGGAAGATCATGCCTTTAGCACAGTTCCTTTCTGCAAGTGCTCTAAAGAGAAATGTTGCCAAATCTTTGAATAGTTTGACATTGAAGGGGCTGAAGATTGCAACTATTTAGATTTTGCAGCATTTTGAATGGGAAGTCCCTAATTGTTTGCAATTTGGCGCAGAATACTGCAACTATTTAGACTAGGGCTTGATAGTGTAAAGAATTAGGACTTGATAAGATTGAAAGGCTTGTTTCTATTCAATAAACAGACTCCTTACAATGTAATGTCTGCATCATTTGTACAAATTGGTGACTTTGCTTTCGATGATAGCAAATATGTTTATTGAAATTGAAAATCTTGCCTATTTATATTTATTTCTTGGACATCCATAAGAAAGTTAAGAAAATAAAAGGATGACGCATTTTCTTCAAGTTATAAAAAACAATTTAAATTTTATTAAAAAAATCAGAAGGCATTTCCTTAACTAATATAAAATAGAATATAAAATCTTATCATGGGAGTAATAAAATCTTATAATGAGAGTAACAAATCACAAAAAAGTGGTGTTCTGGACCATAATCTGGAATCATAACCCATAGGTCAACCAGGCACGCTGTGAGACTCGGAATCGACATCAATGCCCTCAGCAGAGTACGCTTATCATGAGACCCAGTAATATATGTCGGACCCCAGTACTGGAAAATAACATCTTTACCATAAGATCTGCACAATAGATAAATCTTTATAATATTTATTATTGTCAATCATCATCTTACGAAATATTAGCACTATAACTACCATACCAGTATTATGATAATATAGGGATCCTCTGCAATTAAATAAAGAACATATATCTTCCTGCTATTATTACGGGAACGTAACTCTCCATTATGAGAACGTATTTATCAAACCTCTATAAATATCAGGCTAAGTAACCTTAAACATGTATCAGTAAATTATCATTCATAGCATAATCATACTTGTGCACAACCTGACTTGAGTATTGGAGTCCCTTTGCAAGTACCAACCCCCTCTATTTCAACATGTTCTGCTGCAGTTGCTGCGTAAGGAGGAAACCACAATGACGTGCCTATCTCGGGTACACATCTGAATCCACTTCAGAACATTGGTGTTGTCTATGAGAAACGTTAAACTTCTATTCCCACCTAACCATGGTAAACACGAGACAAAACTCGAGAAGAGACGTTGTGCAAACTTTTGCAAACCAAAGGCAGGGACCAATGGTGCAGCATCTTCCCCATCCTATTCCACGACCTGCTGTTGAGGCCTCCGTTATGAGAAACCAGGCACTCAACGCAGAACATCCACACGATAGGCATGAAACCATGCTTTCTTATGAAAGCTCCCACCCATCGCGCCTGGTTTCTTTGAGAGATAAACCTAGAATCTCCATGCAAGGAGTCAACCCTAACGTTCAGGTACACAGAATCCCAGCGCATTAGCGCTTAGGAACCCCAAACAATGAAGCAAATGATCGTGTGTCTCACCTAGAATGTACGAATCAATCCCATGTATCCAGACACTAGTTCAAAGATATGTTGCAACAACATATGACCATGCTAGACGAACAATACCGCATACTGGAGAATATGTGGTGGGCTGTTCATGAAGAACAGTTCAGACAACAACGTTTGACCGGAAGACGAAATGCGAGCAATAACCAGAGGGAAGTACATGTCAATGCCACAATGTCCAACGTTGCCAATAATAACCCAGACCGTGACATTTAAGAACAACCTTTTTGTGCTTAACTTTTGGAGTATCAAATCCTGAGAAACTTCAAATTCCTACCGAATATGGAGCTTTATGATGGGACCACGGACCCCTAGGAACACATAGACGTTTATGAACAGTCTATGTGCTTCCGTGGGGGGACCCATATAGTTGTTATGTCATGTCTTCCCCCTTTCCCTATAGAAGAGAGCCCTCAGGTGGTTTGTGACTTTGCAACGAGGGTCTGTCGTTGACTGGTCAGACCTTAAACAACGTTTCTTACTTCAGTATACAATTAGCAAGGAACAACCCAACTCCATTGAATCTTTGTCAAAGGTTTGACAAGGGCGTGATGAACCCTTCCACGACTGCGTTAGATGAATCATAGTGGCATGCACTAACGTGAAAACTTTGATGACATAATAGCCCTTCATTATGTCAAGAATGGTCTCTGAATCGGTTCTGAGTTCTTTGCATCTCCGACAAAGAAAAAGCCAAAGAACTTGTAGGAATTTCAAAAGCGGTCTCAAAATTATGTGATCCTTGTGAAAGCAACGGAGGACTAGAGGAGATGGAACAAGGTGAGTTCTCTCACCAGAAATCTAACCCCAATTCCTCACGGTCTCGGTATTCCAAAGGTAGTCCACCCCAGGGGAAATACTTTGACTATACTTCTCTAAACACCCGTGAGAAACAATCTTGAGGGAAGTATTGCAGACCGAGTTCTAGGAAATCAAGAGGCCACCCCTTATAAAGAAGCACAAGCAGAAAGATCAGTTTAAATGCTGCACATGGCACAAAAGCTATGGTCATGAAACTGAGGACTGTTATCAGCTCCACGACATGATTGAGTTCTAAATCAGGGCAGGATGTTTAAAACAAAATATCGCCGGAGTCCAAAACAATGAACGTCGTGGAAGGAATAGGGAAGAAAGATGCAGCCCTCGTCGAAGCTCATCTCCACACCATATGAGAAGATCCCAGACTCCATCTAGCCGTGAAACAAATTATAGGCAAGGTAGGAATAGGGACGTTCCACCCAATGATATCGACGACCACCGTTCTGAGCCAAACAGAACCATCAACACAATTGTTGGTGGATTTACTGGAGGTGGTTCGTCTAATGGTACTCGGAAGAAAGCCCTCAGAATGGCAGTGTTCAATGTCTCCTACTCTGAGTCTAGATCACGGACTGCAAAAAGGAAGACGCCCTCCATCACTTTTTCAGACGAGGACTACGACGGGATTATCTCGGATCACAATGACCCTCTAGTCATCTTGGGAACAATCTCCGATGCCGAAGTCCGACATATTTTTATGAATCAAGGAAGTTCAGTAGACATCATGTTCATGGACCTTTACCAGAAGCTGGAACTTCCACGTTCAAAGCTAACTCCATATGATAAGGAACTTACATGGTTCACTGGCGAGAAGAGCATCCCAACAGGCTACTATGAGACCGACTTGACCCTAGGGTCTTCTAAACTCTTCAAGACAGTCAAGGTAAGGTTTCTGGTCATGGATTGCCCTTCGGCCTTTAACATCATTTTGGGTCGCCTTGCTTTAAACGCACTCAGCACCATGTTGTCCACCACTCAATTAGTTATGAAATTTCCTAACAAGAACAACTAGGTTGTCACTGTAAAAGGCGACTAAGCTGCATCTTAGAAATGTTATAATGAGAGCCTAAGAATTTGTAGGGTTCCCAGAAAAACAAAAGCCACTACGTCTAGCCCAGCCTTAGATCAAGTTAATATCCTTATGACCGAGTTGAATGTTTGGGAGGAAATCCAAGGTGCCAAACCCTATCCGGAAGGCGAATTACTGCCTCTCCAACTTGGTTCCAAGTCATTTCAGGTTACCAAGATTAGAGTACACCTAGAAGAATAAGAAAAATGCCAACTAGTTGAGCTCTTGCTTAAGAATAAAGATCTCTTTGTTTGGACGTCATCTGGCATGCTTGGACTTGACCCCGCCTTTATCTATCATCACTTGTCCATCAGGGAAGATGCAAGGCCTGTCGCCCAAAAAAAAAAAGTTAGCCCTAGAAGATAGTAAGTTATCGAAGAATAGGTGAATGAGTTACTTAATGACAACTTTATCAAGGAGATTCCTTATACCACATAATTGTCCAACGTGGTCTTGGTGAAGAAGTCCAATGGGAAATGGAGAATGTGTGTGGATTACATGGACCTAAACAAAGCTTGCCCAAAAGATTTGTACCGATTTCCCAACTTGGATAAACTAGTGGATAGCTCCTCAGGCTTCCAATTGTTATTGTTCATGGACGTTTACTCCAGGTACAACTAAATTCTAATGTACCCCAGAGACAAAGATAAGACCGCCTTTATCACTGACAAGATGAGCTACTGTTATAGGGTTATGCCCTTTGGTTTGAAAAATGCAGAAGCCACCTATCAAAGGATGATGAACAAGGTCTTTGAAGACTAAGTGGGGAAGATGCCAGAGGTCTATATTGATGATATGATAATGAAAATCCCATAAGGCATATCACATATGGTGGACCTTGAGGAAGTATTCGCACAACTCCAGAAGTACAATATGAGACTTAACCCGAAAAATTGTGCCTTCGGAGTCCAGGCAGACAAGTTCTTGGGTTTCATGCTGACCCATCATGAAATCGAGGCTAATTCTGATTGTTACCAAGTGGCCTCAATACTCAAGAGGGGGGTGAATTGAGTAAGTAAAACAAGTTCGCAAATCTTTCGCAAATCGTTTGATAAACAATTTTCGTTGAAGCTATTGAACGATTAGAGATATTTGGATGAATGAGATAAACACTTTTACTTATAAATGTGATAGCCAAAGGAGACAATATCCAATCAATTCAATAAAACAGTAAACTAAATAAAGAGAAGGGTTTAGAGAAAATAAACACAATCGTTTATCCTGGTTCGATCACCAATCCACTTGTGATCTACGTCCAGTCCCCAAGCAACAACTTGAGATTTTTCACTATATCTTCAAGTTTCAATGGGTGCTTGACAACCACTACAATCTTGAGCACTCAACAATATGGGATACCTCACCCTTACAATACTTGAGGGATACCTCACCCTCACTAAACAGATTGTATAAGATTTAAATGGAAGAAACTCTCTCTAGAGCAAGTATTACAAATTGAAGCACTATGATATTTGGGATTCGCACAAGTTCAAGCTCAAATCAAGGATTTTGTAGAATGATGATAAAAACTTGTTTAAAGCTCAATACAAATTTTCCAGAATGATAGACTCAATTTTTCTAACCTCCCAACGAAGCCCAACATGCAAATATATAGGTAAGTATTATTTAATGCCGTTGGAAGTGGTTGTGAGCAATTAATGCTCAGTAATATAGGCGTTACGGGCTTCTCCTTGTTTTTCCAGATAACCGATTAGAGGTTCCTCCTAATCGGTTAGACCATTTAGAAATCAGTTCTAGGGCTTCTGTTTTGAAGAATAATCAATTAGCAAATTGTTCTAATCGGTTAGATCCTTTTACAAAATATTTCCTGTGACATTTAAAAGCACACTAACCAATTAGCAAACATGCCTAATCAGTTATGCAATTAAAAAAGGTGGTTCACGTAGCTTTTATAACAAATGCTAATCAGTTAGTAAAATAGCTTAATCGGTTAGGAGTTTTTAAGATTAGCTTCTGAGTTGTCAATTAATCAATTAGAGAAATGTCTTAATCGGTTAGAAGCATTTAAAATAACCAATACGTTTTCTCTAGGAACTACACTAACCAATTAGCACAATCCATTAATCGGTTAGAATCATTATAAAAGAAGAGGTAATGCCTCTGTTTTGATAGATAACCGATTAGCCCTTTTTCCTAATTGGTTAGGACATTTCTAAAAACACATTCTGACTTGATCAATAACCAATTAGGTGGAGTTCATAGTTGGTTAGGAGCTCTTAAAAAGATTTAGTATTTTGTTCTTGATCAAGTCACTAACACGTTATCCCATTAAAACATTTTAGCTCAAACATAAACCAATTTTTCACAAGTTTGAAACATGATTTTGTAAAGCCATTTAAGTCAAGTGAAAAACCATTTGAATGAACTTTGAAGTGAATCTTAAATACCTTAACATAATATCTAAGCCCTATGTGCTATACTTGAATATTCTTGAAGCTTGATCAATGCACATCCATCCTTTCTTGTTTGTAATCATCAAAACCAATTTCTTGAGTCAGTGCCAATCACACTGATAAATGCCAAGCAATGCTCAACATGTGAAGCCCTCAAAATGTTAAAGAAGTGCAACAACTTTCTAGCCGAATTGCAGCCCTCACATGATTCCTTGCGAAAGCTACTCATAAATCCCTTCCTTTGCCCAAGCTACTCAAGAAAGGAAATGATTTTTATCATTATGTTTTAATGATTAACAAAAACTATATTGAAAATGTGATGTTTAAGCTCTATTACTTCTAGAGTAATTTAACTTAGTCTTGTGAGTTTCTGTATTTAGTTGTTATATGCAGATCCCTAGACTAAAATGAGAAAGATAAGGACATGGTTGGATGACCACTCTTTTCAGATTTAAAGCTTCGGAATCAACTTAAGAATAGTTGTCTAAGAAGACCAGCACATGTCTCAAGTCTGATGGATGATAATTAACTTATAAAGAATTCAAGATCTCACTAAGACAACAAGAGAAGGCTTGAAGTCTCTAAACACGAAGACCTTCTCGTGAATGTGTCACATTCAAAGCTTCAAAGTTAAAGGAATCTACAAGAGAAGTCTTAAAAATGGTTGAGAAGAGTTAAAGACTTGAGCTATGTCAAAATTATATGCTATAATACAAATTGTACCAAATGAGTTGAGTCAGCAAAAGAGACATTATAACGGCTAGTTTGTGACCAGAATATAAAAACCAGCCTAGAACTCCAACAGCTAGCTTCCAAAGGCTATATAAGGGCTTATGGTTGAAGATTCAAAAGGCTGGACAAGTTGAAAGTGAATATAACAGTGAAAATGTATTCTGAACTCTTCTCATCTATTACTCTTATTGCCTACCAATTCTACATTAGCAAAATTCTTGTTGTAGGTGTTACATTAGCTATGAATACTGTGGTTAAGCACTCTTTAAGTAATTGTGAGACCTATTAACTTGTAAACTCTTTCCAAAACTGTTTGGGTTAGAGATAGTAAGCTAGAGGGTTGTTCTAGCCATTGTGAGTGTAGCTGGGAGTGGCTATAATCAAATACTACTCAGCTGACACCTGAGGAGGTTATGGTTAAAAGAATACATGGGTATTGAAGCTTGAAGAGACTTGATTGACAAAGAATACTTGTTTTTAGTAGAGAAGATCCCAGTGTGGAATTGGGGAATAGACGTAGTCCACTTAGTTTAAGGTGAACCAGTATAAATTTGTTGTGTTGAGCTTCCATATACCTTATCTCTTTTATTTTCTGTGTCTTTGAACAAGTTTCACTACTGTCTATTGTTTTAAATCAGCTTTTTCAAGGTTAAAGTCAAACAAGTATTTTGAAACTAAGTGTTTAGATATAAAGACTTCTGTTATTTAAATCTGATAAAATATAGTTGTTTGATTCAAAAATAAGTTTATGAGTGCTTAAAGTTGTTTAAAAGAATACTCATTGCTTAGTTTTAAGTTTTAATAAATGCTGATATAAATAATAGTGTTGAGCAAAGTAATTTTAACTAACAGTTTGTGTTTAGTTTAGACTTATCTTATCTCCAAGTTATAAAACTTGAGAAAGGTTTGAAAAAAGTGTTTGTGGTTGCAGAAGCTTTTAAAGACTGAAGAGCACAATTCAACCTCGCTTCTTGTGTCATTTTCCAACTTCAATACATTCTGCAGAATGCAGCCCACTTTCATGCAAAATTTGTCATGTTTCTAAATTTGTAAAAATTCTAAGATTTTAGGCTTAGGTAATCGTTTTTCTCAGATATTCAGCAAAATAAGTGGCATCTCATTTGAGTCTATGTAGCCTAAGATATGCACATAAACATACATGATGCCCAAGAAAGATAAAACACAATGTTATGTCCATATATTTACATTCATCCACGGTCTATTCTTAATTACACAATCTTGCATTATTGAGCTTATTTTCTCAGTCTTTGTCACACTGGTTTGCATATTTACACCACAAAGTGAGCTCAAAACATAGTAGATTATAGTTACCACAAAACAAGCATCACTAACAAATTGCCATTGAACTCTAAACTTTAGTTCATATGCAGCAGCTCCTTGGTGATTTTTCTAGACATAACCACAAAGGTATATCATGCCAATGTTCATTCTTCACAATTCAACATAAAACATCGTAGTTACATTATGTGCACATAAGCTTTTATTTGGAACATCAATATGTACCATCAAAATTCACATAGAATCGTGTCTCGGTAATCATGCACCATTTGTTCCATTCTGAAGGTAACATATGAAACTTTTGCTCATAAAAATTTCATATTTCAACTCCTCAGTCAATACCAGTTTTCTTTCAAAATCAAGTCTATTCTTGTATAATCTTGTTTGATTAACGTGCCTTTCAATCATTTAAACATTAACGAAAGTTAGATAGTGCAGCCTCCTAGTTTGGATTCATATGAAGTCCTTATTGGTTCTTTTCTTGCAGTTATTCCTTTACTTTGATCTTAAAAATAGATGTTTTATTCTATATCTCTAGTGAATACTTCTATCTTTGAGCTGCTATAGTGTAACTAAGATTCTTCTTATTATGTCATTGCATATTAATTTGACTTAGACATGATTATTACAAACTATATCTTTTATTATATATTATTCATAAAAAAATTCCTATGTAATTATCAAATATACACGGCATCTGTATATTCAGGCAACCGGACACTTGGAATAAAGCAGGGTAGGTGGCAAGCTAAATTTCCCAAGTTGCAATTGAGCTAATTAGGGTGAGCATCTCTATCGACAAGTTTTTTATGAATGAATATGTGTCTTTCTAATTGTTAAATGGCTATTATTCTTGATTTTCCATGGTGTTGTAGTTTGATGTCCAATTGTAGCAAGCTACGTTAGTGTGACTTGTTTCCTTGATCATAAACTTTGCCTCAGTGTTATTAACATACAGGCAAAAGAATTGATTACTCTTATTCTAACTTGTAGATTGTTGTGTTATTAGGTTAGTTATCTTTTTCTGACTTTCAGTAAATATGTCATGACTAAGCAGTGTTAATTCCAGGTACAACAATCCATTTCAATTGTTCAAAGCAAGATAGTCAAGGTTCATTAATCTGTAAAGGAGTTTTTACATAGAATTCTTTCTATACCATGTTAGAATAAACTCGTTCATAAGACTCATCAAGAATTATGTTTGTTACCTGGTCAAAACCTCACTTCTCTGCTCATCTGGTCCTTAGTTAGAATAAGAAAGCAACAATTAAATATTGGGAAAACAAACCATGTACATATAAGACTAGTACTATGTAATAAAATTATTTGGAAAGTGTGATCCCATAGATATTTGCTAGCTAATGCATTAAATACCATTCTCACCATTGAAAGCATGATGTCATCAAATTTTCAGTCTTTGGAAAGTCTTCATCATGGTTCCAGCTATGATGCCACAGGAATCAAGGTTGTACTTATTCACATAGTCATCAAAATACAAGGAAAAATCAGTTAACATTTTTAGCCCAAAACACTCAAGGGAGTGCACTTATCTTGAGCTCCTCGTGAACCCTTCTTTTGGCTTGATCACGACCATCTTTGGCCAGCATTCTAAAGACTTCCTTCGTTATTGTTCTCACCTTTCCTAGCCAAGTTCACACTCAAGGCAGTCTTCCATAGGGTGACCACTTTCATGACTTTAACTTACACTCGACTCTCTTGTTTTGAGTCTAAAACTCATAAAACTTTGAAAGAGTAAAATTTCTGGGTTTTAAATTAGCATATAACAAGTAACGAAGCCTTAAAGTCATTAACACAGAATACAAAAATTCAGGATAAAACTAGCAACTTTTAAAATTCATTTAAAGACTATGAGTTGCACCTGAAGCTCTTCGGTAGGCCAAACTGAAAACAATTTGAAAAGTTAGTCAAGGATAGACTTCACAACATTAAAAACAGAGTATGAGATGAGTAGAATGAGAAGAAACCGTGAGTATAAGGGTACAACCAGGATTTAAGAGTTTTAAGAAAATAGTGAGAATTCTCATTTTCTACCTATGCTTGTGTAAGTGGGATGGTTTGTAAATTATTAGTGGTCTGGTTCAGAGAATGGGTTTAGGAAATGTTTTACTTATGTTTTTGTATTGTGATGCTTGTTCAAACAATAGGTCATGTTGTAGCTTAAAAATTGAATCACTGGATTTACTTGAGATTAAGTAAATAAAGGGGATGTGTTCTCATTTGCTGTCTTGTAAATGAGGTTAACAGTTGATTTGGATGTCAAGCTTTATGTGAAAAAAAATGTTTTCAGCAAGCAAATAGTAGATGTTTCAGGTTTAATTAGAGAATGCATAATTAGTTTTGGTTGTGTTATTGATTTTATAAGTTATTAACTACTGGTTCTTTCTTTTCATGTGGTTATATTTGTAAACACATCCTTGTTTTTAACTTGATCATAGCACTTCATGTTAAGCTTTTGGTTGCTAGGTCACCACGTTGTCCTCTTGTCAATGTCCGTTACTAATTTTTCTTTTATTCTTGGCTATAGAATACTACTGTTTTGGAAGTCTTAATACTGCTATTTTTTTGTTGTCAGTTGGTATCAATCTTGTTTGAATAGGTAAATATTGTTATACTCCTCTTTATTTTTTCTCCTATATTTGCCTGAGTTAATGCCTAATAGAATCATGTGTGTTCTTAGTGTAGTGCCACAAATCAAACTTGGATCTTGATCCAACCAAAGGTTAAGGGCCAAAGTTCTATTTTAAAGACGGTATATAATCTCAACACTTGCTATTTTCAAATGATAAAGCTTAATATCACATTCTAATCTATACATAAAGAAATTTATATATATATATATATATATATATATATATATATATATATATATCATTTTGATGAAAATTTAGTTATTTGTTGATTAAATGAGATGTTTGCTTATTAAGTGAGCTGCTCATTGTTTAAATGGGCTGAGTTGTTTTTTAAATCCTGAAAACTGAAAAATTATAAAGACAATAAAAAATGTAGGCAATAGTTTGGAGTAAGAAATTTGACTTATGTTAAGAATTTTTCCTTAATTCATTTGAGCTGTTTGAAAATGACTCATATTAACTCCAATGATATAAGCTACAAAAGAATTTACCCAAAATTATGGACGGGCGTGAATCAATCATTTTCATATAAATTTTGTAGAGATGTTGTACTCTGTGACTATTCCTGTAATCATTTTATGAACAGAATTCTTTGTATTTATTTTGGATTAGACTGGTTCAAAGTCACCTTCCACTTAAGTGAATGAGCGGCTTTAATTAATTTGGAAATGACTGAAGATGAAATGTTCGTAGATGTATTTGGACTTGAACATCATGGTCGAGGTAGAGGCTCTGGGGTGATGTGACTCCTTCGGAGTTAAAACTATTAAGTTTTAAAATAAGAATATTGAAGTCTCATAGGACCAATGTATTTGCAATAGATCTTGGTCAAAAGGCCAAAAAAGCTATATCACCAACAAATTTAATTGTGAAATTAAAGAGCAGCATATTCACAAGATTATTTTGTGCTAGGCTAGCAAGTAGCAACAGATCGATACCATTACCATTTTCTTTACGATATCCCCGTCCAAATAAAGATTGAATTTCAAAACAACCAAAAATTATTTTTAAAAGGACACAGAAGTTATCTATTATAGTTTGATAACCAAAGTTATTTATTTATTATATAAGAAAGCTGTTAAAATAAAACTTATACATATGAGCTGCTATAATGAGCTCAAATTATTAACGAAACGATACAACACACAGCACACTGTAGCCCGAACGTTGACCATATGTCAAAACCTCAGGCGCCACAATCTACGTCCTCAGCCTTCAAAGTACATATATAAGCTGGAAATAATAAATTTTTGACAATGCAGATAATAAATTAGAACATAAGCAATGAGCATAGGACACTTTATAGGTAGCAACCAAATTTGATAATTATACTAAAGGTTTTATTAATATGTTACTTAAAAGACAAACGTTAATAAAAATAACATCTATTATTCTCTTTCATAATTTTTTTCTTAAAAATATTAAATATTTTTATTTTTATTTTAAATTTATTATCACGTATCCTCAAAACATAAGTTAACAAAATCTTCAACGATATTTTTATCAAAATATATATATTTTTTTATATCATCTAATATTATTCATTATTTACTTTTTTTATTATTTAAACATACTCTTAAAAAATATATTTATTTAAAAAATGTAAGAATATCTTTTTCAATCCTAATACTAATTCAATTGTTTACTTTAATATTTTTGTATACATATATATGCAGAAGATATAGTCCCGTTACTTTATAATTAAAATATGTTTAATTTTATATAATTTATTTATAAAATTATTTGTATGTCACATAAATATTACAATTGCAAATAATATGATTTCACATCTCTTTTATGTTTGTAAATATGTTGTGTATATTCATAAAATATTTCTCTTGAAGATAGGTACCTGAGTGTGAACCACTAGTGAATAGTAGTGTTAGGAGGGTGAACCTCAGCGTAATGGCAACGTTGGGGAATGGTGATTGCAACTTCGGGGTTGATGCCTACGTCCTTGAACGCGTCGGAAGAGAAGATAGCACGCAGGCAAGGGATGGTGACCTTTTCCAGCGCTTTGCAGCACTTTGGAGAAACTGGAGCACTCTCGTCTCGCGCAGGTTTTTCACAGTGACGCAGCTTATGCGTCAACATTCTATCTGTGCTAAACTTCCCGCATGCACCATCTTTCTCGCCTTCATGATCGGATTCAGCAACAGCAACAGCCACAGTGATCATCAAAAGCAGCAGGAACCAAATGAACTTGTTCATGGTAGCTTCCATTTCCTTTATTAGCTAGCTTCAAGGCTTCAAGCTAATTAAGCAGGCAATTAACTCACAAACGTTGCTTAGTGTTAAGCTCTATATATAACAAATAAACAAGCAACGTGTTCTGCAAAGTTGACAAAACTTTGTTCGAAAGCATCTGGTTTAGAATCCACAATTTCTTGGGAGAGGGGCTATTGCTGTAGCTGCCCCTGCCCGCAGATTCTTACTTTTCTGCATGTTTTTAAAAAATTAGGCCGGCTAAAGAAGCACCATGGAACATCTTGAATCAGTAAGCAGGGAATCTTCGTTGATAGTAGGTATAGGTTATTCGGAAGTGGAAATGAGAACAGCTAGCCTGAGTTGCACTGGGGGAGAAAAAGAAAAGATCCATGGAGGCTTAATTTCTCTCATAAAGAATAGAATAACAAATACTGTTTGAACTTTGGTATTTTGCAGCACATCATGTTGGAATTAGACGCTCTACGGTTTATGAATAAGATAAATGTAGTTTCCATATTGTTCACGTTGATTATCCTAGAAGTCACATTAATTAGTGATAAAGAATAAAAGTACCAGCTGTCATCTAATCTAGTTAACATTTTATATTCTTTAAAGGAAATTGTATATTTTTTTTGGTGAACAAAGAAATTGTTAAATTAATTACTTGAGATATCCAAGATCTGAAATCCCTTTTTTATTTACAAATCTACAAATAAATAAGAATATTTTAAATTGAATTTATCTCTAAAGTGAATAAGTGGAGAAATATTCATCATTAAATTTTAGTGAGTTAAAATCATAATGTATTTTAGATTACATTAATAGTAAACAAATTCTTTCTTTCTTAGTTTAAAAACAATCTCACTTTAAAAAAACTTTTGTAACTGTAGGATTGTCCAAAAGGGTGTAAGAGCTCGTAAAGATTGTCAATTTTGTTACTAGTGTATTTGATGAATTTTAAGCTAGAAGATTACGCTTAAACTATAGGTTTCTTTTCCTAGGTTGCTGCTTTGAAGGACTGTGATCATTGGAGAGAGATTCTTAAACTGCACTTGATGAATTTTAAGTTAGAAGAACATTTTTACTCTCAAGTGGAAGATCATGCCCTTAGCACAGTTCCTTTCTACTACATCGTGCTCTAAAGAGAAATGTTGCCAAAACTTTGAATAGTTTGACATTGAAGGGGCTGAAGATTGCAACTTTTTAGATTTTGCAGCATTTTGAATGGGAAGTCCCTAATTGTTTGCAACATTTGGCGCAGAATACTGCAACTATTTAGATCAGGGCTTGCTAGTGTAAAGAATTAGGACTTGATAAGATTGAAAGGCTTGTTTCTATTCAATAAACAGACTCCTTACAATGTAATGTCTGCATCATTTGTACAAATTGGTGACTTTGCTTTAGATGATAGCAAATATGTTTATTGAAATTGAAAATCTTGCCTATTTATATTTATTTCTTGGACATCCATAAGAAAATTAAGAAAATAAAAGGATGGCGCATTTTCTTCAAGTTATATAAAACAATTTAAATTTTATTAAAAAAATCAGAAGGCATTTCATTAACTCAACTAATATAAAATAGATTATAAAATCTTATCATGGGAGTAATAAAATCTTATATTGAGAGTAATAAATCACAAAAAAGTGGTGTTATGGACCATAATCTAGGTTCATAACCCGTAGGTCAACCCAAACACGCTTGAAGCTACGGAATCGACATCAATGCCCTCAGCAAAAGTATGCTTATCATGAGACCCCAGTAATATATGTCGGATCCCAACACTGGATATAGTAACAACTTTAACATGAGATCTGCGCAATAGATAAATCTTTATGATATTTATTATTGTCAATTATGATCTTACGAAATATTAGCACCATAACTATCATACCAGTATTATGATAATATAGAGATCCTTTTCAACTAAATAAGGAACATATCTCTTCCTGTTATTATTACAGGAATGTATCTCTTCATTATGAGAACGTATCTATCCAACCTCTATAAATACCAGGCTAAGTAACCTTAAACAAGTATCAGTAAATTATCATTCATAACATAACCCTACTTGTGCACAGTCTGACTTGAATGTTGGAGTGCCTTTGCAGGTACCAACCCCCACTGTTTCAACACACTCTACTGCAGCTGCTACGCAAGGAGGAAACCACAGTGACGTTCTTATCTCAGGTACACCTCTGAATCCACTTCAGAACATTGACGTTGTCTGTGGGGAACGTTAAACTTTTATTCCCACCCAACCATGGTGAACACGAGACAGAACTCAAGAAGAGACATTGCGCAAACCTCTACAAACCAAAGGCAGGGACCAATGGTGCAGCATCCTCCCCATCCTGTTCCACGTCCTACTGTTGAGGCCTCCATTGCGAGAAACCAGGCACTCAACACAGAACATCCACGCGATAGGCATGAAACCTCGCTTTCTGATGAAAGCCCCCACCCATCGCGCATGGTTTCTTTAAGAGATAAACTTGGAATCTCGATGCAAGGAGTCAACCCTAACGTTTAGGGACACAGAATTTCAATGCATTAGCGCTTGGGAACCCCGAACAATGAAGCTGATGATCGTGTATCTCGCCTAGAATGCACGAATCAATCTCATGTATCCAGACACTAGTTCAAAGATATGTTGCAACAACATATGACCATGCTAGATGAACAATACTGCATACTGGAGAATATACGGTAGGCTGTTCATGAAGAACAGTCTGGATAATAACATCATATCGGAAGATGAAATGCAAGCAATAGCCAGAGGGAAGTACGTGTCGATGCTACAATGTCCAACGTTGCCAATAACAACCCGGACCGTGGCATTCAAGAACAACCCTTTGTGCTCAACTTTTAGAGTATTGAGTCCCGAGAAACTTCAAATTCCTAGCGAATATGGAGCTTTATGATGAGATCATGGACCCCCAAGAACACATAGACCCTTATGAACAGTCTATGTGCTTCCACGGGAGACCCATATAGTTGTTATGTCATGCCTTCCCTCTTTCCCTGAAGAAGAGAGCCTTCAGGTGGTTTATGACTTTGTAACGAGGGTCTATCGTTGACTGGTCAGACCTTAAACAACGTTTCTTGCTTCAGTATACAATTAGTAAGGAACAACTCGAGTCCATTGAATCTTTGTCAAAGGTTTGACAAGGGCGTGATGAACCCTTCCATGACTGCGTTAGATGGTTCATAGCAGCATGTACTAATGTGGAAAACTTCAATGACTGAATAACCTTTCATTATGCCAGGAATGGTCTCCGAGTCGGTTCTGAGTTCTTTGCATCTCCGGCAAAGAAGAAGCCAAAGAACTTGTAGGAATTTCAGAAGCAGTCTCAAAATTATGTGAGCCTTGAGAAAGCAATGGAAGACCAAAGGAGATAGGACAAAGGTGAGTCCTCTCACCAGAAATCTAACCACAATTCCTCACGGTCCCGGTGTTCCGAAGGTATTCCACCCCAGGGGAAATACTCTGACTATAGTCCTTTGAGCACCCGTGAGAAACAGTCTTGAGGAAAGTGTTGCAGACCGAGTTCCAGGAAATCAAGAGGCTACCCCCTATAAAGAAACACAAGTAGAAAGATCAGTCTAAATACTGCACATGGCACAAAAGCTATGGTCATGAAACCGAGGACTGTTATCAGCTCCATGACCTGATTGAGTTCTTAATTAGGGCAGGATATTTAAAACAATATATCGCCCAAGTCCAAAACAACAAACGTCGTGGAAGGAAGAGGAAGGAAAGATGCAGCCCTCGTCGAAGCCCATCTCCACGCCACAAGAGAAGATCCCAGACTCCATCTAGCCGTGATATAAATTATCGGTAGGGTAGGAACAAGGACTCTCCACCCAATGATATCGACGACCACCGTTTTAAGCTAAATAGAACCATCAACACAATTGCTGGTGGATTTGCTGGAGGTGGTTCGTATAATGGCGGTCGGAAGAAAGCCCTCAGAATGGCAGTATTCAATGTCTCCCACTCTGAGTCTAGATCATGAACTGCAAAAACGAAGACGCCTTCTATCACTTTTTCAGACGATGACCCATTAGTCATCTCGGGAACAATCTCCAATGTCGAAGTCCGACATATTTTTGTGGATCAAGGAAGTTCAGCAGACATCATGTTCATGGACCTCTACCAGAAGCCGAAACTTCTACATTCGTAGCTAACTCCCTATGATGAGGAACTTACATGGTTCACTGGTGAGAAGAGCATCCTAGCAGGCTACTATGAGACCCACTTGACCCTAGGGTCCTCTAAACTCTTCAAGACAATCAAGGTAAGGTTTCTGATCGTGGATTGTCCTTCGGCCTACAACATCATTTTGGGTCACCCTACTTTAAACGCACTCAGCACCATGTCGTCCATTGTAACATCTCGATTTTCATTTTTTCTGCACAAGTATTAATTTTCTAATTTTGTTATTTTTTAGAATTTTTCTGGATTTTTCTGAGAAAAAAAATATTTTAGTAATATTTTGCGTCTTCTATGGGACCCACGGTAAGCTTGGAAACACTAAAAGTTTTTATTGGCCAGAAAATTTTATCCTGTTAATACGGGGCCGGGAGATCTTACTAAACCCAAAACCAGATACAGTTACTAATTTTTCTTATACTATGAATTTATTATTCACTGTATAATAATTACCGGTTTGTGAGCCATAATTATATTCTGTAAGTAATAAATTTTTATAGCTTTAGCTAGATACTAGTCATGTGATGGCCATGTACCACTAGATAGTAGAAGTCAAATTTGGTGACTAGTCATAAAAATTAACCAATGGTAATAAGTCAACAAAAATGACTTGTTTAAATTAGTTACTAAGCTAGATGAATTAGTAAGTTAACCTAAGCTTAAATGGTCACAAATTAAAATAATTGTTGGATAGTAATTAGCATGGAGTTCCGCGGCAATGAAGGAGCTTCTAAGACATTCAAAAGTTAGTGAGTCATCAAATGTTGACCAAAGCATGACTTGATGACATGTGTTTGATTTTGCACCTTGATTGACCGTGCAAATAATTTCCCACATGCTAGCTCTAGCACTCAATGGCAACAAGCTCTAGGATAGACTATCTATCACAATTATATCACCTTTGTCTCCTAAGCCATTTTCTTCATTTCTTCATTTTCTACCCTTAGCCAAAACTTCATTTCTCTCCTCCAAGGACACCATTCGGCCAAGCACTCATGACCAACCTTCCAAGCTTCTAAAATTTTATTCAAACTTATTTCCTACACCTAAACATCATTCTAAGACACTTTCTATGATGAAGACTTAAGCAAAATCCTTCATCTACTACTTTTTCTACAAGTTAGTGTTCTTGAGATTTCAAGGTAAAAGTTCTTCTTTTTTTGTTTCTAAGTTGATTTTGAGTTTCTAAACCATGATTGTTCCATGGTTTCTCTTCTTCAAGCTTTGTTTGTGACTTTGGTTGGTTTAAGTTTGTTAAGGTTTTCCTTTGGAGCCACACGAAATCCATAGAAGACTAAGCGAGAAGGAGTTTTGTCTTCCTTGAGGTAAGAGGGAGATTACCCTCATCAACCATATGTTGGTGGTGAGGAGATGACCTTGTTTGTGGTGAAAAATCCATAAGGATTTATTCACTTGTATGGTTTTAAGCTTGCTTTGTTTGTGTTTGGTTTATTTTTAAAGCTTTGAATTATGCTTGTTTACTTGATTATATGTTAGTTTACTTGATTATATGCTTGATTATATGCTTATGAAAGTATGATGATATTCATGTGAAGAAGGTTATGATTATTATGATGAGGAAATTGTATGAAGGTTCCAAAGAACCTATAATGGCTCACGGCCATGACAAGACCAAGAGGGTAAAAATGTTTCAAAATATTTTCTTAAGTATGGATTGAGTGATTTAATCGTGAGAAATTGGATTAAGGGTTTTTAAAAGTAATTATATGGTTAAATATGATTTTTGAAGCTTAAGTGGATTTCGGCCAACAATCCAAATTTTAATGTTTTAGAATCCAAATTTTTGTTCTAAGTATAGACTTAGATATTTAAATAACAAGAAGTTAGTTTAATGGATTTTTAGAAATAAAAAGAAAGTGGGTTAAGTGTTAAATTATAAATAATTATGTTTGAGAAATATAATTATAATTTGAAATTTGCTAACGTATATTTCATCTTTGGGTTTTGAAGAGTGTTAGAAAATTTTGAAATGTAAGGTCTAATTAAATCAAAGAAATCAAATTTTTGAAAAGAATCATAGAAAATACTATGTAAAGAATTTTTATAAAGGAAATATTTTCAAGAAGGTCAAAGTGCATATTTAATATATAGAAAATAATACGTAAAGAATTTTTAGGAAGAAAATATTTTCAAGAATGCCAAAATGTATAATTTATGTAAAGGATTTTATAAATAAATTTAGAATATTAAGAAAATATTTTACGTAAGTGAGAAAATATTTTACGCAAGTGAAAAATGCTAGAAAACCATTATACGATTTAAAAACGCCTATTTTAAGCTACGCGATTAATTTTTACACTACGCGATTGAGAAAAAATTGATTTTTAATATTTATGTGATTTAAAAAAAACGTTTGATGATATTTACGTAATTTAAAAAATGTTTGAAATTGTTTACGCAGTTTAGAAAATGTTTGAAAATATTTACGCAATTGCGAAAACATTGAAAAATATTTACGTAATTTAAAAACGTAAGAAAAATGTTACGCTGTTTCAAAAATGCGATAAAATATTTACGCGATTGGAAATTACAGCAGCTGGTTGTTAGGCTATTGTGGTGGGCCCCATTATGTTGAAAAGTGATACTATAAAGAAATGACACGTATATGTAAAATATTGTAAAATAATGGAAAATTGTATGTGTTGGATCATACATCTTGCATGAAAAATTGTATGTATTGGATCATATATATTGCATGGAAAATTGTATGTATTGGATCATGCATCATGCATGGAAAAATGTGTCAATTAAGGCGATTGGCCCAGGAGATGGAAATTACACCTTTGTGTGGGTGAAAATTACGTAGTTACGATCTTCAATGATCTTGGAGTCGTCGGGGTATAGAATGTCATATGTGGCCAGTTGGTAGCACCACTACGTCGTGGTATCCTTTGTAAACACATCGACGGTCTCGACGGAGTTACTACTCTTTTTGTGATTGGTTGAGGGTGTCTGTATCGGCTATGTTGCGCACCATGATTTGATATATTGGCACATGATTTGAGGCTAATGATATGCAGACATGTATTCCCTATCATTCTCTCCGAAATTGTGATTAGCTCCATAGAGTAGGAAATGGGTCGTTGTACACATACATAGTGAGTCAGCATATTGATATGATAACTATGCTTTTTTGATATGTTATTTATGGTGTTATAATGTATCTGTATGATATAATATTGTATCTGTATTATTTTCTGTCATTTTCTATACTGCCTCATTGGTATTGATGAAAGGGGATCTCACGTCTTTATTGTATTGTTCTGTTTGTTTCTATTTTATGTTTATGTCGGTAAAGACTACGATGGTGGCAAGGAGGGATCAGCTAGGTTTCTTTAGACTACAGTTTCTTGATGGCGTTGCTGCTTGGCATGTTCATTGGGACTCTGGATATATAGAGTATTATGGTGATATTACTCTATTTGTACATAGGATCCGCCATGGGATTGTTACTTCTTACTTTACGGCTGCATATGTAGAGCTCATTTTACCTATCAGGGAGTTGTGTAACGATCTTCGCTATACTTCTCAAGATGACTCCGAGGTATATTTTACTCGAATTTCTATCCGTCGAGACATTCCTGGCTAGGGAATTTGTCTTTTGAGAAGGTCTTTTATATTTAGAGTTCGTGAACTTGGGCCAGGTCGAGTTTTATATGGTTTATATAATGAAAATATTCATATTCTATGATATGTACAAGAGATATATGTTATTCTATTTTTGTATCTTGTGTTACTTTAATTTGGTAATTTTATGTTATCCACGAAAAAGAAATTTTGAAATTCGTATTGCAATAATATTTAAATATTTTATAATATCTAAAATATGGTGTGTTAGTTTTAATTACGTTTCATGTTTAAGGTTTTTAATTATTTTTTGTTATTCCGCAAAGGAAATTTTAAAATCAGTGTTTTTACAAGATTAATTCTTTTACAACTTCGGTAAGTTATATTAGGATTAGTCTTATATGTAATACCCTACGGTGGGTGTTGCGTCCACCACTCAATTAGTTATGAAATTTCCTAACAAGAACAACTAGGTTGTCACTGTAAAAGGCGACTAAGTTGTAGCTCGAAAATGTTATAATGAGAGCCTAAGAATTTGCACGGTTCCCAGAAAAACAAAAGCCACTACGTCTGGCCTAGTCTTTGATTAAGTTAATATCCTTATGACCGAGCTGGATGTTTGGGAAGAAATCTGGGGTACCAGACCCCATCCGAAAGGCGAATTACTGCCTCTCCAACTTGGTGCTAAGTCATATCAAGTTACCAAGATTGGAGCACACCTAGAAGAAGAAGAAAAATGCCAGCTAGTTGAGCTCTTGCTTAAGAATAAAGTTCTCTTTGCTTGGACATCATCTAATATGCTTGGACTTGACCCCGCCTTCATCTATCATCACTTGTCCATCAGGGAAGATGCAAGACCTATCGCCTAGAAAAAAAAAAGTTAGCCCTAAAAGATAGCAAGTTATCAAAGAACAGGTGAAGGAGTTACTCAATGATAACTTTATCAAGGAGATTCCTTATACCACATAGTTGTCCAACGTGGTCTTAGTGAAGAAGCCCAATGGGAAGTGGAGAATATGTGTGGATTACACGGACTTGAATAAAGCTTACTCAAAAGATCTGTACCAACCTCCCAATATGGATAAACTAGTGGATAGCTCCTCAGGCTTCCAATTGTTGTCGTTCATGGATGTTTACTCTAGGTACAACCAAATTCTAATATACCTCAAAGACGAAGAGAAGACCGTCTTCATCACTGACAAGGCGAGCTACTGTTATAGGGTTATGCCCTTTGGTTTGAAAAATACACAAGCCACCTATTAGAGGATGATGAACAGGGTGTTTGAAGACCAAGAGGGGAAGATGCTAGAGGTCTATATTGACGATATCATAGTGAAAATCCCACAAGGCATATCACATATGGCGGACCTTGAGGAAGTGTTCGCACAACTCCGAAAGTACAATATGAGACTTAACCCAAAAAATTGTGCATTCGAAGTCCAGGCAGGGAAGTTCTTCGGCTTCATGCTGACTCATCACAGAATTGAGGCTAATCCTGATAAATGCCAAGCAGTGCTCAACATGTGAAGCCCTCAAAATTTTAAAGAAGCACAACAACTTACAGGCCGAATTGCAGCCCTCACATGATTCTTTGCAAAAAATGCTCATAAATCCCTTCCTTTATTCAAACTACTCAAGAAAGGAAAGGATTTTTATCATTATGTTTTGATGATTAACAAAAATTATATTAAAAATGTGATGTTTAAGCTCTATTACTTCTAGAGTAATTTAACTTGGTCTTGTGAGTTTCTATATTTAGTTGTGATATGCAGATCCTTAGATTGAAATGAGAAAGATAAGAACATGGTTGGATGACCACCCATTTTGGATTTAAAGCTTGGGAATCAACTTAAGCCTGATGGATGATAATTAACTTATAAAGAATTCAAGATCTCACTAAGACAACAATAGAAGGCTTGAAGTCTCTAAAGACGAAGATCTTCTCGTGAAGGTGTCACATTCAAAGCTTCAAAGTTGAAGGAATCTACTAGAGAAGTCTTAAAAATGGTTGAGAAGAGTTGAAGACTTGAGTTATGTCAAAGTTATATGCTATAAGACAAATTATACCAAACGAGCTGAGTCAGCAAAAGAGACGTTATAACAGCTAGTTTGTGACCAGAATGTAAAAACCAACCTAGAACTCCAACGGCTATATAAAGGCTTATGGTTGAAGATTCAAAAGGCTGGACAAGTTGAAAGTGAATATAACAGTGAAAATGTATTCTGAACTCTTCTCATCTATTACTCTTGTTGCCTACCAATTCTACATTAGCTAAATTCTTGTTGTACGTGTTACATTAGCTTTGAATACTGTGTTTAAGCACTCTTTGAGTAACTGTGAGAGCTATCGACTCGTAAACTCTTTCCAAAACAGTTTGGGTTAGAGATAGTAAGCTAGAGGGTTGTTCTAGCCATTGTGAGTGTAGCTGGGAGTGGCTATAATCAAATACTACTGAGTTGACACTTGAGGAGGCTATGGTTAAAAGAATACATGTGTATTGAAGCTTGAAGAGGCTTGGTTGACAAAGAATACTTGTTTTTAGTAGAGAAAATCCCAGTGAGGAGTTGGGGACTGGACGTAGTCCACGTAGTTTAGGATGAACCAGTATAAATTTGTTGTGTTGAGCTTCCAACTACCTTATCTCTTTTATTTTCAGTGTGTTTGAACAAGTTTCACTACTATCCAACTATTTTATATCAGCTTTTTCAAGTTTAAAGTCAAACAAGTATTTTGAAACTAAGTGTTTAGATATAAAGACTTCTATTAGTTAAATCTAATAAAATATAGTTGTTTGATTAAAAAACAAGTTTATGAGTGCTTAAAGTAGTTTAAAAGAATACCCACTTGTCAGTTTTAAGTTTTAATAAATGCTGATATAAATAATAGTGTTGAGCAGAGTAATTCTAACTAACAGTTTGTGTTTAGTTTAGACTCATCTCATCTCCAAGTTATAACACTTGAGAAAGGTTTGAAAAGAGTAATTGTGGTTGCAAAAACTTTTAAAGACTGAAGAGCACAATTCGACCTCCCTTCTTGTGCCATTTGCCAACTTCAATACATTTTGCAGAATGCAGCCCACTTTCATGCAAAATTTGTCATGTTTCTAAATTTGTAAAAATTCTAAGATTTTAAGCTTAGGTAATCGTTTTTCTTAGCTATTCAGCAAATAAGTGGCATCTCATTTGAGTCTCTGCAGCCTAAGATATGCACATAAACATACATGATGCCCAAGAAAGATAAAACACAATGTTCAGTCTGCATATTTAGATTCATCCATGGTCCATTCTTAAGTACACAATCTTGCATTATTGAGCATATTTTCTGTCTTTGTCACACTGGTTTGCATATTTACACCACAAAGTGAGATCAAAACATAGTAGTTTATAGTTCACACAAAACAAACATCACTAACAAATTGCCATTGAACTCTAAACTTTGGTTCATGTGCAGCAGCTCCTTGGTGATTATTCTAGATATAACCACAAAGGTATATCATGCCAATGTTCATTCTTCACAATTCAACATAAAACATCATACTTACATTATGTGCTCATAAGCTTTTATTTGGAACATCAGTATGTACCATCAAAATTCACATAGAACTACATCTGTTATAATGTACTTCTTCAAGCACTAGTCATGCAAGTGTCTCGGTGATCATGCACCATTTGTTTCATTCAGAAGCTAACACATGAAACTTTTACTCATAAAATTTTCATATTTCAACTCCTCAGTCAGTACCAGTTTTCTTTCAAAATCAAGTCTATTCTTGTATAATCTTGTTTGATTAACGTGCCTTTGAATCATTTAAACGTTAACGAAAGTTAGATAGTGTAGCATCCTGGTTTGGATTCATATGAAGTCCTTATTGGTTCTTTTCTTCCAGTTATTCCTCTACTTTGATCTTAAAAATAGATGTTTTATTCTATATCTCTGCTGAATACTTCCATCTTTGAGCTGCTATAGTGTAACTAAGATTCTTCTTATTGTGTCATTGCATATTAATTTGACCTAGACATGATTAGTACAAACTATATCTTTTATTATATATTATTCATAAAAAAATTCCTATGTAATTATCAAATATATACGGCATCTGTATATTCAGGCAACCGAACACTTGGAACAGAGCAGGGTAGGTGGCAAGCTAAATTTCCCAAGTTGCAATTGAGCTAATTAGGGTGAGCATCTCTATCTACAAGCTTTTTATGAAAGAATATATGTCTATCTAATTGTTAAATGGCTATTATTCTTGATTTTACGTGGTGTTGTAGTTTGATGGCCAATTGTAGCAAGTTACGTTAGTGTGACTTGGTTCCTTGATCATAGACTTTGCCTCAGTGTTATTAACATACAGGCAAAACAATTGGTTACTGTCATTCTGACTTGTAGATTGTTGTGTTATTAGGTTGGTTATCTTTTTCTTTTTTCTTCTGTAGACGCACTCAATTGGTACCTATGACGTGAGAACATATTTAAGCCTTAATCTTTTAATTGATGCTAATCGTGGAAACTAAGGTAACCATTGTTTATATAGAAAAATTTGGATTATTGCAGTTTTTGGGATTCTTGGACTCTACTTATCACGTAGTGCAACTTAGCATTTTGTAGTTTATATAGAGGGATTATTTTGAAGTTAATTAACTGACAGTATTATAATGGCAACGGCGTTATAACAAAAATTAATAATAAAAATTATTTTAAAATTTTTTATAAGTGTGAGAATTAGTTTAAAAAAAATTATAAAAACAATAAAAATGTAGACAATAGTTTAGAGTAAGAAATTTGACTTATGTTAAGAATTTTTCCTTAATCCATTTGATTGTTTGAAAATCACTCATATTAACTCCAATAATATAAGTTGCAAAAGAATTTACCCAAAATTATGACGGGCGTGAATCAATATTTTCATATAAATTTTGCAGAAATGTTGTACTCTGTGGTTATTCCTGTAATCATTTTATAAACAGAGTTTTTTGTATTTAGTTTTGGACTGGACTGGTTCAAAGTCACTTTCCACTTACGTGAATGAGGAGCTTTAATTAATTTGGAAATGACTGAAGATGGAATGTTTGTGGATGTATTTGGACTTGAACATCATGGTCGAGTTAGAGGCTCAGAGGTGATGTGACTCCTTCGGAGTTAAAACTGTCAAGTTTTAAAATAAGAATATTGAAGTCTGACCAACGTATTTGCAATAGATCTTGGTAAAAGGCCAAGAAAGCTATATCACCAACAAATTTAATTGTGAAATTAAAGATCAACATATCCACAAGATTGTTTTGTGCAGCTAGGCTAGCAAGTAGCAACAGATCGATGCCATTACCATTTTCTTGACGATATCCCCGTCCAAATAAAGATTGAATTTCAAAACAACCAAAAGTTATTTTTAAAAGGACACAGAAGTTATCTATTATAGTTTGATAACCAAAGTAATTTATTTATTATATAAGAAAGCTGTTAAAATAAAACTTATATGAGCTGGTATGATGAGCACAAATTATTAACGAAACGATACAACACACAGCACACTGTAGCCCGAACGTTGGCCATATGTCAAAACCTCAGGCGCCACAATCTACGTCCTCAGCCTTCAAAGTATATATATAAGCTGCAGATAATAAATTTTTGACAATGCAGATAATAAATTAGAACAAAAGCAATGAGCATAGGACACTTTATAGGTAGCACCCAAATTTGATAATTATACTAAAGGTTTTATTAATATGTTACTTAAAAGACAAACGTTAATAAAAATAACATCTATTATTCTCTTTCATAATTTTTTTTTCTTAAAAATATTAAATATTTTTATTTTTTATTTTAAATTTATTAACACGTATCCTCAAAACATAAGTTAACAAAATCCTAATTAACTCGATATTTTTATCACAAAACAAGATATATATATTTTTTTACATTTCATCTAATATTATTCATCATATTTACTTTTTCTTATTACTTAATCACACACTCTTAAAAAATATATATACAAGTACTTACACCCCTAAAAAAGGTGTAGGAATATCTTTTTCAATCCTAATACTAATTCAATTGTTTACTTTAATATTTTTGTTTACATATATATGCAGAAGATATAGTGTCGTTACTTCTCCAACTAAAATATGTTTAATTTTATATAATTTATTTATAAAATTATTTGTATGTCATATAAATATTACAATTGTAAATAATATGATTTGATATCTCTTTTAATATATGTTGTAAATATGATGTGTATATTCATAAAATATTTCTCTTGAAGATAGGTACCTGAGTGTGCACTACTAGTGAATAGTAGTCTTAGGAGGGTGAACCTCAGCGTAATGGCAACGTTGGGGAATGGTGATTGCAACTTCGGGGTTGATGCCTACGTCCTTGAACGCGTCGGAAGAGAAGATAGCACGCAGGCAAGGGATGGTGACCTTTTCCAGCGCTTTGCAGCACTTTGGAGAAACTGGAGCACTCTCGTCTCGCGCAGGTTTTTCACAGTGACGCAGCTTATGCGTCAACATTCTATCTGTGCTAAACTTCCCGCATGCACCATCTTTCTCGCCTTCATGATCGGATTCAGCAACAGCAACAGCCACAGTGATCATCAAAAGCAGCAGGAACCAAATGAACTTGTTCATGGTAGCTTCCATTTCCTTTATTAGCTAGCTTCAAGGCTTCAAGCTAATTAAGCAGGCAATTAACTCACAAACGTTGCTTAGTGTTAAGCTCTATATATAACAAATAAACAAGCAACGTGTTCTGCAAAGTTGACAAAACTTTGTTCGAAAGCATCTGGTTTAGAATCCACAATTTCTTGGGAGAGGGGCTATTGCTGTAGCTGCCCCTGCCCGCAGATTCTTACTTTTCTGCATGTTTTTAAAAAGTTAGGCCGGCTAAAGAAGCACCATGGAACATCTTGAATCAGTAAGCAGCGAATCTTCGTTGACAGTAGGTATAGGTTATTCGGAAGTGGAAATGAGAACAGCTAGCCTGAGTTGCACTGGGGAGAAAAAGAAAAGATCCATGGAGGCTTAATTTCTCTCATAAAGAATAGAATAACAAATACTGTTTGAACTTTGGTATTTTGCAGCACATCATGTTGGAATTAGACGCTCTACGGTTTATGAATAAGATAAATGTAGTTTCCATATTGTTCACGTTGATTATCCTAGAAGTCACATTAATTAGTGATAAAGAATAAAAGTACCAGCTGTCATCTAATCTAGTTAACATTTTATATTCTTTAAAGGAAATTGTATATATTTTTTTGGTGAACAAAGAAATTGCTAAATTAATTACTTGAGATATCCAAGATCTGAAATCTCTTTTTTATTTACAAATCTACACAAATAAATAAGGGTCTTTTAAATTGAAATTATTCTAAAGTGAGAGTAAGTAATGATATATTCATCATTAAATTTTAGTGAATTAAAATTATAATGTATTTTAGATTAGATTAATAGTGAATAAATTCTTCTTTCTTAGTTTAGAAACAATCTCACTTTAAAATAACTTTTGTGACTGTAAGATTGCCCAGAATGGTGTAAGAGCTCATTAAGATTGTTAATTTTGTTACTAGTGTATTTGATGAATTTTAAGTTAGAAGATTATTGATAATAATGTATTTTATTCATTTTATAATCCTCTTATTAGGTTTCTTAAGGTTCAATTTGACTTAATTAAGTTAATTTTGTCACATGTTATGAAATTAAACTTATTTGGATCATTGAAGAAATTATTACTTAAAATATCATTAATTTGGGTGATTGCATTCTTAAGTAAAGTGGTCACAATTTGAGTTACAATTATCTGATTAATGTGATTCTGGTCTTGTTGGAAAGTTAAGATAATTTTCTAATGACTATTCACTTGACAGCAAGAATCACATTGATAACAATATATTTCATTCATTGTATAACCTTCTCACTTAACTTTTTCAGTAAACTGGCTATAATTTGAGTTACAAATATCCGATGGATGTGATTTTAGTCTTGTTTTTAAGCTAAGATAAATTTCTACAACTTTCATGAAGGTCTCAACACCAGGGACACACGTTTGGATAACTAAAATTAGAGTTGAAGCAAAATCTAGAATTTTGAACCTGATAACTTGACCTCTATGTCCTCATTAGGCTATATCTCGGGCTATAGGAGTTCAACAATTCTGAAATTTTGACAGTAGAAGGTTAAGACCCATATCTACAACTTTCATGAAAAACACAAAAGCTAGTTCGGATTCGTTGAAGGTGATATTGGGATTGGAAGTCACAACAGATGTGCTGGAGTTGGGCCTGACTCATGAGCAGTAATTGGGTCATATCTCGGGCTGTGGTTGTTGGATTTGGATGAAATAGGTGTCTATGGAAAGCTGAGACAATTTCCTAGAACTTTCATGAAGACCACTTGATGGAAATCTGACGCATGCCATGAGTTAAGAGCAGAGACATTTCGGAGCCAAGAAAGTCTATAATTTCAGCTCATTCATCATCTATTTTGATTTTACTTGTCATCATCAAACAACTCCATTGTCTTCTTGCACTCCTTGAACTTTTTAAAAGGAGACAAAGGCTGATCATTTAAGAGTACTAGCTTAGCTTAGAGTTTACTTTCATGTTTGTATGTTAATTGTTTCCTTTGTGTAGTTTTCTATTGTTGTTAATTGAAGTTATGTTCATCATCTTCTTCTTTTCTCTTTCTTTCTTCTTGTCTATGAGTAACTAAATATTCATCTTGCTTGGGTGAAAGAGTGAAACTCTTAGTAATATGTTGAGGTTAGATTAATTTCCTTCTTGTACTTGAATGATATATTTTTATGTGATCTTTATATGTGTTGTATGTTGTTTCCGATTAATTTAGAAACTCTTCTTATATAATAAATATCTTGATTCATTGTAGACGAGACATTGGCACAGTGGATGCTTGAGATCATTTATAAGTATTGGTAGATAATTATTGGAACCATAATATGATTATATGTATAATCTTAATTGAACTTTGAATGTTAAATCTTCCGATTGGAACCTTCATTATGTATGATTTCAATTGAGTTATAAAAAGAAATAATTTTGTCTTTAATTTTTCACCAAGAGTAGAGCTCCTAACCCAAGCAAATCTTTTCATTTGTGAATAACTTATATCATCTTTAGTATTGCGACAAATCTTCTCATTACCTTAAATAATTTTCTCTTCATCAATTCCCTGTGGATCGACCTTGGACTCCTGAGAATTTATTACTTGAAAAAACATGCACTTGAGTTTGAAACTTTTAATTATGTTATGACTCAACCCAATACTGAAAGGGGAGCCGTGGTCCAGTCAAGCCCAATAACAAGGGATGAAGCTGAAATGGATCAGAATGCAAGGCCCAAGAGGGTTATTAGTAAACCAAAGAAATGGGTAGCTATTAACTTTGAATAAATAAGCTGATGTTCTAGAACCTGTGATAGAATATTGTTAGAATTCCTTTAACAGAATTTCCCTTATTTCCCGCAAGTGGTTAGAATGTATCTCCCTTATATATCCTTGTAATCCTTTCATATGGGGTAATGAATATTTGATCAGAAATCATTTCTCCCTCTTTAACCTTCTAGAGGCACTCTGTCCTCGAAACAGAGAAATCAATTTACACCATTTGGTGCTTTCGTTGAGAGCCTTCATCCTCCCATGGCTCCTTCCACTCGTTCCAATGACGATAAATACGAAGAACTCCTCAACCAGCTCGTCCTGTTCCAGAACACCAAATCCACCAAGATGGACAAGGTCTCTAATCGCGTGGCGGCGTTGGAGAATCATTCGCCCATGAGTTCCCACACCCTCGGTCCCACTTCGGGCCCATCGGCGGTGTCCGCCCCTCAGCGCCACTTCCTCAAGCTTGATGTTCCATGATTTGACGGGCTGGACCCCCATGCCTGGATCTTCAAGATTTCTCAATTTTTTGAGTATCATGAGACGCCGGAGGAAGAACGCATCACGGTCGTCTCTTTCTACCTGGATGGGGCGGCTCTTTCTTGGTACCAGTGGATGTACCGGAATGGCCAAATCGTCTCTTGGTCACAGTTTCTTTAGGCGCTTGAAACCCGTTTCGCCCCAACCGCTTACGATGACCAGAGAGGTAAGCTATTTAAATTGACCCAATCTTCATCAGTCACTGCTTATCTGAGTGAATTTGAAACCCTTGCTAATCGTATTGTTGGCCTTTCTCCTCCATTTTTACTGAGTTGCTTCATCTCGGGGCTTAAATCGGAGGTGCGACAGGAGGTTTTGGCTCAACAACCCGCCACACTCTCTCAGGCAGCTGGGTTGGCCCGACTGCATGAAGATAAATTCCAGGATCTTCTCAGGTAGCAATGGCCATGGCCACCACCCCCATGGCAATCATCACCCGTCACCCGAACATTTACGCCTCTGTCACGACCTTCCACTGATAATTCTCCGGCACGACAACTTCCTCCATTACTCCCTGCTCCCCCTCCCAGGCCTCGTTTTAAACATGTGCTGGAGGCGGAAATAACGGATCATCGAGATAAGGGTCTTTGTTTTTATTGTGACCAGAAGTATGTCAAGGGCCACCGTTGCAAGGGGCGGTTTCTGTTATTAATGGCAGAGGGTGACGATGAATTTCCCTCGGATGATCTGGGCCAGCTTTTGGAAAGTCCTGAGGAATTGACAATGGATCTTTTGCAACACACTGAGGCCCAACCAGCCCAACTCAGCCTTAATGCCTTGTTTGGGGTGCGAGCAGCGGAAACCTTAAGGGTATTGGGCCACATTGACAAGCAACAAGTCCACATCTTGGTGGATAGGGGCAGTACTCACAATTTCATTCAACCCAGATTGGCACCCGAATTGGGTTTGAATCTGAACCCAACCTCCTTGTTGAAGGTTCTGGTGGGCAGTGGCGAGGAATTAAGATGCTCTCAGGTTTGCACAGCAGTGAGTCTTGAAATTCAGGGCCACATTTTCACAGTTGATCTTTTTGTTTTGGACATGCGAGGGTCTGATATTGTTTTGGAGGCCCAATGGTTGAAGCAATTGGGGCCCGTTTTAATGGACTACCAGAACCTCACTATGCGTTTTAATGTTAGGCCAGCAACCATTGAGTTGAGGGGTGACACTAGCAACCTACCCACACCCATCTCCTACCACCAGCTCTAGAAAATCCTTTTAGGGGACCAAGCGGCCCAATTCCTCTCCCTTAGAGCCTTCGGCCCATACCCACACCAAACCACCCAAGCTTCACCCACTCCCCCACCGACCCAACCAAAACTATCCCACCTCAACCCCAGTATCTAGAAACTACTACTCCAATACACCCCACTTTTCGATGAACCCAGTCGCCTCCTTCCACCACGTTTCTCCGACCACGCCATTCCCCTCCTACCCAATTCCGCTCTGGTCAATGTCCGGCCATATCGATAACCACATGCCCAAAAGATTAAAATAGAGTCTCAGGTGGCCAAGCTCCTCGCTAATGGGTGGATCCAACCCAGTAACAGCCCATTCTCATCGCCGGTGTTACTCTTAAAGAAGAAGGACGGTTCTTGGCGGATGTGCATTGACTATCGCGCCTTGAATGCGCTCACCGTCAAGGATCGATTTCCCCTTCCGATAGTGGATGAGCTCCTAGATGAGTTAGGGGCAGCCCAAGTTTTTTCCAAATTGGATCTCACTTCGGGTTTCCATCAAATCCAGTTGACTCCCTAGGACACCCCCAAAACAGCATTTCGCACCCACGGCGGCCATTAAGAGTATAGGGTCATGCCCTTTGGGTTGTGTAATGCATCGGTCACGTTTCAGGCGACCATGAATGACATCTTCCACCCCCTTCTGCGTAAAACAGTGATTGTGTTCTTTGATGACATTTTGGTTTACAGCCCCTCCATGGAGCTCCATCTGGAACATTTGGCACAGGTATTTTCGATCCTGAGTGACCATCAATTCTATTTGAAACTTCCAAAATGCACTTTTTGTGAGACTCAGGTTGCTTATCTTGGTCATATTGTGGCAGCCGGAACTGTGGCACCAGACCCTGCAAATATAACAGCGATCACTGAGTGGCCGCGACCCACCATGATTAAGGGCTTGTGGGGTTTTTTGGGCTTGTCTGGTTTTTATAGGAAATTCATCCGACACTATGCTGCTATAGCACAACCCCTCACTGCATTGTTGAAGAGGGGGAATTTCCTGTGGTCTGACGAGGCACAGAGGGCCTTTGAGGCATTGAAGCTTGCTATAGTCGAGGCTCTCGTCTTGGCCTTGCCAAATTTTACTGGTACTTTTATTGTTCAAACCGATGCATCAGGCACGGCTATGGGAGCAGTCTTGCTACAATCTGCTCATCCAATAGCCTACTTCAACAAGGTATTTTGTCCTCGTATGTCTAAAGCCTCTGCTTATTTGCGAGAGTTGCATGCTATCACTAGTGCAGTGAAGCGATGGAGACAGTATTTGTTGGGTCACTTTTTTATCATTCAGACTGATCATAAGAGCATGAAAGAATTGCTCTCGCAAGTGATCCAGACCCCGGAACAACAACATGATCTTTCGAAATTACTTGGGTACCATTATGAAATTCAATACAAACCAAGGAAGTCTAATGTTGCCACGGATGCCCTCTCGTGATCCCTGGAACCTGAGCCTGCCTCTTATTTCCACCTCTCTGTTCTGAAATTTCTCTTTTTGGAGGACCTCAAGAGGGAATTGCAGACCAATGCTGACTGTAAAGAGTTGTGTTCAAAATGGAGTCAAGACCCCTCCTTTGTTCCGGATTACACTATGGCCGAAAACCTCTTGTTGTACAAAGGTAAGATCTGGATCCCTCCTGTGTCTCGATTCAAATTGCTTTTGTTAAAAGAATTTCATGAATCACCTATAGGGGGCATGCCGGAGTCACAAAGACCTTGCGACGTTTGACTGAAAATTTTTTCTGGGAGCACATGAGAAAGGATGTGCAGGAATTTATTGGGCGTTGTGTCGTGTGCCAACAAACTAAATACCTCCCAAAGAAACCAGGCGGGTTACTCCAACCCCTACCCATTCCTAGTAACATTTTGGAGGATATTTCAATGGATTTCATCACAGGATTGCCACCTTCCTTGGGTTATTCGGTAATCTTTGTGGTAGTGGATCGGTTTTCAAAAGCTATTCATCTCGGTGCCCTTCAGTCCCACTTCACAGCTTACAAAGTGGCAGAACTGTTTGTTAACATGGTTGTCAAACACCATGGGTTTCCTAAGAGCATTGTGTCGGATAGGGACCCGATTTGTGTCAGTAGATTCTGGTCTGAATTATTTTGGTTGAGTGGTACTTTGCTCCGGATGAGTTCTTCATATCACCCTCAAACGGACGGCCAAACCGAGGTCACGAATAGAACCATTGAGCAGTATTTAAGAGCTTTCGTCCACCATAAACCTTCTCTATAGGTCAAGTTTCTTCCATGGGCAGAGTTCCATTACAACACTTCAATCCATTCCTCTTCTGGGTTTTTACCTTACCAGGTAGTATTTGGCAAGCCTCCACCTACTCTTTCGGATTACTTGGCAGGTTCTTCTTCTGTGGCCGCCTGTGACTCATTACTGGCTTCGCGGACTGAAATCTTGGCCCTTCTACAGAAGAATTTGCAGAAAGCACAGGCTGCCATGAAGGTTAGTGCTGATAAGAAAAGAAGAGATGTGACATTCCCTGTTGGTTCTTGGGTCTATGTCAAGCTTCAGCCTTATCGTCAAACTTCCCTCTCAGGCACTAAGTTCACCAAGTTATCAAAACGTTTCTATGGGCCCTATAAGGTTAAAGACAGAATTGGGGCAGTGGCTTATCATTTAGAGTTCCCTTCATATACCAAAATTCATGATGTGTTTCATTGCTCACTCCTTAAGCGGCACAACGGCCCTCCTCCGGATCAGCTTGACCATATTCCTCTGCACTCTCTTGACAACAACCCTCTGATTACACCTCTTGCCATTCTCGGTTTTCAACAGAGGGGCGATCCTAATGATAGCCAACGTTTTACCTTGGTGCAGTGGGACGGCCTTTCCCCAGATGATACTTCATGGGAGAATTGGGATGATCTTAAAACCTTATACAACCTTGAGGACAAGGTTGCTTTTGATGGGGAGAGTATTGTTATGACTCAGTCCAATACTGAAAGGGGAGCCGCGGTCCAGTCAAGCCCAGTAACAAGGGATGAAGCTGAAATGGATCAAAATGCAAGGCCCAAGAGGGTTATTAGTAAACCAAAGAAATGGGGAGACTTTATTAGCTATTAACTTTGAATAAATAAGCTGATGTTCTAGAACTTGAGATAGAATATTGTTAGAATTCCTTTAACAGAATTTCCCTTATTTCCCGCAAGTGGTTAGAATGTATCTCCCTTATATATCCTTGTAATCCTTTTCATATGGGGTAATGAATATTTGATCAGAAATCCTTTCTCCTTCTTTAACCTTCTAGAGGCACTCTGTCTTCGAAATAGAGAAATCAATTTACACCAAATTATCTCATCAATTATTCTTAAACTTTAAGTTTCTTTTCCTAGGTTGCTGCTTTGAAGGACAGTGATCATTGGAGAGAGATTCTTAAACTGTATTAGATGAATTTTAAGTTAGAAGAATATTTTTACTCTCAGGTGGAAGATCATGCCCTTAGCACTGTTCCTTTCTACTACATTGTGCTCTAAAGAGAAATGTTGCAAATCTTTGAATAGTTTGACATTGTAGGGGCTGAAGATTGCAACTATTTAGATTTTGCAGCATTTTGATGGGGAAGTCCCTAATTGTTTGCAACATTTGGCGCAGAATACTGCAACTATTTAGATCAGGGCTTAATAGTGTACAGAATTAGGACTTTATAAGATTGAAAGGTTTGTTTCTATTCAATAAACAGACCCCTTACAATGTAATGTCTGCATCATTTGTACAAATTGGTGACTTTGCTTTAGATGACAGCAAATATGTTTACTGAAATTGAAAATCTTGCTATTTCTCTCTATTTATATTTATTTCTTGGACATCCATAAGAAAATTAAGAAAATAAAAGGATGATGCATTTTCTTCAAGTTATATAAAACAATTTAAATTTTATTAAAAAAATCAGAAGGCATTTTCTTAACTCAACTAATATAAAATAGAATATAAAATCTTATAATGGGAGTAATAAAATCTTTTAATGAGAGTAATAAATCACAAAAAAGTGGCATATGCAAAAACGAGTATAAAAACTGGGAACTTGTGTGACACTCAATTTCTAGAAGCCATCTTGAGATAAATGGTGCCACTTTTATCTAAAGGACTCCAACTGTTATATACATTGTATTCTGTTCCTTCTTGCACTAAAATTTGTTAGTAATTCTCCATAGAGCATCTGCAAAGTTTCCTCCTCTCTATCGGATGCAAAACGCTTCGTCTTCTGTCCCCCCTTGACTTTAAGATGTAGAACCCATTTCTAAATTTGAAGCTGGCTATTTCTCATTGGTAACACCTATAGAATAAAAAAAATATCTAAACAAATTAAACTTATAATAATGTCATGAGTTAACTCCTTAACACTGTAATTGTCAAACCAGAACCTTTGATCCTATTCCTGTACCTATTGTATGCAGCTACATCATAGCTAAAGCACAAAAGTTAGTAACGGCATAATAAAAGCTGGTGTCTGAGAAACAATTTGACATTTATGATAAGCGTGTAGCATACTTTAGCCATTTAAGATAAGCAAAAGTACCTTTTTATTAACATCCTATTCCTATGCCTATTGTTTATTGTTATATTCTTTTCCAGACATCCTTTATTTTTATCTCTCTTTATGAGGAGGTTCAACATGGAGAAACAACAAAACACAAAGCATTGATACATTAAAAATACTCTCTCCTCATGTCTTAGTGTCTTACAATACCTAACTCTCAAGGGAGATATGTCAATATTTTTTTAGAACTCAGTAACATAGTAACATGCTGCTTATTGTAAAATAATTGTACCTTTTGCATATTTACTCAAAAATCGAATAAAATTGTGACGGTTTCTGAAAAATAATTGTAGTTAAAATTTATAGAAGCAAATAGCCTAAGAAATATTGAGAAAGGAAGAATTAAAGAAAAAGGAAGGGTAACTCAGAGATTAACAGGCACAGAGCAACCTCCCTGGCTGTCAAATACCTCCAAGTAGAGTTGAGGAGTAGTTAATTAATGAACTGCTAAACATGTCTCCATTTAATTCCTTTTCCGTTTCATACATGCAATCCCACACCAAATTCAGTAGACAAAGCATATATATAAAGGAAAAAGATGATCTCACACTTCTAAATTGTATACATATTTTTTAAGGGTATGTAATTGAGAGAGAGAAAGTGATAAAAAAAAGTAAGTATAATGAATAGTATTAGATGATGTGTGAAAAAAAGTGTATGCGCTGTTTGTGGTAAGAATATTAGAGTTGATATATAAAAGTTAGAAATAGAAATAGAGAGACAAATATTGATAATTTGTATATATTTTTGAATGAATGAATACATGAGAACTACCTCTATTTATATAAGAAGGTTGTTGTACTGAAAAAAAAAAAATAATAAAATATAGTTATGTACTAAATTAATTTAATTATGTATTAAATTAATTACAATTATCCTTAAAATCAATTTTGATCAATCATAATTAATTACACTAATATCTCCCATCAGACTCAAGTAGGTGTAGAAGAAACTAACTTAAGTTTGGAAACCAGAGTGCGAAATATGTCAGGATGATGAGCTTTAGTGAATAGATTGGCTGACTGATCAAGAGTGTTAATGGAAAGGAGACGAAGAGCACCACAAAAAATGTGTTGACGAATGAAGTGACAGTTGATCTCAATATGCTTGGTGTGCTAATGAAAAATATCATTATGAAGTAATCTGAATAACACTTATATTATCACAGTAAAGAGCAATGGGAGAGAACTGAGAAACACCCAAGTCGTCAAGAAGCCAACATAACCAAAGTATTTCAGATGTGGTGTCAGTTAGTGCCCGATATTCTGTTTCAATACTGGAACGTGTAGTTAAAATTTGTTTCTTGCTTCGCCATGAAATAAATGCATCACCAAAATAGATACAGTAGCCAATGGTGGATCGGCAAGCAGTGCGATCTCTAGCCCAATCAACATCATAATAAGCCTGGAGAACTAAGGAAAAGTTGACTGAGAAATGAAGCCCATGAAACAGAGCTCTTTTTATATACCGAATAATATGTAAAACAACAGTATAATGACTAATGTGCGGAGCTGACATAAATTGACTGACTAGATGAACAACATATGAAATGTCTGGATGAGTAATAGTACGATAAATCAAGCTATTAACCAATTGCCGATAGAGAGTAGGATCATCAAGTGTAGTACCATTCAGAGGTGTAAACCTGACATTAGGTTCTAAAGGAGTAGACTCGGTGCGACTGTCTGAGAGACCAGCTCAAGAAATAAGATCCAAAGCATATTTAGCTAGGGACAAATAAATATCATTAATAGAGAAAAGAACCTCAAGAGCCAAAAAAATATCTGAGAGGGCCAAGATCTTTCATCTCAAAATTATAGCTCAAAGATGCTCTAAGATTAGCAATACCATAAGTATCATCACCTGTAATAATCATGTCATCAACATAAAGAAATAGTAACATAGTTCCACTATCAGTATTATGGATGAAGAGTACGAAATCATGAGAACTAGAAAAGAATCCAAGCTGACTAATAGTGGAACTGAACTTAGCAAACTAGGCTTGAGGAGCTTGTTTAAGGTCATACAAGAATTTGTGAAGAAGACAGACCTTGTTAGGTGAACAAGAGTAACTTGGTGGTGGTCATATATAGACTTCTTCTTCTAAGTCACTATTAAGAAGGGCATTCTTCACATCCATTTGATTAATAGTCCAGTTACAAATAGCAACAATAGTAAGAAGAGTACGAACTGAAGTAGGACGAGCAACTGGAACAAAGGTTTCTTCATAATCAATCCCATATTTTTTAGTAAAACCTTTGGCCATCAAGCGGGCCTTGTAAAGATCAACAAACCTATCAAATCAATTTTTAATCTTGTAAACCCATTTACATCCAACAAGAGTCTTATCAGAAGGAAGACCAACTATTTCCCAAGTACCATTATTCTCCAAAGTTTGTAATTCTTCGTTCATAGCTTCTTGCCAATGAGGGTCAGTGGATGCCTCTGAATATGTCTGTTGTTCATAAGGGTGAAGCATTGTAGAAAAAGAATGATAATCACGAAGGTAGGTCGGAAGGTTTCTTACCCAAGAAGGACGAATGTTATTGTTAGATGTAGAATCAACAATCGAGATAATGTCAGCAGGATAAGTCGAAACTTCAGATGATAATGAAAGCTCATTGGGAGAATCGAATTAGGAACCTGGAGGTAGAGAATCTGTCTCAGACACATCTGAAGACTCTGTATCAGAGTCATGTGGAAAAAGATCAATAGATGGTGTAGTGAACAAAGGGGTAGAAGTTGAAGGAATAGACTTGAATTAAGACAATGAAGAGAATAAAGTATCTTCCCAAAAGACAACATGACGAGAAATACAAATGCGCTGAGATACTGGGTCTCAACAGCAATAGCCTTTGTGTTCAGTAGCATAACTAAGGAAGCAACAGAGACAGATATGGGGAGATACAAAAACTTTGAGAGAATTGTAGTTTAGATGTCTCAGGTGAAGACGTTCATAAGGAGATACATTACCAAGAACAGAGGAAGGGAGACGATTGATAACATAGACAGCAGCAAGAACAACTTCACCTCGCACTACAAAAAAAAGGAGCTTTAGCGACAATTCTTTAGTGGCCATATACTAATTGTCAGTAATACATTTTCTAAATTGAAAATCTACCGGTAAATGATTAGTGACAAATATAACAAATAGCCTCTAAATATATCAAATTGGCCCGCAGAAACACTTTCTATTCCCTCCAAAAAAAATTTCCTTCTCTATTTCGAACCCTAATCTATCATTCTCTCCAATAATTTGGTGCTTGTTGGAGAGAATGAGCACGACAAGACCTCAGTTGTCCCCTTCTCTTCCTCATTCTCTCTGCCGCTCCCGACGACTCCCTCGACCCCAACCGCCTTCGCAACGTGGCCCTGATCGCCCATGTCGACCACGGCAAGACCACCCTCATGGATCGTCTGCTCCGCCAGTGCGGCGTCGACATCCCCCACCAGCGTGCCATGGATTCCATCTCCCTTGAATGCAAGCGCAACATCACCATTGCTTCCAAGGTTCCAATCCAACGTTTCCACTTCTTATTTTGTCATAATTACCATCATTTACGATTGAGTTATTTAGGTCGTGGAATGCTTGAATAGGTTTTCTGTTGAAAACAAAGTCGTGGTTTTTGAAATTACCTTTTTGCATGTTACATCCATTTCATGGAAAGAAAATGAGCTAAACATGGTTGATACTCCTGGACATGCAGATTTTGGTGGTGAAGTAAGTTTAATGAAGTCTTTCTATGGATTCATTGAAATCTAATTACATAGTCTAACATGCTTAATGACAAAAAAAATGTTTCTTTTATTGAAAAAAATGCCATAAATGATTGTAATGTTTTGAGAAAGACATAAGAGGTGATGATTTAAATAAAGTTTCTGTCACTGAAGATTTTACTTCTTGTTGGTGACCTTGCACCCTTCTTGCAATTAACTAATGAATCTTTTTTTAATTAATTTTAAATTTTAATGTGTACCGAAGCATTTTTAGTGAAAACTATATACTGATTTAGTGCTCATGGACAAATTAAGAACATGAGAGTATGATCTGGTCCAATTTTAGTTTGAAGTTTATGGTTATGAGATAAGTTAGTAAATGTGTCATGTCATTGTTACATCTCTTAAAAATTATATTCCCCTGCATTTCTTCCTTTTTCTGTTCTTTAGATTACTAATACACATCACCTTGTGAGTGTTCTTGTTTGAGTATAAATTGCAGAGGCTAAGGGACTCCGAATCTTGACTAAAACCTTGTTGTTTTGTGTTTGAATTCAGTTGTATTATGAACTTTTAATTATAGTGACTGCTGCTAAGGTAATGTGACAACATTGGGGCTAGGAGGTGTAATTAAGCCAAAGATATGTTTTCTCATGATACATGCCTAAAAATGCCTACTATTTTATCACCTCGATGAATAATTAGGTGAATAATTAATAGCTAGTTGTTTTACTGATTTTTGGGTTTAGAATTTCTGTTTTGAACATGAGTGTGAAGCTATGTCTGTCTTGTGTTTTCTGCTCCTTTGTTCTTGTTTTTAGATATTAAAATATGTTTCAAGTTTGTGGGATACCTTCATTAGGATCACTTGTTTCGATCGTGACTAGTCTCTTAATTCAATTTGACTAGATAGGCTAAGTTTGGTTTATGTGTTGCCCCATTTTCCATGCTCAGTAATGGCACATGAAGGTGTCAAACCTTTATGTCATTAATAAGGATAATTCGGCTGGTGATAGTTTTGTTGTTTTCATTCTTTTGGTAGTTGGGTCAGGGATTATATTTGCTTCTTAATAATTTGAGTCTAAGGCTTTGGGTTAGTTTGGTGACATTTCTGGTTCTTTGATTCTCACTCATTTTCTTTGTTGGTTCAAATCTGTTCTGATTATCTTCTTTGCTTATTGTTTCTTTGATTCTCACTCACTTTCTCTTTTATTTTGTGGGTGTTGAAAACAAAAGGAAAAAAGGTGAAAATAAAAGAGAAAAAACAGAGAAAAGAAGGAGAAGAGAGAGGACGTGAAAGTGAGGAATAAACTCAAGGAACCGTGGAAAGTGAGGTAGGGGATTTATGTCTTTAATCTATTATTATTTTTTAATGATTTTGAAATCAATTTGAGACTTGTATTTGTGGCATTTTATGTCTAAACCAGAAATTTATGAGTTTTAGATAAAAATTAGTTCTTCCTTTTATTGGTTTGTGAATGGAGTTGTGATTATATTTGTAATGAGAAACAAATTGAATATTTTGTGCCTATGGATTGTGTAGGGCACGGCTAGACTATGAATTAGATGAGGAAATTCTTTTGTTCTAATTTATTATACTTATTCTATTAGTTCTTATCTTTGTGATTTGTAAATGATATGAGTTAGTTATTGTTTTTGTGACTTGTTTTTCTTATAAGTCACGACTAACTAGGATTATAAAGTAGAATTGTGACTAGTTTATGTCTTGATCTTTTTTTTCTTAATTATAAGAATCATGTTGAAGAGAATGGACATCTTGGTCGTGAAACACTTTGGAATTGTGTTAATTGCGTCTGACAAATGGTGAGACTAGTTGTTGGTTTCTATATTTGGTGATTGGAAATTATGATGGTAGTGAAATAAAATTTTATGTTCTTGGACCAGGATATACACGGCCAAAATAGGGCCATGTGGAAACTTGTTACTTAGTCTATGTTTTTATCATGTTTCCTTAATTTGGAATACTTTGTAAAGTGGTTCATCATGTAAAGGTGGAAAATGAGTAACTTTTGGCCTTATTATGTTCACGGCCAAGGGTGATTAAAAAAGGGAGGTGCTTGTACTTTTATATTATTTATCTTTAAATGAGAGTTTAGAACTTAAGAATGAATAAAGTTATTATTATTATTATTATTATTATTATTATTATTATTATTATTATTATTATTATTATTATTATTATTATTATTATTATTATTATTATTATTATTCACATGTTTGATAACTATAGCATTTTTTGTTATGCTTAGAAAACTTATTACTAGGATTCTAGAATTGTATTTGAACTCTTGAATTTGAATGCTTTTGTATCATACTTTGATATCAAATCTTGATTGGAAATTTAATTGAATTTAGTGGCTGGATGGTTATGGTGCTTATTGAGGGAGTATGGATTTCCTTACTTCTAATTGGTTTCTTTATTTAAAATGAATGTTAAATGGAGTTTGCAACTTGTCAAATGAAAATTATGGCAAAAAATTTACTCTAATAAGCTCACAGTCAAGACAAGGAATGAATGAGACTTCTTTATTTTAACTTGCTCAATTTATGCTATTAGTTATTAAGTAGAGTTTGTAAGGCTGATTATGATAATAATATGAATGAATGTGGGCTGAAAACTTTAAAAACGAAGTGTTGCCCTGTTTAACAAAATTTTATATGCAATTATGCTAGAATGGTGAGTGAAAACCAAGGTAAAATGCTACCAAAATTTAATTAGAATTTTGGGTACAAATGTTCATAAGTTTATGACTTGAAATGTGATTAAAATATATGGTAGAAGACTACCTTGTTTCAATAAGAGTTGTTGATGTTCTTGTATTTGAAATTATGATTTATTCTAATAAGGTTTATGACCAAGTTAATATGAATGGAAATCTTAGTACTTGAAATTGTGTATTGGATTTAAGGAGACATGATAATATCTCCATAAGACAACTAAAGTTTATGTGATAATATTGTACTTGAACAGTTGCATATATATACCAAAGCGAATTTTGTTTATGCTTATTTGAGTTTAGTGATAATTGGTTATATTTGAAAATAACCACTTGATGAGATCTTATGAAATGAAGCAAATGAAGTATAAATATATAAATGATGTTGAGAAACATAAAAATGAAAGAATAAGGAAATGTTAAGGTTGAGTGAGTCACTCCCTCTCTACAAGCATATAATGTAATGTATGAATGAAATGATTAATGATTAAAGTTTTACTTCCTTATTACGAGAGGAAAAACTACATTATGTGAAAGATGTATGAAGGAATTGATTTAAATATTCTTACATGTTTTGCTTTTCAAACTTGATGTTTGCTATTCCCACATATTTGGCTTGAGCCAAAGGTGGTCCTAATGCCAAGGTTATCATATTAAAGGAAGTCAAGGAACAAAGGGTTTCCTAATACCTTAATGAGGGAGATCAAGGAACAAAAGTTTTCCTAATACCTCATTTTACCCAGAGGAAATATAAGGGCCAAAGGTTGTCATGGGAATATGCAAATATCATGAGTTTTCCTAAAATAAAATGGTTTTACTAACATTGAATAAGCATACATTAGGACATTTCTTAGGCATACTCATACATCATCATGCATAACATAAAATGACAATTGTATGGACAATTGTCTTATTTTGGAATTAAATTAATGAGGACTAAGGTTGATGTCTGACTTTAAAGTATTCCAAAAGAATTAAATATAGTATAAAAAAGAGGTATATTGAATGATGAATAGATAATGAAGTAATTGACTTGTATAGTATATTGAAGTATGATGAATCATAAGGATGATTAACTTATATTTGATTATGAAAGATGAATACATACAATGTATATTATGTTTACTTAATGTTAATACCTGATTTGATTGTAATAAAGAACTGGATTTATTTAAAACTGTATGAGTTAATGAAATACATAAATATTTTTTTATAAAGGATAATAATTGAATTTCTATTTTGGGAAGAGAGAGAAAACCAGCTTTGGCAGTATGCCACCACTCTAACTTATACAAATATATATATAAGTTGAGTTTTAAGTAAAGAATGTGTTTTTCCCCGAAACAGCTGGAAATAATATAATGACATGTTTTTATAATATTACTGAGAATTCTTTGAATTCTCACCTCTTCATATTATAGTTTCTGTATTATTTCCAGGATCTTTGAAGGCTTAGCACATAGAAAGGAAGATCTGAATCGAAGAAGAAAAGTTTAATTGTATTGGCTATATATAAAGTATTGTGTAAGACTTGTATAGATTTTGCCATTGAAGCAATTCATATAGCATTTGTATTATGAAGTATATATTTGTTTAAGATTGTTTCGATAGATGTAAATAATTACATCTGTATCAAGCTCATATTTTTTTGTATAAGTTATATTTATTTTCATAAACTGGTTATTAATTTTTAAAGTGACATCACTAATGTTAATAACTAAGGTATGCTCCTAGGCATGCCATTAGTACTAGTATTAGGGTGTTACAACCATTTTGCTAAGATGTACTAGGATATGAAAACTCAAAAAGGGTTCCATGTTTAGTAAGAAAAGTAAGTGGTTTTGAATCACAATATTTTGAGGCATTATCACAACGAAAAATCTTAATTGTCTTTGAAAACTGAGTTTTAATCATAGTGACAAAGGTAATGTAGATTTGAGGAAGTTTAGAACGAATTTTCATTAAATATAACTAGGTGAGACGTAAATAATCATTAATAAAAATCACAAAATATCGATAACCCCCACAGTTGGTGCAGGAGCTGGACCTCAAATATCAAAATGAACAAGATCAAAAGAGGAAACAAAAATGGAAGTACTTTTATTAAAAGATAAAGCATGTTGTTTAACAAGATGTAAATTGCAAAGATTTTTCTTTAACAAACCCTAAAATACCCTGAGGAATAAGATGATGTAATTTATTAAAAGAACTGTGACCAAGACGTTTATGCCACAACTGAAGAGAAGAAGTAGTATAAGCACCATAAATAATTGACACAGGAAGTGGAGGAACATGGAGGGTAGTGAGCTCTGTTACCAAGTGGCTTCAATACTCAAGAGGGGGGTGAATTGAGTTTATAAAACAAGTTCGCAATTCTTTCGCAAAACACTTGACTATTGATTTTCGTTGAAGCTATTGACTAATTGAAATGAATGAATTGATAAGAACAATGTATGTTGCTTAGTAACCAACCAAGAGAGAAGTAATCAATCAAGAAAATAAGCAATGCACAAATATAAGAGAAGGGTTTAGAGAATCAAACACAATGATTTATCCTGGTTCGACCATCAATCCACTTGTGACCTACGTCCAGTCCTCAAGCAACCACTTGAGATTTCCACTATTTCTCCAAGCTTCAGTAGGTGCTTGAATACCTTTACAAACTTGAGCCCCCAACTCCTTGGGATGCCTCACCCTTGAGCTTGAGTCTCTTCAAACAAAGGGATGCCTCACCCTTTACAAATTGGAGGGATACCTCACCCTCTCTCTCTTATACAGAAATTAAGATTGATATAGAGAAACTCTCACTAGAGTAAATGATACAAATTGAAGCTCTAATAATGCTCACAAAGATATCTCAAAGATTGGACAAAAACAGAGCAAAGAATGATTTAAGAGTTTGATTCTCGTATGATGTGTTGCTATGATGTTTTTAGGTTCAAGAACAACCCTTAATGATGTCCCAACAAATGTATTTAAAGCTCATTCATTAAAAGAGCCGTTGGGGGTGGTTAAAGCCAAGCATTTAATGCATTCAATATAGCCGTTGGGCATGTCAGAACCTTGGTAATCGATTACAAGGTTTTGGTAATCGATTACATGGAAGATAGAACGTGTTCTTGGCTTTTCAGGCTTGTGGTAATCGATTACATGACTTGTGTAATCGATTACACGCCTCTGACTTCATGGTAATCGATTACAATATTGATGTAATCGATTACATGGCCCTTTTGGTCGTGTTTTTGGCTTTCTGGGAACATGGTAATCGATTACATGACTTTGTGTAATCGATTACACGTTCTCTGACTTTCTGGTAATCGATTACAGGGATGGTGTAATCGATTACAAGGCTTCTATTTAGCTTGTAATCGATTACTAAACCTTGGTAATCGATTACACTATACTTTAAACTCATTTTTCAAGCCTTAAAACGGATTTATATCATTCCAAACTTTAGAAAACATGGATTAAACAATATAGAACATTGTTTGGCATGATCCAAGGTAAAAGAAGTTCTCTTTTAGGAATTGATCTTTGAAAACCATATTGATTCAAATCATTTTTTGAAAAACCATTTGAGATATCTTGGGAGCATTTAACATTAATGTACTAATGCCTACATCTAAACCTCTTGATTTCTTCCTTTGATCTTGGTTTTCTCTTTTGCTCTTTGATCTTCATCTTTGTCTTTGTTATCATCAAAAACCAATTGACATGCTTCAAGACACATGCATTCACATTCTCCCCCTTTTTGATGATGACAATCTGAACATTGAAAGGAAGAGAAACAATTGCATATATATATATATATATATATATATATATATATATATATATATATATATATATATATATATATATATATATATATATATATATAAAAGAGATTTAAGCGCAACTCTCCCCCGTAATGTATGCACAAATAGGGTTAGTGAAATATTTATGTAAGAGCGTTAAATCAAACTCCCCCGTACTAATGCAAGTCACTAATCTCTCCCTCATTGGCATTATCAAAAACACATTATCATTAAGCGGAAATTTGGACAGCATTTCCTCTGTTTTTCATGATTTCCCAACAACAATAGTTGACAGAGAACAATGTGGCTCAGACAAGCAGATCATAATCAATCATTCATATGTATAAAATAATAATATATCAAGATGATTCAGAAAAGCAATAAACATCAAAAGAACCAACTGATTTTTATATATAAAGTATTTCCAAATTCCATATACAACCAAATATCAAAGAAACTATCATGGCAGAGGTCCATGATCACTATCAGTGGCCTCGCTATCGCTCTCTACATTAGCAGCAACATCTCCAAGGTCCACATCATCGTCTCCAGTATCAAGGTCGTCTTCAGAACCAAGGAGCTCCTCATTCTCAGCAGGAACTCCAGCTGAAGTGGTAGAGGGATCAGCAAACGATAGTGGAGCAGCAGGAGGAGCAGAGGAGGTGGATGGTGCAGCGTGTCTGGGGCCCTCCAGATGCAATCGAATGGCAGCAAGCTCCTGATCGGAGTAGTCCATCCTAAGCTCGAGGTGATCCACCTTCTGCTCAATGCGGTCCATCCCGGTATCCACCGTGGTAGCCAAACTCCGCATCTCTTGCAATAGAAGCTCCAATGTGGCTGAAGCTGGTGGAGCTGGTGCAGGCTACACGTCCTCATCCTCATCATCACTCTCAGGACCATGAGGAATGTGCCCATAGCTACCATGTGCCAAATAGTACCAGCGTCCATCGACCTTGCTCAGCTGAAGCTTCTTCAAGGTGTGCAGGCTAATGGATTGGGGTACCTTGGAGCTGGTGTCCTTGGATTCTTCAGCCAAGGAGATGCGACAGTGCTCCAGGATAGTAGTCACCAACATGGCATAGGGCAGGGCAGAGTTTTTCTTCTTCTTCACATCCAGCATATGCTGAATGATGTAATTGGCACAGTTGATTGGCCTACCAGTGGTCATGGCCCACAAGACCACAACATCATCCCGCAAAACCTGAGAATAATTCCCGCCTCTGGGAATCAAGCCTCTAACCACCAAATAATGGAGTACCCTGTTCTCCATTGTTAGGCCAGTCGCCATAACTCTTTTGTTGTTCCTGGGAAGCACGTAGCCGAAGTGAATCAAGGACATCAGAGCACTCTTATACTCAAACTCAGCACCCCAAGCATTTTCGTTACCATAGAAGCTGGTCCTAGCATAGGTTAGCTTGGTCAACCTACACCATTCTTCCCGAGTGATCTTAATCTGAGTTTTCTTCACTTCAGAGATCAAGCAGTGATCTTCATACCTCAGGTTGGCATAGAACACACGAACCAGGTTGGGATAAATGGCTTTCTGAATGCTGAAGAACCCAAGCAAGCCCAGCCTCTTAATCAGTTGGAAACATTCCAGGGGTTCACTGGTGCAGAAGGATTGTGTGAGATACCTCGGGGAGATGAGCTTCCTCAGCTGGAAGTTCTTCTTGAAGAGTTCAGCCTTCTTGGTGGTGGAGAAGTGCCTCGTGAGGTCCAAGCCAGAAATGTTCCGTGGAGAAGCACTGGAGGACTCACCAACAGTGGTCCCTGTCCTTGCACGTTTGGCACGTTAGGATGGGTCAGCCATGGATGAGTGTTTGGGTGTATTTGGAGGTGTGTAGTTCGTGGGGTATGAAGAACGAAGGTGGTGGGTGAGAGAAAGGAGTGGATTGTGATGGGATTTGATGATGGGGATGTGTGAGGAGAGGGATTTCGAGTGAGAGGAAGGTGATTTTGGAGGATTTGGTGGAGGATTGAGTGAAAAGGAGAGAGTTGAGAGAGGAGAGCTTCGTGAGAGCAGAGGAGAGGAAAAGGTGAAAAGTTAAGAATGAGTGACCTTTCACGCGTCAGAAGCCTTTTAAACCCCTCTGTAATCGATTACAATATCAATGTAATCGATTACCAACTTTCTGTGTGCCCTTGTAATCGATTACCACCTTTCTGGAAACCTTGTAATCGATTACAGTATATGTGTAATCGATTACCTAAGTTCTGGATTCAATGTAATTGATTACCAGTTTGGTGTAATCGATTACTTGTTTAACAGAACTTTTGTAATCGATTACAAAGGTCTTGTAATCGATTACCATCTTACAAAAACACAGATTTTGCATTTCAAACAGTTAGGGATCAATTTTAAACCATTCAAGTTGATTGCAAAGCATCTTAAATCAATTTCAAACATCATTTAGGCATGTAATTCACACAGATTTTGATCCAAAACACTTAATCATACAAGATTGCTACTTTTACCAAGAATTACCCCATTTGAATGGATTTGTGATGTTTTTGAGTTTCTTGGAGATTTTTGACATGAAGGAGCACCTGCAAAACAACTTTGGGGAAATCTCCGACGCTCAAGTCAGTATGGGATTGAAAATCAATATTTATGTAACAAAGAACCATGATTATGCAGAAAAGGGCTTGATTATGCGAGAGAAAGTTTCTTTATGCAAAGCAAAATGGTGGATTATGCGACAATTTAGCTTATACATGATTGATCTAATATGCCAAGTTCATTTCTTATATAATAAAAGGCTTCTTTTGCTAAAGGTTTAGTGAAAATGTCGCTAGTTGCTTAGTGGTTTCCACAAATTCAAGCATGCAATCACCCTTTTGAACATGATCTCTTATGAAATGATGCCTTATTTCAATGTGCTTTGTTCTTGAGTGTAAAACGGGATTCTTAGATAGATTGATTGCACTAGTGTTATCACATCTTATGGGGATATGATCCAGCTCAAGACCATAGTCTAGAAGTTGTTGCTTCATCCAAAGGATTTGAGCACAACAACTTCCAGCTGCAACATATTCAGCTTCAGCTGTTGACAATGCCACACTATTTTGCTTCTTGCTATGCCAAGAAACTAATGAGCTTCCAAGCAAGTGGCATGTCCCACTAGTACTCTTCCTATCCATTTTGCACCCAGCAAAATCAGAATCGGAATAACCAACCAAACAACATGAAGCACCCTTAGGGTACCACAATCCCATTTGTGAAGTGCCTATTAGATATTTCATAATTCGTTTTACAGCACTTAGATGTGATTCTTTAGGATTTGCTTGAAATCTAGCACATATGCATACACTAAACATGATATCCGGTCTACTTACGGTAAAATAAAGGAGTGAGCCAATTATACCTCTATACTTAGTGATTTCTACCGATTTACCTCCTTCATCCTTGTCCAAGTAACAGGAAGTTTTCATTGGTGTAGCCATTTGCTTTGCTCCTTCCATTCCAAACTTCTTGAGCAACTCCTTGCAATATTTTAATTGACTTATGAAAGTCTCATTTCTTATTTGCTTGATTTGAAGTCTAAGGAAGAAGTTGAGCTCACCCATCATGGACATCTCAAACTCACTTTGCATGATATTAGCAAATTCTTTACAAAGAGAGTCATTAGTAGCACCAAATATAATATCATCAACATATATTTGAACAAGTAAAATGTCATGTTTTTTATATTTGATGAAAAGAGTTATGTCAACCTTTCCCCTAGAGAAACCATTTTCCAAAAGAAACTTGCTCAACCTTTCATACCAAGCTCTAGGAGCTTGTTTTAAGCCATACAAGGCCTTTTTAAGTTTAAAGACATGGTTGGACAACTCAAAACTTTCAAAACCGGGAGTTTGATCAACATATACTTCTTCTTGTATGAAACCATTTAAAAATGCAGTTTTGACATCCATTTGAAAGAGTTTGAAATCCATGATGCAAGCATATGCAAGTAACATTCTAATGGCTTCTAGTCTAGCTACGGGAGCATACGTTTCTTCATAATCTATACCTTCTTCTTGATTATAACCCTTAGCTACAAGTCTAGCCTTGTTTCTTATTATTAAGCCCGTTTCATTAAGTTTGTTCCTAAAAACTCATTTGGTGCCAATTATGAGATGATCATTGGGCCTTGGGACTAATTTCCAAACTTGATTCCTCTCAAATTGGTTTAGTTCATCTTGCATGGCCAAGATCCAATGTTCATCATTAATGGCCTCATTTATGTTTTTAGGTTCAACTTGAGAAACAAAGGCCATATGATTACATGCATCTCTAAGAGAGTTACGAGTGATTACCCCTTTTGATACATCACCTATCACTTTGTCAAGAGGATGATATCTTGATGTTTTCCATTCCTTGGGAAGATCCATGATTTGAGAGTCCTCTTGTCTTGGAGAATCATATGGGCTTTCTTCTTGCTTCTTGACTTCTTCTTCTTAATTTCCAAGGTGAGTTCTTGCAAGGATTTCTGCAACATCATCAACAAGCTCCTTTCTTGGCTCGTTTGGGTTAGTCTCATCAAATGCAACATGTATGGACTCTTCTATGGTCATAGATCGTTTGTTATAAACCCTAAAGGCCTTACTATATATAGAATAACCAAGAAAGATTCCCTCATCAGATTTTGCATCAAACTTCCCCAAGTTATCCTTTCCATTATTTAGAACAAAACATTTACATCCAAAAACATGAAAATGTGAGACATTTGGTTTCCTTCCTTTGTATAATTCATAGGGGGTTTTCTTTAAAATTGGCCTTATTAGAACCCTATTCATAACATAACAAGCGGTGTTAACCGCATCCGCCCAAAAAAACGTAGGAAGGTTGGCCTCATTGAACATAGTTCTTGCCATTTCTTCTAAAGATCGATTTTTTCTTTCTATAACACCATTTTGTTGTGGTGTTCTAGGGGCTGAAAAATTATGCTCAATGCCATGTTCATCACAAAACGTTTCAAATTCATGGTTTTCAAATTCACCACCATGATCACTTCTTATGGATGCAATACAAAAACCTTTTTCGTTTTGGATAACTTTAGCAAGCTTTTTGAATGATTGAAAAGCATCATTTTTGTGAGATAAAAACAATGTCCATGTAAACCTAGAAAAATCGTCCACAATCACTAAGGCATAGTAATTCCCACCAAAGCTCATAGTTCTAGAAGGACCAAAAAGATCCATGTGCAAAAGTTGTAGAGGTCTAGAAGTTGAAACCATATTTTTAGTTTTAAAAGAGACCATTACTTATTTTCCCTTTTGACATGCATCACAAAGTTTGTCTTTTTCAAATTTGAGCTTTAGAAGACCAATTACTAGTTCTTTAGAAACTAATTTGTTTAAGTGATCCATGTGAATGTGAGCAATTCTTCTATGCCATAACCATGAATCATGTTCTCTAGTCATAAAGCAATTAGCATCATTTGAGGAAATGTCATCAAGGCTAATCATATATATGTTATTGACTCTATGACCAACAAACCTAACATGTTTATCATCCTTACTCTCAATTATGCAGCAATTTGAATCAAATATTACTCTATTTCCCTTATCACACAATTGACTAATGCTAAGCAAGTTATGTTTAAGTCCTTCAACAAATAAAACATTATCAATGGATGAGGAAGGAATCTTACCAACTTTACCGACTCCAAGGATCTTTCCTTTGTTGTTGTCACCATAGGTCACATGTCCATTCTTCTTGGGAACAAGAAAGGAGAACTTGGAGCCATCACCAGTCATGTGCTTGGAACATCCACTATCAAAATACCAATTTGAACTTTTGGTCTTCAAGCACACCTACAACACACATTTAAGTTTTAACATTTAGTACCCAAATTTTCTTGGGTCCTTGTGAGTTAGTGTTAGGCAAGGTGCCCTTAGGAACCCAAATCATTTTAGTTCATACTTTGGTGTTTCTTTTCTTTCTAGCATTACATATAGATGCATTATGTCCTTTCTTTCCACAATGAAAGCATTTGATAAAGGGGGTACTTGAAGTTTTAGATGGAACAAAGAAATTATTGTATGATTTTTGATGGTCATTTGGATTATATCCCAAACCGACTTTTTGAAATACACATCTTTGTTTCCCTAGTAACATATTCAAATTATCTCTTCCCATGGTGAATTTTGCAAGAGTGTTTTTCAAGTCCTCAATTTCAATTTCATATTTTTTTACATGAAGAACAAGATGAGGGTGTGGATGTATTTTCATGTGAAGAACAAATCATGCATGATGAGTTAGCATCAATAAGTCCTAGAGTCTCATTTTCAACTTTGAGTTCTTCAATCTCCTTGGTTAAAATTAAAATTTTGTTGGTCATTAAGGAGATTATTTTGTTGGAAGTTAAAACCATTTTAGTGAGCCTCATGGATTCATCATGCAATTCTTGAAATGCATCTTGCAATTCACTATATGAAGGAGATAGTTCAAGATTAGATGAGGTTACCTCGGTTTCGCTTTCCTCTTCTTCTTCTCCATTTGCCATAAGACAAAGGTGGGCTTCCTCATCTTCCGAGTCATCGGTGGAGTCCATATCGTTGTCCTCCCAAGCGATGTATGCTCTTCTTCCTTTCCTTTCCTTGAAGGGCTTCTTTTCAAACTTCTTCATCTTCTTTTGATAAACCGAACATTCCATCTTCATGTGCCCCGGTTTTCCACATTCATAGCATGTTGGAGTGGATGAGGTTCCTTCTCCCTTTTGGAAAGACTTCTTAGGAGGAAAAGGAGGTCTTCTTTGAGTTCCTTTCTTCTTGAGAAATCTTCCAAATCTCTTAACAAGGAGGCTGAAGTTTTCTTCATTCATCTCAAGATTATCAATACCGTCTTCATCATCTTCATCCTCATTAGAAATTGTTGAGGAGGTGGCCTTGAGAGCAATTCCCTTTTTCTTCTTATCTTGCTCCTCATTTTGACTTAATCGGTTTAGTTCCAACTCATGCTCTTGAAGCTTTCCAAAGAGAGTGGCCAAAGTCATTACGGCAAGATTTCTTAATTCCGATATTGCCGTCACCTTGGGTTGCCAATTTCTGCTCAAACATCTCAAAACTTTGTTAATAAGATCTTCATTGGCAAAAATTTTTCCCAATGAAGCAAGATGATTAATTATATGAGTAAAACGTTTTTGCATTTCTTGAATGCTTTCCCCTTGGTTCATTCTAAATAATTCATATTCGTGAGTGAGTGTGTTAATTCTAGATCTTTTTACCTCACTTGTACCTTCATGAGTTACTTGCAATGTATCCAACATTTCTTGAGCAGTCTTACAATTTGACACCCTAAAGAACTCATCATATCCTAAAGAGGTAGTAATGATATTCTTGGCTCTCAAGTCGTATTGAACCTTTTTCTTGTCATCATCGGTCCATTCATTTCTTGGTGTATTTGTTCTAACACCATCAACTAGGCGTGTGGGGATAAAAGAACCATTTTCAACGGCATCCCATACATCAATATCAATAGCTTCAATAAAAATCTTCATCCTTTCTTTCCAATATGCATAACCATCCCCATTGAAAAAGGGAGGCCTATTTATAGAAGAACTTTCATTAGAAAAACCATTTGAAGTCATCTTTACTCTTGAAGCGCTAAGCTCTTTATACAAGAGTCTAGCTCTGATACCACTTGTTACCAAGTGGCTTCAATACTCAAGAGGGGGGTGAATTGAGTTTATAAAACAAGTTCACAATTCTTTCGCAAAACACTTGACTATTGATTTTCGTTGAAGCTATTGACTAATTGAAATGAATGAATTGATAAGAACAATGTATGTTGCTTAATAACCAACCAAGAGAGAAGTAATCAATCAAGAAAATAAGCAATGCACAAATGTAAGAGAAGGGTTTAGAGAATCAAACACAGTGATTTATCCTGGTTCGGCCACCAATCCACTTGTGACCTACGTCCAGTCCTCAAGCAACCACTTGAGATTTCCACTATTTCTCCAAGCTTCAGTAGGTGCTTGAATACCTTTACAAACTTGAGCCCCCAACTCCTTGGGATGCCTCACCCTTGAGCTTGAGTCTCTTCAAACAAAGGGATGCCTCACCCATTACAAATTGGAGGGATACCTCACCCTCTCTCTCTTATACAGAAATTAAGATTGATATAGAGAAACTCTCACTAGAGTAAATGATACAAATTGAAGCTCTAATAATGCTCACAAAGATATCTCAAAGATTGGACAAAAATAGAGCAAAGAATGATTTAAGAGTTTGATTCTCGTATGATGTGTTGCTATGATGTTTTTAGGTTCAAGAACAACCCTTAATGATGTCCCAACAAATGTATTTAAAGCCCATTCATTAAAAGAGCCGTTGGGGGTGGTTAAAGTCAAGCATTTAATGCATTCAATATAGTCGTTGGGCATGTCAGAACCTTGGTAATCGATTACAAGGTTTTGGTAATCGATTACATGGAAGATAGAACGTGTTCTTGGCTTTCTGGGCTTGTGGTAATCGATTACATGACTTGTGTAGTCGATTACACGCTACTCGACTTCATGGTAATCGATTACAATATTGATGTAATCGATTACATGGCCTTTGAGTCGTGTTTTTGGCTTTTTGGGAACATGGTAATCGATTACATGACTTTGTGTAATCGATTACACGTTCTCTGACTTTCTGGTAATCGATTACAGGGATGGTGTAATCGATTACAAGGCTTCTGTTTAGCTTGTAATCGATTATTAAACCTTGGTAATCGATTACACTATACTTTAAACTCATTTTTCAAGCCTTAAAACGGATTTATATCATTCCAAACTTTAGAAAACATGGATTAAACAATATAGAACATTGTTTGGCATGATCCAAGGTAAAAGAAGTTCTCTTTTAGGAATTGATCTTTGAAAACCATATTGATTCAAATCATTTTTTGAAAAACCATTTGAGATATCTTGGGAGCATTTAACATTAATGTACTAATGCCTACATCTAAACCTCTTGATTTCTTCCTTTGATCTTGGTTTTCTCTTTTGCTCTTTGATCTTCATCTTTGTCTTTGTTATCATCAAAAACCAATTGACATGCTTCAAGACACATGCATTCACAAGCTCAAACAATCATCCAACTTTACAAGCATTCCGAATGATCTGCCCCGTCCGTGGATCCTCCACAGAACAACCAGCAGAAGAAAAGGTAAGTATATAACCAAGGTCCGCTAACAAAAATGAGATTAAAGTTTAACTTGGGACTAAGGTAAGTATCTGATAGGGTAATGGTAGGTAGGAAGATATGACCTTTATGACTTACTTCTATAAGAGACTCATCAACAGTATAAATGGAATGAATGATATTTCTAAAAGAAAGGGAAGAGGATGTGTGGGATGAAGAAGTCATATGATTACAACATGCAAAATTAAAATACTAATGATTATTACCTAGGAGGCAGTAGGAGTATTACCAGAATTAAAAAAGACTTACTTAAGAAGAGACTCAAGATCAGTAGTGGAAAGAGAGATCTGGGAATATAAAGTATCGTCAACAACTGAAGATGCAATCATAGGCTTGGAGGAGGAACTAGTACGAGATCAAAACTTTCTCTAATCAAACCTTTGTGGACGAGTAGAGTTTTGTAGACGACTAAGGTACTGCTCAGTTGAATGTCCTGGAACTTTGTAGTATCTGCATACTTGAGAAGGGTAGGTAGGGGCAATATGACCATTTTTTCTTACAAATGTGGCACTTTAAGGTGCAACATTAAGCAAAAACATGACCAGGTTTACGACAACGACTACAGAATTTGCCCCTCTAATGAGTAACTGCAAAGGCTAAATCTGTTTTAGGTCGAAGAAGACCCAATCTCGTTTCTTTTGATTTCAAACGAGGAAGTGCATCCTCAAGTGTGGGCAAGGGATCCTGATGTAGTAGGGAAGCTCGAACAGACTCATAGTCATTAATGAGAGCCATCAGAAACTAGATGAGCCTGGTGCGATCATGGTACTCCTTATACAATTTGACATCACTTTTGTGTCTCAAGGTTGGCTCACACAGAATCAGTTGATCCCAAATAGCTTCCATCCAAGTCAGGAACTCCAATACAACTTGGCTGAGTTCTTATTTTAGAGTGTTGAGTTCCTTCAACAGTTGGTATTGATGAGACAAATCAGAAATTGTATATCTATTTTTGAGATGATCTCATACCTCTTTCATAGTGTCAAAACGTCCAAACTACAGATGAATGCTGAGAGTGGAGGTGTTTCAGAACTAGGTGATAATCTAATGATTTTTGTTATCATATTCTTCTAATTTTTCATTATATTTCTCATCAGTGTCATCTTCAGCTTTGAGAGGGCAAGTAATATCACATGTGACATATCGCTAAAGTTTTTGGCCTTTCAGAAAGCCACGCATGACCTCAACCTAGTGGGTGTAGTTTGAACTATTGAGTAAAACCGGAATGGCTTGAGGAACATCAGACTTTCTATAGTAGCAGAGAAGAATAACAGCAAGAAGTGCACTTTCAAGGTTGAATTAACAGAAAAGAACCTAAAAAATGGAAAAATCTCACCGGAAAACCATAGGAAGGGTCTAGTGCCATGTTAGCATTGCCATGTCAGCACAAGGGTCACGTAGGCAGCTTAGGTGGCGTCACAATCCACGTCAGCAAACCTAGTTTGAGGGATGCGGATCGCGGGTTGTGGATGGGCTCTCGGATGCTAGGTCGGATCTGGATGGATGGATGGATCTCACGAGTTGGGTGTCTGATCTAGATGATGACTTAGCTTAAGTCTATGCAATGGAGTGAGGCGAGGATGGTGGTGGCGTAGTGAGGAACGATGTCGACAGTGTCACACGTTGGTGGCTCAGACTAGTGTAGCAATGTCGGTGTGGGTCTATTTATGTGGTGATATGGGTTCGCAACGTAGGGGCATGGCCTCTGAGTCCGAGACAGAGGCGGTTTTGTGGCGGCAAATAATGGAACGAAGACAATAGAACGGTGGTGGCAGTTTGGGGCGTGGCAGATCTGGTAGGTTTGGGTAGTGACAAATGTTGAATAGAATAACAAACAACGAAAGTCTAGAGTAATGTCTGAACGAAGATCTGGAACAGTGTCTAAAATAGAGTATAGAATCTAGGACGGAATTTGAAACGGAGTCTGCAATCTAGAGTTTGGAATTTAAGATTGGATCAAGAGCTTAGACTTTCTGATTTCAAGTTAAAAATAGAAACAATGAGACAAATATTGATAATTTGTATATATTTCTGAATGAATGAATATAAGAGGGGTAACCTCTATTTATACAAGAAGGATGTTGTATAGAAAAGGAAAATAATAAATTATAATTATATACTAAATCAATCTAATTTTGTACTAAATCAATTACAATCATCCATAAAATCAATCGTGATTAATCATAATTAATCACACTAACAATAAAAGACCAATTGCTTATGGTTGAGTGAAATTCAAAATTTAAACTGCATAAATTTAGTGAATATCTATTGTCTTCACTGATTATTTTATTTAAATTTATTTTGAGGAAGGAAATATTTGGAATAATGATCCAAATAATTGTACAATAAATGTCTAATGTTATCATATTTGTTAAGATTCCAATTTATGATATTAGAAAATCAAGCATTAAACTATGAAGCAAATCAAAGAAATAAAAAAATTAACAAATTAAGCAAATCAAGCATTAAACAAAAATGAAAAGCAAGCAAATCAAGAAATTAGCAAATCAAGCATTAAATTACACAAAAAAAACATAACAAAAACAAGAAGGAAGGGACCTGTAGCAATAGACTCTCACATGGGTCATCATCGTCTTCTAGGTTGTAGCATCAGCAGAAGAGAAAATGGCATATGGGTGTGGCGAATCCAAGGTAGGAAAGAGGAGTGGAAGTGGTTTGATGGATAGGAAAAGGAAAGTGTGGAGTCTTTGTTTCTAGTGGCAAAGTGGCTTATAGGGTTGTGTTTTTGGGAGAAGAATATGTTGATGAAGAGGAATGTGGTTTAGAACATGGCGAGGGAGAAGCGGCAATAATGGCTAGCTCTAGTTGACGTGGTGAATTACTAATTTGTGGCATGGAGTGGTGGGCAGCTTCCGCCATGGAGGCCTAGTGGCTGAGTTCAATGGCTTTGGTAGCGGAGGATGGTGATGATGATGTTTTCGACTATTAGGTTAAAAGAATTTCCGTTTTACTCAAAAATCAAATACAATTTAACTAAAATGACCAATATTTTTTCTTTACAAATTTAAATATTGCTAACGAAAAAGAAAAATTTTACTATCGCTAACTAAAAAGATTTAGCTTATAGCCCTGCAAAGCACAATTCTACATCTAATTTTTTTAAGTTTAAAGGGTGATTACTTAATTAGAAGCACTTTAGTATGACGAGTTAGTTACTAAAAATTAAAGTACATAATTTTTCATTGATCATAGGTGATTGTTAATATAACCTGCCCAATTACCCAACATATGCTGAAGCTAATTGGGGTGAGATAGGCCTAATCTATTTTTGGGCTGGAATTAGGCTACTTTGTGTTGGTATGACTTAGCTTGATATTAAATAATATTTTAATATTTATAATTTTTTTTAACATTAAATATAAATTATAAGACTCCTATACTTAAATTTATATCTTTGCACATAACATGTTAATAATTTGTTTTTATATTATATAATTTGTTTAAAAATATATATTACAAAATATTTTTTATTTTTTTTTTAATTTTATGACTATCTATATATATTACTTATATTTATAGATTTTATCTAAATCTCATTATGACTTAATCATTAGTCACTCCAATGAATAGATTCATCAAAAGGGAATAGATGATTTTATGAATGTTTTTTACATAATAAGATTATGTGAAGAGAGAGATTAGCACATATATCTTAAATAAGGTCCAACAAATTCTAAAATACCCCACTAACGAAGCTCTCTTTAAAGCCTTTATGTGTAACTTTATCTTCATATAACCTTATCATATCATATCATATAAAAAATAAATAAGAAAATATTTTCCCTTATTAAAATGTCTTACGGATGTTGGGTTTGGAAAGTTGTAGTGGAGTGCCGTCTCGATCGCGATGTTACTTCAACACAAAAAAGCGAAAATGTAAAGCCCAGACTATATAGGGGGCCCACGGGATGAAATCGAGGCCCACGATTCCAGTGAGTTTTGAAGTGGTGGACTCAGCTCCATAATAAAAGACATAAGCACACTTCTACACTCAGGCTAGACGAAGAGGGGTTCTCTCTGTGTCTGCACCTGAGTGAGTTGGAATCGTGTGAACGAGTGAGTGAGTGAGTGATTCTCATCGCATGGACCCTCTGGAAGCTCTGGTTACCCAAATCCAAGGGCTATCGAGCACCCCGGGCGACATCGCTCGCCTTCACAGCATTCTGAAGCAAGCCGATGACTCGCTCCGCTACGAGTCCACTCGCTTGTCTCCCCTTCTCATCCACCTCGATCCCTCCCTCCATTCTCTCGGCTTTCTCTATATCCTGTATCTACTCTCTACTCTCTCTTTCTCTCAAACCAAAATCATAATTCTATTTGAAAAACGTAAAATTGTTTGAATAATAGAAAATTCAGCACTGGTTAATTAGTTAGAACTACTTGTGCTATTTATATTCCCAATATTTTGTGGCCTGGTATTTGTTGATGCTTAAAACTCTAGTTATTGGAGCAATATTTGTCGTTTTGGATTTGAATCCTGCACTTGTGGCTCTTTTGTTATTGAATTTTTTTTTTTTTCTAATTGTGCATACGTTTATGGTCACAGAGAAGCGTCCACCGCTAGTCCGGTTTCGAAACAGCAAGCTGAAACTATAGTTCCGATCATTACCAGATTTATCAGTGCCTGCAACGCGGAGCAGATTCGGTTGCAACCTGATAAATGTATCCACCTTTGTTGAAAAATGTTGTAGTCGTTTTTTTCTTTTTATCTGAAAAAAAAAGGACAGAACTTGCTTCATCCCTGAGTGGAGCTATCTCCGTCTAACTTCCTTAATATGTTGTTTTGTGTCCATTTTATTAGGGTCCCGATATTCGTACATAAAAAATACTTTAACTTTTTTTCATCTTACTCACAAACTCATACTGTATTTAGCGGGAATACTACAATCGCATACAACTTGATTTGATACTTCTCTCACACAAAAATACCGCGGAGGAAAATTGGACGTATTTGGTTGTAAGAAAAACATTTTCTATTTTATTATTCATTCATATCAACTGATTGAATTAATATACACATGTCAACAGATTAAGGGGTTGAAGGAAGATAGTTCCTCCGGAGCTAAGTTCTGTAAAAAAAAAAAAAATGTTGTTGCGCATGTTGTTTATTTGTCTTGCTTTGCATAATTTATTTTTTGTTTGTTTGTGGATTGTTGTAGTTATATCTGTGTGTAAGAGGTTGAAGGACCTAGTGATGCTTCTGGAAGCTCCAATTCGAGGGGTGGCTCCCTTGTTCACTGCTCTTAGGAAGCTTCAAGTTTTCACGGAGCACTTGACTCCCTTGCATTCGGAGTTTCTTCTGCTCTGCTTGTTGGCAAAGTGCTACAAAACTGGTCTATCCATATTGGACGATGATGTTTTCGACGTAGACCAACCACGAGACCTCTTTCTCTATTGTTATTATGGGTGCGTTGCTTTCTTCCTTTCTTACTTTTTGAGGGAAAAAAAGGGTGTCGGAAATTTGTCCATATTCAGTATTGCATTTTAGTTTATGGAATATACTATAATTTCTTTAACATCGGTAATAATTTATTGACTTGTTCTTGTCTCAATTTAGATCTTGGTAGTGTTCTGTTTTTCACAATTAGTGGTATGCCTTGTGGAACTCTCGCATGACATTTCATTTTAGGGTAATTAAGAGTTGGGAGGGGAAGGAATCAAAAGTAAATAAAGGGGGAGGGAAGGGAAGAATATGGAAGGAAGTTTAATTAATAAGTTTCCCTCCCCTTGTTTGGATGTTTAAATTCCTCCAAATTGGTAGAAGTTTAAAGGTTCATAAAAATTAATAAGGAAGGGTTTTCGGGGTTACATGATAATCCCCCATTTTCCTCCCATCATTTTATAAAAATCTCAAACAAGGGTGAGGTTTACGTCAAACCTTCCCCTCCCCTCATTTCCGCTCCTAAGCCCCCAATCCAAACATAGCCTTACAGAATTGCATCTTTGAAGTTTTCATTTGTGATTTTTAGTGCTTATATGATATGGACCTTAAGAGAACCACACCACAAAAGCTGGCCATTGTGGTGGGGAAGTTTGAATCCATATAAACCTCACATCAGAATCCCATACTTCCGATATAGGACTCAAGTTCCATACCTTGCAATTGGGCCCTAACGTTCCAACATGCTCCGCAGCCATGGCGCCTACATGGGCTGGCTGTGCACTAGCACTTATGACTAGTCCTAGGAGAACACTGCAATGCTGGCATCACCACCTGCATTGCTTGTTTGCAACTAAGAGACATGGTGGAAGGCTTTGATACCAAATTGTAAGGTATCTGTAAACTGAACTGTAATAATACTATATTAACTTTCTGTATATGTATGTATTCTGAATCTGATACCAGTGGGATATCAGTCCAAAAAAGGTCTTACGAACACCAGAAAAAGAAATGACAAGGAAGGAAATGAGGCACTGCAGTTGATTTGAGGGACCTGCTTCCTCCTGCCCAAAAGCCACACTCACTTCTTGTCTACTCCTCTCTCTTGCCTCCACTCCCCCTTATGCTCTCTCTCCAATCGAATCCTCTCTGGCCCATTCTCTCTCTGCCACGTCTTGATTCTGTTATGCTCCAGATCCCCACAATGAATATTCCCAATGATTTCCTCATTGCTTCCCTCATTACCCGAGCATTTATCTCCTGCATCTCACCTTGTTCCTCCTAGAATACACCTTAATTATGGGAGGTCTATCATTATATTTATACCTTTATTACTTATTATGGTTCTCACTGATTTGTTTGGATATGTGTGTCTATTATTGGCATGGTCTGAACATCAAGAAGCTACTACTGGACATATAAAAATAGAGCAAAACACACTAGCAAATAAGTTCAGCATTTTTTTTTTGAGTTTTTGGAAAACGAATATATTGTGAATTTTGTCTTCCCTTCTGTTTTATTAGCCCAGAATATAATCTGGAGAAACGAAGGCTTGTTTAGGGGGCCTTCTTTTAGGCATTGCTCTTTTCCGAATTGCATGAAAAGGTGAAAACTTTCATAATTGCACTAAATTCAGGAAGGAATTTTTTTTGAAATTATTCTTCTTGCTGAAACATTGTTTTCTTTGTTTCATGCTTCTTTGATTTCCTAAATAAGCTTTTTTTATTTTTCCAGACAGCTTTTAATCTTGATTTTTAGGACAACTTATAACATGTTTTCTATGGGTTTTATGTTTTTCTTGCTGAAATGCTAATTTTAAGTACCCTTTTTTGGAACACAACCTTATAAAGTTTTTTTATATATTTTTATAATGGCTCTTATTTATGGTGTATTTGGTATGGATGTAAATGGGAGGTGTGAAAATAACCACATGCTTGCTTCATAAGAAACTAAAAAGGAGGGAATTAAAATGAATTGTCCACCACTTGCATTCTAAACCTTGTCATAATTTTATCCCAAATGTGAGATGAAAATAAGGTGATAATTGAATTGTGAATATAATGTCAAACAAAATAAGTATATGCCTGTTTATTAGTTTTCCTTATATTTTGTCTGTAACTTTTGGGAATTAGGCTAATGTAGTGATAATTACTATGGTATAATTATTATGTGTGTGAATGAGTGTGTAAGAGAGTAAGAGTGTGTGTGGTAGGGTGATATGTTGACATCGGTGTAAGACTTGACACTATTACACCATCTAATATCTCCTTAGAAATTGATTTTAATAATCCGATCATTGAATTACATCCAGTTGTCATATTAATGTTACCTGCCAAAATTTATATAATTTAAATTACTGTACGTATGTGATCAGAAGGATGATTTTTTTGCTTTTTTTTTTCTAAATTTGAAAAGCATATCTTATATTTATTTTGTACATAGATGGAGTATAGAGTAATATGGATTCACATGAAACTTAATGAGCGTGATATGCATGATACAAATTTTCAATGCTACAATGAATTTTGCAATGTCTTTATTGTATAAAAAGTTATTCATTGGTGTAAGAGTGATCTCTGTTTACACCGGTGTCAATATATCCTAATATGTGTGTGTGTGTGAAGATTAAATATGGCCATTTGGAGGCCACATGAATATTACTTGATCATTTAAAATAGTCACATGACTTGATTTTAATATTGATGATTCATAAAAGATTCAATGGTCATGGTTCACTTCCCTCATTTCTCATATAAGATTAATTTTCTAACTAGATACTTTTGAAATTAACTGCCAAAGAGCATGAGGGATGAAAATAATTTGAAGAAGTCCTTTCATTTCCATCCTTCTCTAACAAGCACTACCAAGTGAAATTAAAATCTTTCTGTTCCTCTCCATTCCTTATATCCAATTTTCTCAATTTCCCATTATCTATGTTTCTGACCAAGCTCAGTAACACACCTTCAATGTGAAAAGCAGAAAGATAAGTAAGCCCCTACTCAGCATGTGCATTGACTTGCATTGCAGTTTTCTGGTCTTCCTTTGATCTGGTCTTCTAGACTCTGTAGTTCCCTGCAAACAAATGACCATTCAAATGCAATGGGATATGACAACTGAAATTATTCTCTTATCTGATCTTGATCATAATTAAATTGCAATGTGCATGGACCAGATTGATGAGTACTATGAATACTCACATCAGCATTTAGTGATTTAGATTATGCTTCTGGTCATGAGTATTTAGTGTGGAGTTTGCTACTGTGTCTGACTATTGACTTTCTAACAGAGGTATGATATGCATTGGACAGAAGCGCTTTCAGAAGGCGTTGGACCTTCTGCATAATGTAAGTAATCTACATACAGCTACAACTTTTATTGGTCATGGTTTGTTCTAATAACAAGCTTTTGGTTTAGCAATGTTTGAAGTAGCTTATGGGTTATATTTTCCAGGTTGTAACTGCTCCCATGTCTACCATAAATGCTATAGCTGTTGAAGCTTACAAAAAGTATATATTGGTTTCTCTCATTCGTCATGGACAGGTAAGCATTTATATTCTTTTTTGCCTCTATACATGACATGTATTAAATCAAAATTTTGCTCTTATATTATATTGAGAATTCTTTTATGCCAAAAATAAATAAATATGAAAAAAGGATAAATATGTTGTCTCATTTCTTTAAGAGATTGCACCTCGAATATGTCCTCATGCATCACATTTTAAATGTCATCTTTATTCACTGAAGGCAAACATTTTGTCTGGGCTTTTTTCTCATTTTGACCAATTTAGCCTTTATTTTATGAGGTCCTATCTTTGTAGTTAATCAGCTTACCTGCCATATGTTTGATGACAGTTCTCTACCAGTCTTCCTAAGTATTCTTCTTCAGTCGCTCAGAGGAACCTAAAGAACTTTTGTCAGGTATGACCATAATTCAGTTGAGGCTAGAATAGACAGTGGGGAGGCCTCTGACTTTTTTTTTTTTTGGAACAAAATATTTACATTGACGCCATTACATTTGGAGATATTTTGAGCATGTTGTTAAATTATGCATTGCAAGGAGCCCATTAATTCCTGTAAGAAAAATAATGCTCTCTCGCTTTCTGATGTATTTTTTCCCTTTCCTTTTTTTTTTCCAATTGTAATGTTTCTGTTGTTGCTAGCTGTGGTTTTACTTGGTTTTTTGGTCTCTGACTTTGTAGTAGGCAGTGGCAGTTCTTTTTGTTTTTTTCTTGATTAAATGCAATGACAGCTGATTTAGTTGAGACTTTAGAGTTTTCAATGGAGAAGAGAACTTCATTTGTAACTCGATTTCTGTTTGTGATCTGAGCATATGTTGTGAGGGAGGTACAAAGATGTTTCTGGTTCAGGGAGTTCTTAATTTACTCATCCTCTTATTTTCTGTGCACTGAACATCGTCTCACCTGTGTAAATAGGATTTTCGGAATCTGTCATTTCCATCGAGAAGCCCCTACCACAATATGCCTGTTTCAGTATTTCCTCTTCTAGGTTGATGTTTGCTGGGACAAATCTTAGATGCAATTTGTGGCTTCCCTCCATTTATTCTTATTTCTAGATTTGTTTATTTAGAATTATTTTCTTGTACGATCAACTTGAATGGAAGCATAACTTGCTATTAGCTATTTTGGTTCATTACTTTGAATCAAGCACATTGCTGAATTTCATTTGACATGCCTTCCAAGCATATTTTTTGGGGTTTAATTACTTGAGCCAGGTTAATCTCTTTTTCATTTTTTTCCCCCATTTGAGCAGCCTTACATTGAATTGGCAAATAGTTATGGCACTGGGAAAATTGCAGAATTAGAGGCATACGTCAACACAAATACAGACAAGTTCGAATCTGTGGGTTCTTTCACTTACATATCCTTTATTTGAATCATCGGGCATTTTGACTAGAATTCTGCCTGGCTCTGCACTGAGTCTAACTTCCTGTTCTTCTGTTCTGTGGTTACTCATTAACCTTTCTCTGAAATTGTCTGTTTATGTGACTGATAGTTTCTGTTAAAATTTCTTGTTTCAGGACAACAACCTTGGACTGGTTAAGCAAGCTGTATCATCCATGTATAAGCGGAATATACAGAGATTGACCCAGACATACTTGACCCTTTCTCTCCAAGATATAGCCAATACAGTGCAGTTAAATAGCCCCAAGGAAGCTGAAATGCATGTGCTACAAATGGTGGTCCTCAGAATGCTCTATTTTTAGTCATATTCATGTAGTATTAACATTTTACCATTAATAACATATTCCTGAACTACAGATTCAGGATGGTGAGATATATGCAACGATCAACCAGAAGGATGGAATGGTGAGATTCTTAGAGGATCCTGAACAGTATAAAACCTGTGAGATGATTGAGCATATTGATTCATCTATCCAGAGGTATGCTTTTGGTATTTTTAATGTTAAGCAAATTAAGCACAATGACTTTCCTGTACTGTCTGATAAGATGATTAGTAAGTTTCACCTGAAAACTTCAAGTGAAAATATGCAACCAAAGCAGTTTTTAATTAGTAATTTTAATGGTTGATTTAGTAGTGATCTGTGTCAATGATATGTCCCTCTTCATGTACTGCCCAGAATAATGGCACTATCAAGGAAACTAACTACGATGGATGAACAAATTTCATGTGATCAGTTATACTTGTCTAAGGTGAGCATGTTTAGTTGTTTTCATCCTGTTATCTAAACTAGTATGTAAACTATTGATAACTAACAAGAGTGACTGTGTACTCAGGCAGGGAGAGAGAGACAGAGATATGACTTTGATGACTTTGATGTTCCACAAAAATTCAACATTTAAGGCAAGGCCACCTGTTCGTAAAGGGTTATATTGTGTTATGAATGATGCAATAGATTTGGTCCATTAGCCTTTTCCTTTTTTATTTCTTACCCCCGGTTCTGCGGGTGGGGGACTGGTTTATTTTGCTCCCAAATGGAAGAGTGCATCTGTGATTATAGAATTTGTTCTGTGGTGAATTAGCTCAGAGGATGTTTAATTGTCTTCACTTATAAACTTTTAACAATTTTTTACTGCATTCTTTATACATTTAGTTATGTTCTATTCTATTGACCTCGCAAAATGCAGTAATATGTTAAGGTCTCAAGGAAAATACCCTCTTTTCTCGTTTGTGTTTGAAACGAATGGAGTTTACTGATGTTCTGTAAGGCCGTCAACCTTCTAGCTTTGGCAATTTACGGGGCATATGGGGGAAGAAATTGCAATAATAGTATGTGGTGTCCTTGATAGCCAGTCAATAAGATTTTCCAAACTGAAATATTCTTAGTACTTTTTTTCTCTAACAAAATTAAGTTATTTTATGTACTAGATTTGGATCTGGATCGTTAAAAAAAGTTACAGTAGAATGTAGAATGTTATCCAGTCGTTTGCAGAGAAGTATGTGAGTTAAGTATATGTGTAACTGCCATAATTTTAGAATTAACTTCAGGTATGTGATTTAAGTATCTTCAAGAATGGTTTCTCATCTCCTACTAATTAAATTGGGGGAACAGTAGGTCCAAGCCTATGTGATTTTGTTAGAGCCTTAGAGGTGTGTTCTCCAATCATAGAATGCTGGGATGTCAACCAAATTATACTTGTCTTGATCTCAAAGCTAGATAAACCCTGATTTCATCACTTAATTCCACGCCATTTCCTATTCTATGACTCCCACAAGACAATACTAGTTTTATTTTCAAATTATTTCTTCAATTAATAGAAGAAAAGGGAATAGTAAATATATATTAGGAATTCTCTTATCCCATTTGCAAAGATATCATTTCATAATTATCTATAACTGTTTATGTGAGTTCCATGCCTACAAAATAGGCTCTCCCCCATGATTGAATGCCACACTTAATGAACGAAAAGTCTTCAGATCTATAAGACATTTCCATCTCCATCATCAGAGATTAAAGAATTTGTTCTTTTTTTTTTGGGGGGGGGGGGGGGGGGTGGTGTACTTGGGAGGGCTAGAGCCCAAAACAGGAACTACAACTGGAAATTAACTGGGCAGGGCATATATACCCCTGATACATCAGTAGATAAAAGGAGACATCCTAGGGTGGGGTAATCCACACATAATAGTGTGCTTGTTGCAAACAATTAAAAATAAAATTTGTATTCTTAAACATTCATCTAGTAGTGCAAGTAAAGATTGTTCCCATGAAAAGTATCTAACTTAGTTTTATACTACGTGAACATAGATGAAGAGTTTTGAATATAACAAAAATAATTTTATGAAAAACAACTAAGGAACAATTTAAATTAAATTATCAAAATTAATCAAAAGAACAAACATTGGTGTAAGTCAACATCTACCATTGGAATTTTACAACTGATCAATGATGTAAGTATATATCAATTTATACTTTGAATATTTACAACTGAACTATTTTCATATATCTCCTTAGTCGTAGTTAATTAGAAAACAAATGATATAAATAACCCTAACTACTAAACATCTCAAGACAAGCGCTAAATGTTTAATCTAGTAGCAGCTTTAAGAATTAGAGAGATCAGTGAAAATTAAACAACACAAGCACCGGTTGCATTTAATTTAGTCAAGCATTTTTCCTAAGATCTAATAATTTATAACGTAACAAATCATTAAATTTTAGTTACTTCACAAATTAGAGGGATCAAACAATTACGGATTTGATATATAATTTAGCAATAGATTGCATCAAATAATAAACTAGTAGGCCTCCTAATAATTAAACAAAACAATCATGAAAATAGTCACAAAAGAACATTCAATACTCAAAGCATAAATTGAACAATAAAAATAAATTAGATCTCACAGTTTTATTGATTTTGAGGATTTCGTTTCCTTGAACAAATTAAATACTTAGTCACGCAAGATCATAAATGAAAACTTGAAGGAGAAGAGAGATAAGAGGGGGGAACAGCGTGTGTGAAATCTCATCATTACTCCCTCCTTTTATCCTCTAAGTATTAGCATTCAAGCCTACCAAATCTTCTATTAAATTTTCTATCAAATCTTTTGTAAATATTCTAAATATTATTCTAAGATAACAATATTCAAATATAACTAATTAAGGAAAATATTTAAAATAAAATAGGATCCTAATATAACTAGGAAAGTGGTGTTTTCAGTTGAATTTTTTGTATACCAAATCTGAAAATTTTTAAAAATACTCCATGTCAAATTTATGTATTAGAATTGCAGGCTAAGGAATGTCTCACATTACGAAGCGATATCAAAACTATCCAAAATCACCTAATTAAATTCATTTTACACTTAATACCTCTATTTGCATCCTAAATCAAAATATAAAAATAAAAAGTATATTTAAGCACAAAAAAGTATAAAAAAATAAATATTAAGGAAGAAAAATATGACATTTGACATTCTTATCACATAACACTTTTTTTTTCTACTTGAGACTATATTAAAAGTGTTAATTCTTTCTCTTCCTTTAATGAACAATTTAGTAGACAAAAAAAAAAAACAAGTGATGTGGTGAATGCATTCTTCATGAGTGATTAATGCAAGCAGTAGAACTAGATTCCCATTTCTTTTTTGACAATCTGATTACTAAATATACATCAAATAAAAAAAAGTTAACTTTGTTTAAATTTCAGTGGTTTAAATTTTCAACCTTTAACCCTGTGAATTTTTTGACAAATTTCTTAGCAGTGTAAACACTCTGAATTGTGTTTCTTTTCTAAATAAATCAGAAGTCACTTAACATATAATCTCAGTATAAAAGTTCTAACAGGGCGAATGTTTCTTCAAATACAAACATTTCAATTTTCATACAAATTTACATTAAAGTTATTAACAATTTTTACGTATATCAACTTATTTTTGTGTTCTAATTGAATATTGATAATAATTTAGTTTATTAAGCACATATTCTATAAAGATATTATTCTAAAATTATAAAAAACACAATAAAATTAATTTATTAAAAAAAATATTAGCATTATTTTTTTTCCTTTTAATATAATCTCGTGCATCGCACGGTAGAAAAACTTAAATGTATAAATAGGAGAATTGTAACATTATAATGGATAGTTCAAAATAAATGAAAATTAAGGAGTTTCTCTAACTTGAATAGAGAATTGTGAAATCTTTCTCCTTGACTTGAAGAGAGAGGTTGTATCATATTCTCTTCTATGATGGTTGAATGAAGAGTTAAATTGCTTTGTTTGTCTTGTCAAAAAGAAAAATTGCTTTGCTTGTTGAAGCTGTGTGTTTTCTATTTATATAAACTCTGAATCTATACTGGGTTTGGCCCTATTTATATACTTGCACATGGAGTAACTCAGAGGTGGAGATCTGTGGAGAAGATATCATACCTGAATGCGAACCCTATTTAAGGATTGAGAGGATTTGATCCCTTAATACCAGATTTAAAGAGATATTTAATAATCTCCTTTTGATTATCTTTTAGAGAATTTGGTAATTACCTAGTGGAGCCGAGGTAATTAACCACGAAATCCGGGTTTCTAGGCCGCAATGGGCCTATAGATCGAAACAATTTTTAGCCCTCATTCATCTTCTCCACAAAATGCCATGTAAGAACATTATTATTTTTCTTGGACTTTCTTTACATTTTTCCTCTAATGGATTGATTAACATAAAAATTAGGGAGTTAACTGTTCCTCTCTGTTTCTGACCTTCAATAATAATTGAACTTGAATGTTCTGGAACAAAGGCGGATACAAGTTTCCTTTGTTGCGATTAATAGTTCATATGTATTCTATGGTATCAATTTTTCAACCTTAATGTCCCAAAGCTTAGTAGCTTCAGTACAAATAATTTGTGCTGTTTTGCCCTCACATGTATGTGTATATAAAACTAAATAACAATAATGATAACTTCATACAGAAGATTGACGGATTATATAAAATGATCTCAGCTTTGTAAAGTTTTTGAGCATGTATAAGAAAGTTCTCTGTAAACTCTTAATTTGAATGCAGATAATTTTTTTTATTGGATAAAAAGGTAAATTAATTTAAATCTACCTAAGCTGACTCAAACACCACATAATAATAACCCCCAAAAAAATAAATTCTGCCTTAGAATGAAGCATCATAACCTAGAGAAAGATCTTTGGAGAGCAATTTTGTTCAAGTCCTTCCTAAGTATCTTTCCTGCTGCATTCTTTGGTATGGAATCGATAAATTCTACACGCCTTATTTTCTTGTATGGTGCAACCTGACCAAGAGGAAAACACAAATTAATGATATTTATATATAGTTCCATAACCATTCAACATGCTAACAAGAGGGAAATGCACCATTGTGTCCTCATTGCGGACCAAAACTGAAAATCTCAATGGAACAAAGAAGGCATAAGAGAAAAACACCTGTTTGGCCACAAAATCAATTATTTCTGCTTCGCCAAGGGAACTTTGGGGTTGTCTTACCACAAAAGCCATGGGCACCTGGCCTGCTTCTGCATCTGGGTATCTGTTGATGATGTATAGAGGTTATTAATTCTTTTCTAGATAGGATATGTTAAACTAGTGTCTTTGTGAATTATGAGTTCCAATCCAATTTATTAAACTTGTCTGTATCTGTATATTTTTCTATTTATATAATGAGAAATTGTTACTTAAACATGATACACTCAGTTGGATATATTAAACTAATCAGGATTTAATATTTTCATAGAATACCGTAAAATTAATTGTGAGACACAAAAATTTATAAAAATATTAAGTCTTGATTGACTTAGTGCACCTAACTGTAATACACCGTGTTTATGTAAGAATTTCTCTTGTATCATTCCAACAATGTGTCTTGCTCTCAAAGTTCATTAATCAGTAAATAAAAAAAGAAAAAAGAAAAAGAAAGAGTAAACAGAACAAAGGTAGAGAGGAAAACAAAACACAGGCATTCTCCCCCAAGCCAAGTTCTCTGTTATGAGTTTCTTAAGCCGACGATAGCTTCTTAAAGTCACAGGAAAACAAGAATGGCAGATGTTAATGAATTGAGAGTGATATCTTCACCTGCCACCACTAAGTTATTCTATGAGGCAAAGGTGCTGATCACTGAGAAAGATTTGAGGGACGCAAATTTGAAACCTTCAAATAATGTTCAATCTGTTTGTGTTATGTTCAATCTTATTTTATCAAACACATATTATGTGTTGTAAATGTAATTCAATTAGTTAGTTAATGTTTGTTAGAGAGCTTGTTAATGAAAACTGATAAAAGTGTTATACCACCAGTTGGCACCGAATGGACCTGCAAGTGGTATAAATACAAAGGTGTAGTGTAAACAATGTGTGTGATAAAAATAATAAGATTGATATTCAGAAATACTTCTTCTCTGTTTTTCCTCTTCTCTTCTATTTTCTTTTCTCCCCAACAAATTGGTATCAGGAGCTTTATGCTCTGGGACCTGTGCGTGCGTGTGTGCTAGCTGTAACTGTGAAGGATCTTTGTGCTCAAGAACTCTGAGACGATGACGGGCTCTAATGGCTCGCTTCCAACGGTGCTACCAGTGTTTGATGGCAAGAATTATGAGCAGTGGTGTGTGAAGATGAATGTGATCTTTGGTTTCCAAGATGTGCTGGAAAACATCAAAACTGGTATTCAAGAACCTGGTGGGAGTGCTACAGAGGTTCAAAAATCAACGTATAAAGATTGGAAGAAGAAGGATTGCAAAGCGCTTTTCTTGATTCACCAATGTGTGGATTCAGCTATATTTGAAAAGATTGTTTCAGCAACTACAGCAAAGGATGCTTGGGATACACTGAATCGAATCTATGGAGGAGCTGAGAAGGTGAAGAAAGTGAAGCTTCAGTCACTTAGGAGGCAGTACGAGTTGTTATCCATGAAAGAACAAGAAAGTGTGGGTGACTACTTCAATCAACTGCAAGTGTTGATGAATTCGATGAAGACATGCGGTGAAAAATTCACTGATCAACAAATTGTAGAAAAGGTTCTCAGGTCTTTGACTCCAAAATTCGATCACATAGTGGTTGCAATTGAGGAGTCCAAGGATCTTGCGAAGCTTCCAGTGGAGGAACTACAAAACTCTCTTGAGGCCCATGAGCAAAGGCTGAATGAGAGGAACAGTGAGAAAGTTCAAGAACAAGCGTTGCAAGCTCGTTTCAGCCACAAGAAGGGAGGACCATGGGAAAAAGATAAAAAGGGAAAAGGAAAATGGAAGAGTGGTAACAACTATGGAAGAAATGATAGAGCAAATGAGCAAGAACAAGGAGAAACCTCCAACAGAAAGAAGGATGATCAGGGGCGCAATAAAGGAGGCAAGAAAAGGTTTGATAAAAGAAAAATTCAATGCTACAATTGTGATAAGTGGGGGCACTTTGCAGATGAATGTAGACATGGAAAGGGTGGAAGAAGGAAGAATAATGAGGAGGCATATCAGGCTCATGACACAGGGTCAGATTCCGATGAACTTCTATTGATGGTGATCACAAATTCTGGTGTTGATAACGCTGAAACGTGGTACCTCGATACCGGTTGCTCAAATCACATGACTGGACATAAGGAATGGCTGGTTGATTTTGATTCAAATGTCAAGAACAAAGTAAGATTTGCGGATAACAGTACCATCTCAGCTGAGGGAATGGGAAATGTGATGATAAGAAGAAAGAATGGCAAGTCTACACTTGTAACTGATGTGTTGTATGTTCCCTCCATGAAGAACAACTTGTTGAGCCTCGGACAACTATTGGAAAAAGGATTCTGGATGCAAATGAAGAAGAATGCACTCCAGATTTTTAATTCCAAAAGGCAGCTAGTATTGGAAGCCCCCTTATCAAAGAACAGAACCTTCAAAATAGATTTGAAAGTAGCTGGTATAAACTGTTTTTCAACCACAAGTGCAATGGATGAAAGCTGGTTGTGGCATTACAGATTTGGCCACTTAAACTTCAAAAACCTGAATCTGTTGGGAACAAGGAACATGGTGCATGGATTGCCTCATATCAAAATACCTCAGAAGCTGTGTGAGGGATGTCTTGTGAGCAAGCAACCAAGGAATGCATTTAAGAACTATGCACCCTCAAGAGCCAAACAGCTGCTAGAAGTTGTGCACTCAGATGTGTGTGGACCAATGGAGACCCCATCACTTGGAGGAAGCAGGTATTTCATGACTTGTGTAGATGAATTCAGTAGAAAAATCTGGTTATTCCTGCTTAAAGAAAAGAGTGAAGTATTTAAAGTTTTTGTAAGGTTTTGTGCACTAGTAGAAAGACAAAGTGGTCAAAACCTTAAAATACTTAGAACTGATGGAGGAGGGGAGTATAACTCTAAGGAGTTTAAGGAATTCTGTGACAAGAAAGGAATAGAGCATGAGGTGACAGCACCATACACTCCTCAGCACAATGGCTTGGCTGAGAGGAGAAACAGAACCTTGCTCAATATGGCTAGGTGTATGCTAAAAGGAAAAGGTATGCCAAAGTGCTATTGGGGAGAAGCAATGAATACAGCTGCATATGTACTCAATAGATGTCCTACTAGAAGCATGAAAGTTGTCACACCAAAGGAAGTTTGGACAGGAAGAAGACCAAGTGTTAAGCACTTGAGGGTCTTTGGATCACTATGTCATAGACATGTTCCGGATGAGAAGAGAAGGAAACTAGATGACAAAAGTGCGGCCTCAATTTTAGTTGGATATCATCCAACTGGTGCTTACAAACTGTATGATCCAGTGGAGAAGAGAGTCTTTATCAGCAGAGATGTAATCATAGAGGAAACATCTACTTGGGATTGGAATAAAGGGACTCAGCAGAGTGTTCATGTTCAGCTTGATGATAGTGATACAAGCAAAGCATCAGATTCCAGTAATGACACAGAAGAGCACGGGCAGAGAAGATCCCAGAGGCAAAAATTTCCTTCAGTAAGGCTCTCTGATTATGAGGTCTTGACAGATGATGCAATCACAGAGGAAGGTGAATTAGTGCACTTGGCTTTTATGGCAGATGCTGAACCAATTGAGTGGGAGCAAGCTTTTCAAAATCCAGCATGGAAGGATGCCATGAATGAAGAGATAAATGCCATTGAGAAGAATCACACCTGGAAGCTTTGATTGAAGAATTAAAGTTTGAGTGCAGAAAACCAGTAAGGATGCATGTGGATAATAAATCTTCTATAAGCCTAGCCAAGAATCCTATAGCTCATGGAAGAAGCAAACACATAGAAACTAAATTCCACTTTTTGAGGGAGCAAGTAAATAAAGGGAAGTGGAATCATCTTGCACCTTTGAGTCACAAACAGCAGATATACTCACTAAGCCATTAAGACCAGAAAGGTTTAAGGAACTAAGGGGAAAGTTAGGAGTAATATCTTTGGGTAATTGAATTAAGAGGAAGTGTTGTAAATGTAATTCAATTAGTTAGTTAATGTTTGTTAGAGAGCTTGTTAATGAAAACTGATAAAAGTGTTATACCACTAGTTGGCACCGAATGGACCTGCAAGTGGTATAAATACAAAGGTGTAGTGTAAACAATGTGTGTGATAAAAAAATAATAAGATTGACATTCAGAAATACTTCTTCTCTGTTTTTTCTTCTATTTTCTTTTCTCCCCAACATTATGCACTATGTTTTCTGGTGCACAGTTCACAGAGTGACAAAGAACATGGATGAAACTAGCTCAAAGTTGTTGGAACAAGTCGAATAAGCACCAAAATCTCCATGCCTCCATGCACTTCCAACTTGTCGAAATCTAAGTTATATTTGCAATACTGGGGCCATCGAATTTGAAGTAAAGGAGAGGGGGCAATTATGTCCATCAAGTATAAAAAATGCTGTGAAAAATTACATGTGTGCTATTATGAATCATGTGAAAGTCACGTGATGATCCTTTCCTAGAGTCGCAAACAGTCCGTCAAACACAACGGGGTAAGGTGTAACACCAACACATAAATTTAAGAAGAGCGGTGTAGTTTCTAACATATAAGAAAGGAGTGGAATATAATTACAACAAATTTCATAAGAGTTCAGTGTAATTTTGCTTAATTTAAACTTTTAAAAAAAGAGATGCATGACATAGTATAGGTAAAAAGATAACCCGGAATAAGGATTTTAATAATTCATAACTACATCCATTTTTTTAATCCCTATCTGAACAACATCCTTTTTATTTATCTTTATTTAGAAGAGATTAAGGATTGAAATAAACAATATAGATCAATTGAGCTACTTTGTTTCTACATCTAGTGAGCATATATTTTAAGAATGAGCACCAAACATATGATTAAGTACCTACAAGTTCCAGCAGATTAAGCACCTACACCTTTTCTAAGATTATTCTTTGGGGTGATGTTGATTATTGACATGATTAGCGAAAATTGAGTGTCCATTACTAAGAATAAGTTAATGGCGATTAAAACCAAAGTTTTTAAAATATATATTTATTTAAAACATATTTTAAAATTTGAGCTAAATTATATATTTATAAAATGTAATGTTTATTTTAAATATATTATTTGATTTGTTTAAAGGGGAATATTTTCCTTTTAATTAATGGGTTGTATGTAAAAGTGATTAAGAAAATATTTTTGATTGTTATATTAAGTATAAGAAAAT